>BLKM01005504.1:462008-739419 GCA_013340265.1 Coptotermes formosanus | reverse complement strand
TAAAATCGACCATTGATATTAGGAACTTTAATTTACGAAGGAGTCATGTTAGAAGATAGGGACAGTGTCTTTGTACGCAGGTGTTTCATTTTTTCTTTCTTTACGCCACCCAAACAGTCGTTTAGAACATTTCTTCTTATTCGCCCCTCTTCAACTCAGCAGCAAAAGAATTCTTAGGTAAAAAGATATTGAAGGTGCATTTGCCCCCTTGACCCCCCCCCCCCCCCCCGCAACTTATCCCTATGCAACAGGGTCTGTATATACATATTACCAGTAAATATATCTATAATCTCCCATCACGCGAATTTATCATTCTCAGTGCCTAATGACGTACACATTATCCTTGTTTATTACACACTTTGCGTGAGAGATATGGAATCCTGATCTAGCAAGACGTAGAATAAACTGAATTTCTATTAATAATACTAAAATCCAGCTTAAATAAAATTGGTGAAAAGAATTCAAAGTTTATAGCCGTAAAAGTTGTTTCCCCATATCTACAAAAAATTTTTCTTGGAACTGCCACTGCAGGGAAACAATAAAACACCGACAGGCCCGGATTGTATGAGGAGGCTCATTACTCATTGGTTTAATGTCTATTTGTCGCAGATACGAATCTACTGCTGACTGCTGACAGAATTATTTAACAACAGCCACGCCACAATGCACGTTCATGAATGACGTTGCCTACAGTACGAATATTCTACAAAATGCGTAAGCTGCTACACTGTGAAACAAATATGGCGAATGACCGTGACACACCATTCTCTTCAGACAATTCCTTGAATGCCTGAAGCGTGCCAAACATTTCGACCTAATACTCTACAATACTGGCGCCTGTGATCTCAATCAGTATGACTGACAAAGGATTAGGATTTGGTACATTTAATGCACCAACACATGCGTCAACTACAATAAAATAACTTCGAACACCCTTTCAATAGCTGCTTCATTCACATATTAAGCTATTCCCAAGAACAGCGAGGACATTTTACGCCATTTCACCTCCTGTAGGACAATGGCATGAAACATATCTCACATATGCCCTTGTGAGGTTTCTCGTAGTTTGTAGGGGTACCCGCACCCCTTCCACATTTCCCGTAAACCTTTCATCATTAACCCTTTAAAGACGAAGCGTATCTGTTTTACATAAGGACTCAATGCGTACCGCGCTGTAAACACTATCCACTTCGGTTATAAAAACCAGTCTCTTAATATCTTATAAGGCAAAAGTCGCTGTTTTTTCTGAGATCCGTACAAAACACATAAACGCAATGTGGGCACCACGTAGAATTTTTTTAACGTTAAACCTGGTCGTATGTAAAGTTACCGCTAGGCTTTGAAAGGTTAAGTAAGAAAATAGGCTAAAAAATAAATCTGACCCCAAAAAGAGACAGACTGAGAAGTGCACTGGAGCAGTCAGAAATTTACTGAAATACCAAATATTCTATGTACTGTTATAAAGAGGCAGGTTGTCGAGGGTTAACCATTTAGTGGCCAGTGCTAAAACGTCGAAAGATTCTGCAGTTTTCCCGCAGAGTATTTTTCGTGTCTGTTATGATTCTCCCAATAACTACTGATTACTTGCCTAAACAACATTAATTTATTTGTCTTTGTAATCGAGGTACAGTGTGTTTACAACTGACGTCGGAACTAAAATTTAAATAATGCATCTCTCGGTTTAGGAAGGTAACTGGTTTCTTGAAAACTGTTAGGTGAAAATTTAATTTTTTACATAAAAATTCAATCAACAGCCAACTATGTTTTCTTCTTACATTATTAGGAGGTGAGCGACTAGTTTCAGCCTATACTAGGCCATCATCGGGCTCCTTATTACAAAAACATGATTATAAAACTCTAGATGCTATAAAAGAGGGAAGGCTCACCTCCTAATAAAGAAAGGAGAGAACAGACAGTTGGCTGTTGACTGAATTTTTATGTAAAATATTGATAGCATACGCCAACGTGGATGCAAAATGTAAAAATTGAAAATTTGTAAATGAAAAATTCACTTAATTCACTTAAATGGTAAAGAATGCGACTGATTCCTGAGCAGACAAAGGTCACCTGTTTTTCCTTCAAAGTGTCATAAGATAAAAAATAATTAGTCAATCTAAGACAACCTGACCGCAGTACTTCGCACTAATTCTCACAAACAAGAGCAGGCTTGCAATTATTTGTGTAAATTATTGCACACTACCTCACGGTGCAAAGACAATTTGCCTCCCAAGCTATTGTTTACTAATTTCATAATTTTTGGTAGCATTGGTTTTATTAGGTAAAGAAAATGTAACAATAAAAAGAACAACACACCAAAATCCTCCTCCTGCTAAGGCGAACACTAACGAAAGTTTTCTTCTTTGCGCATCTTTGGATGTTGAACCATTTTTTTCAAATGCACAAAAATATTTTACTTGCCAGAACAAAAGTGTAAACGACTGGTCTTCGTAAATCGACTAGTGGTATAGCAAGGGATGCCAGTATTATACTACATTGACTAACTCATGTTTCCTAAACAAAAAATTTTATTTTTAATTTGATGGAATTCATCATGTCGTGCCATGGAATATTCAATAATAAATTTTTACAGTAGTCCATCCAGCACAACTATGTTTACTTAACAGAGTAGCAAATCTTTGGAATTAAAACTGGTTGTGATGGACGGACTATTTTAAAGGTTTACAGTTTTTTAGTTTTGTACCGAATCCCGCAATTTCAATATGTGACAGAAGACTGTGCAGTATGACAGCCAAGCTACAAAACACCAACTGGTTTCACCTACGTAACAATCGATAACTTATTCGATGTTATCTTCCCGCTGTTTGCTATTCCTGTAATTGACCCACATATAGGGTCTTTACAGTGCCAGATACACTATACGATCGATGTTCACTACGTGAAGTGTGTTTCCATAACAGAGTCAATGTGTACTGAACCTAACACAGAAACACAGGTTCTGTTTGACGACGGCAAAACACATGGTAGGTAAGTTACTGAAGCAGAGAGTTCGTCACGCTTGAAGTAACATGTTTTGGGAAGTTTATAAATCCTTCATTCACCATGGTTAATTTTATCACCATTACGGTTGTCTGAGTGACGTGAGATCTGGCGCATTCGCAGTGGTGGCTTTTCGAAAAAAATTAAGAACGCTTACAAAAACAATCAATTAGAAATTTAATAACTGTACACCTTGTGACTGCTTAGGAAATCTTATTCAAATCTGATTAAATACGGAATGGTGTAAATTACAAATGTCAATTCCCGCTCTCCGTAGCTATGGTTGGACAAACTACCTGAGTCTTTCTACATAACCGACTTCTGTCCTCATATCACATCAGCATTCGCCCAAACCAATTCAGTCACCATGAGGATATGGATAGTATGGTCCTCCGAAACGTCGAATTTAACCATTACACGATACAGAAACCCAAGAGAGACCACAATTTGAAATGTCATTTTATTGACAGCTGCGTTTCACGTGTTAGGTAAGTTTCAGGAAGCAAACAACTTATTGCTTGTGGAATAAGGTCTATACGCCACTGGGATTTGCAAACGGTTCATGAGTTCGTCCGATCTGGCGAGTATTAATTGTGGCATTTCTAAAACTTCATTATATACCAAAGCGCACTGACCTGCAGACGCGGCTGTTTCAACAAGACTACAGTAAATATCATGAAAAGTATCCTTGTTGGCAACATGGTGCCCTCGGAATGGTTTTTGGGTGCCCGACAGAATTTTAAAACTTTCGCTAAGGATTACTTCATTTTTTGCTAACGAACTCACATAATGTTTTCATTGCTCTACAAACCGAAATTCTGTCCACTGCCTCGGAGTTTAAATTCTAAGATTCTCTTCAAGTGTCACATTGATTTGGAGGGAAAGGTTAGGTATAAATAATGGTACACACGTCTAAGTTACGTCTTTTGAAAACACGACGCAGTAAAAGGTGTACCTTTTATCTTAAGGTGATTCACCCCGTTGTGTTTTCAATACCGGAATAAAACTAACAGCTGATCAGACGAACAAAAACGTATCAAGAATACTGTATATGTTGTGTTCAACCGATCACGTGTTGCTTTCATTCTGATATACCTTCTTTCGTGTCCCTGAGCAGGCCTACTGCAGCTCTAGCGGAAGGTCTTGCTATTGCAGGATTTCCACACTATAAAGCTACCATCCTCAGGGACACAATAAAGTTAGACTCTTTATACGTTAATTTCTTTTCGTGAAGTTGTGTGTACCAGACGAATGTTTTGGAAATACTTTCATGTAATAGGGTAATGTAATATAATCTATGTCGATGCCATCATTTTCCAGCACACTCATAAGATGTCCAATGTCAATCAGTCTTCTAGTCGCCCGTTACGAAAAAGGTGTTCAGCGAAACCTGCTTTAGAGGATGTTCACTCCAAAATAAGAGATTATAAAATCGGAGTGTAGTAATTTACGCTTAGTGTACTCAGTCCCTGCAATCAAAAAACGCGTAATTCCAGTCTTGGCAACAGCCCCAGCTACGGTGAAGTTTTCCATTCTCTCTATTAACGTTTCAGAAGAAGGCAAAGGTAATATATTAAAATCGGCCACAACCACTTCCTTGTTCACGTCTTCACCGTGCCGAATCATCCTCTAAACACGTTCGAAACAAAATGCCATCGAGGTTTATTCAGGCTTCTTAAACTCACCAGCCACGTGATGCAAATGCAGAGGTCAGGCTCCTGAAGATAGATCGCGGTAGCCAAGACCAAAGCTCTATGAAAAACTGAGGGACAGGGGGATCGCTGTTCACACTTCTCAAAGCCCAAGTTGACAGTGCAGCCACGAGATGACAAATATTAATATTACGGCCTTCTGGGTTGTGACGCCGTGTAGTCTCTTAGGCAGATGACTAACGTCACGAATAAAACTTGTCTCCATCTTCTGCCGTCCACTGTGTTGCAACATCAAAGACAAAAGCGGGATAATATGGCTTACATTTGTAATCTGGAAATTGAGAGATATGAAGAGAGAAGCGGGGAAATGAATATAATCCCCATGTAATGAAAAAGAGAGCGAGTTACATATACTGTTGAAACGTAACGAGTCACAAAGTTGGAGGAAAATTTTTTAAAAATAAATGGTTAAACATAAAAGCATGCAGTATACAAGACAATAAGTAGCTGTGCCAGGATTGTAGACCTCAAAAACGTGAACAAATGTGTATATACAGGACAGGACGAAATAAGGATGGGAAAACCAAAAGAAGGGTTAGAAGAGGAGGGAGAAGAAGCACTGAAAAATAAATATTTTGTTCTATATTTTGGTATAAGATTAGAAAGGCCCACTTTACTTACAGCAAAAATAGCGTTAAGACAAACTACGAAGATTTGTAAGTTAATACAGAAGAAATGTACTGATGATAATCTTGTGTTTTCAGTCACACCCAAGGAAAGTGCAACTGAAGTCAAACAGATATTAGATTTGACTTGATCTTCTACCTTCTACATTCTGGGTATACGGAGGCAAAGGCGTTTTCCGAAACCTTATCGTGTATAGTCTGTCCACAGAGTAAACGGCGTCACATCCCACAGGACTAAACTTAATTTACCTGTTCCAGCAGTAAATACCAAAATACGTACTGAAATACTTGTATGCCTATTTACAAGCAGCAGACTCTATTTCACCACATAACACAATAATGATGATAACACTGACGATTCATTTGTTACGTTAAAGACAGTTTACTGAGACTTCAAATGCATGATGACGCTGATGTTGGTTGTTCTTACCCTGCTCCCATGCCACCATTGTAGGCGGGTTCGCATAGACAGCGAAAGGCTCCTATTAGCTTATTTCTATCTGCCCGTCCTTCCGTCTATTCGCCTGTCTTAATGTATCAGCGCTGCTCCCAACGGGCGCATTTTCGTGAAATCTGATATTCAGGACTTTATAAAAGTATGTCGACAAAATCCAAGTTTTGTTAAAATCGGGCAAAAATATCAGCCAGTTTACATGAAGACCTAAGTACGTTTTATTGATGACAGCAGTAGGAAATATTTTGCAGCTCGACAGCAACGTACACACTCAACGGTTTTATATTTTTGACCGGTACATGTAGGTCGAAAAGAATACAAAGGGAAGGCACTGTTGCCTTTCCATTGCAACAGTGGTAACGCAAACACGCCGCAACATTACTTTACACACGTATTGCCTCTTCTGCTTTCTTGTCCCGTGTGGACACAAATTAAAATTACGGGTATATGCCCATAAATTTCACTACCAGCTAGTTACACAGCGTTTATATTTATTACACAACGCTCCTACATGTTTCGGCCATACGTTTTCGGTATCTTCAGGGAGCTACAAGCTTGATCGACGTGTACAGCGCATATGGCAACTTGTATGCTGTACATGTCGATCAAATTTGTAGCTGTCTGAAGATACCCAAAACGTATGATCGAAACATTTAGGAGCACCGTGTAATAAATACAAACACTGTGCAGCTAGTTGGTAGTGAAATTTGTGTACATTGGACTACTGCACGGAAGATGTAGAACATCAAATACGGGTAGATGTAAAACAAATATTAGGACTGGCAAAACTGTACGTGGCAAGAGACTGATACTTATATTTAGGCAGATTTGGAGTTTCCCTTGCGTTTCAGCTCCGACACATGACACAGTACCCTTGTTGACTCCCTTCACACACACCTGGCAGGCTGACAACCCTTCTTCACCTGTCCTCCCACACGCACACAAACTTGCAGTAAGCGTAACGTTACAAGCATCATCGGTTTGTGACTCATTCCGCAAGATGTTACAATATGCACGTGTCCAAAGTCCCTCCCGCCGTCATGGGGAACTTTAAAACTCGATAGAAAGGCCTTGTCACCAAAAAATGTCTCCCAGTACCTACATCAATCCCTTTAACACACATCAACTTTTCACGGTAACTTGGCGAACTTCAACAGTTTTGTAAAAGGTAAATTTTTCCCCACACACAACACGTAGGAACGCGGCGAGAACAAAGATTTGGCTCCACTCATTCTTAATATCGGCACTAGATGGGAGTGCTCATATTCACGCCGTGGCCACTGTACCCCCGTGTAAGGAACCCCACAGCCCATTATCTAGGGGGCTTGGCAGGCCTCAGAGGGTCTAGAAGTTTGGGAGAAGAGAACCATACCTTGCTATTGCCAGGACCCAATCCCAATTTGTCCAGACTGTAGTCTAGTCATTATGCCGACTGAGCTATCCCGGCTTCTAATGTTGTGTAAAATTTCTAAATGTTTCGACATTGCGTCAGGTAATTCTGGAGTTTAGGGACAATTTGAAAAATGGAGGAAGCTGTAATTTTACATCAAAATATAGGTTAAAAGGTACAACCCCGACAAACTAGTAATCACAAAAGAAATGAAAATTCCTTACTACCAGGTGACAATACCCCCTGAGACTTACATTACTGCATTCTACATGTAATTGCCACATAACTTAATCGACGACAGCCCGTTGTAATACATGAAGGGCATAAAGGAAATACAGACCGTAAAAACAGCTAAGGTTACATCAGTTTATTGCTCGCTATATTTCGGCTTTTGTAAAAATCTATCATCAGGAAATTAAAAATATATAAAGAGAAATAATTTAAATATGACCCGTTAGAATTATACTTTTCAAATAGCTGAAATCTCAGCTTTACGAAAAATTGGCGTTGTATAAACCGAAAACAGGTAAAGTCAAGATTTAATATTAAAATATTATAAATTTATATTGTACAAGTATTATTCTGCAAAGATCTAATCGATTTGTTTACTTGTCTTAAGAAGATACAGTTACTTTAAAATCCACTAATTTAGTGGATGAGATACGAAGAACGACAAACTACGAGGAAAAACTGTATAGTGTACTGTACCCCTCCAGCGTTTATCAAAATTTTTAAACAAACTAACGCGAAATGTTTGTTTACTGATTGTACCCCAGAAGCCTTGTTTTAATTTATATTATTCATGTCGTGCATTGTCGATAATCAAATCAAAAATACTCAGCCCAACAATATACACTCTACTATTTTCAGATATTCCATATTAAAATATTTGTAAACCAATCCAACATGTTTCGATCCCTCATGGGTTCACCATCAGGGATTCTTAGTACTGTCTCACCCATCCGCACATAACCAGGCAATTTCCAGCACGTCGTAGACCAGGAATCCACTACCAAAATCACCTACAGCTTAACTGATAATCTCTTATACATTTTCTATCTTTTTAATGTGTACATACATTGTTAGTTCCGTCTTGTGCAATCTTACTTTCACACGAATCCCTGATGGTGTTCCCATGAGGGATCGAAACATGTTGGGTTGGTTTACAGCTACTGTAACATAGAATATCTGAAAATAATAGAGTGCATTTTATTGGGCTGAGTATTTTGTACTTTTTTTAATATTGAAGAAATTCCCTTTCACAACCTAAGTGCTGGAAAACAATTTTAATGTTTTAATATACATTTATTTTATTATTACACATTTATTGTATTTTAATATAAAATCTTGACGTTCATCTAGCTTAGCCTTATACAACTCCAATTTTTGTGAGGTTGAGATCTCACCTATCTAAAAAAGTATTATCCTAACCGGACGTGTTTAAATTATCTTTCTTCACGTATCTTTAATTGCTGATGGTGGCTTTTCACAGAAGCTAAAATATGTAGCAAGCAATAAACTGATACAAATGTAGTTGTGTTTGGCGGTCTGTATTTCCTTTCTGCTAATTACGAGACTTGATAATGACGTATGTTATTGCAACTATAAAGAGCTGTGTAAAAGTACAACGCCTCTCACTGATTAATATATAGCACAACGGACTGCTTTCTGTAAAAGTTTACAACAAAGAGAAGATCAGAGGGTAACACATTAATGAGGGTCAAGCTGATACTTCACAAATAAGTATAAACAGTTCTCAGATTTATAGATCATAAAACTGTGAGCAAATTATAGCCTATAACAAATCCTATAGGACCGAGCACGCTGGCTGAAGCGGTAATGCTTCAGACTTGCATTCGAGTGGTGCCCATTTCATATTTCATCCGGAACACAAACTCTCCTGGTTAAGGTACCTGTGGTTGCCTTTAGCTAGTCTACTATAATTCTAGGACAGGTTAAGGTACCCGTAGTTGCCTTCAGCTAGTCTACTATAATTCCAGGACAGGTTAAGGCACCTGTGGTTGCCTTCAGCTAGTCTACTATAATTCTAGGACAGGTTAAGGTACCTGTGGTTGCCTTCAGCTAGTCTACTATAATTCCAGGACAGGTTAAGGTACCTGTGGTTGCCTTCAGCTAGTCTACTATAATTCCAGGACAGCGCCTCAAAGTAGGCTTTCAAATCCCTTCCAATTCATTATTCGCTAATTCATTAAAAAACATAAATGACATTTTTATGCCCAAATTACTTGATATGAGGCCGTAACTCCTAACGTGGTAAACCAACCTCAAGGAAGAACGTCAGCAAATGAACTGTGAACTGGCCACCAAAAAGCAGGCCTAAATTCTGTACATTCGGAAACCCACAAAGTATATAGACTATTATTTGATGTGGGATTCGAGGTTTTCATGGCGGTGAGTATAAATAATGTTTTCCGGAACGTAACGTCGGGTGGTCTGGTAAACATCTGCCGTAGTGTCGGGGGAACCTGCTGTCTTCACCTTCAGAAATTTCTAACTGCCCACATGATGTCATATTCGAAAAGAGAGTATTATTTATATTTTACGCTGTATATTATATTTTGGCGACTTAAGTCTCTGCATAAACATTATACTCTGAACTTCCGTTTGGACAGGCGTGCCGCCATTTCTGTACATACATGGTTACGTAACCTCATCCTCACGTGACTCAATGGACCACGGAGATTGCGTGAGAGTTGAAGGTTGCAATTCTGTTTAAAAATGAGTACTGCCGGAGTTATGTATCAATTCTTGTCTCTCCAGTTCATTCCAGTGAAGGGCAATGATTGTGAAGGAAATAACAAACCGGAAGTGAGGGGACAGTGATGACGTCACAGTGAAAGGTATCGTGATCTGCTGGCCGAAACAATGGTTCATGTTCATATTTCCGGTTTGGGCAATAAAAAAGTTTGAACAGGCAGGGGGAAACGCCATGCTACATGCCACACTATAACATTGCGTCTCTTGCGTCCCACACTGCAGCATGCACGCTCTGTAGCATTAATGACAACGCGGTTGCAGTTGTGCTCAAAATGCCCTTTTCCTATGACAAAGCTGTTCCTACTCTTAAATAAGCACCGGGCAACGAAGTCATATGGGGGATGAATTTTATACGCACACCGTGCATTGTCTTAGATATAAATCATCACAAACCAAGTAATACACTTTATTCACATTAAATTCTTCAGAAAAATGCTCCTACATATTTCGAACCGTCGCAGGGTTCATCTTCAGGGAGTCACACAATCACTAATCACACGCACTACCACAATATGATAACAAAGTTAGTCACAACTTAAAATGCATCTGTTGTGTTGATAAAAATGTCATTAAAACTTGTCTTATTAAGACGATGAATAAAACTTGGTTAAAAAGATGTATTTTGCGTCGGTGCGTGGGGGATGAAGTTATATCCCCATTCTTTCTTAATCTTGGCATAATGTACGGTCACCTTCAGGCATTGGACCCTTTACCTCCAGCGAAAGAGCCCTCGGTACTCAGTAGTGGGCTGGTTGAGCCCCAGAACGGGTCTGGACGATTTGAACAAGTTAAAAATCTCTTGTTACTGCCGTGAATCGAACTCAGTTCCCCGGGACTTCCATCCCGTAACCTAGTTTCTATATCGATTGAGTTGTTCAGGATTCCGTACCCCAAGATGTCACTTCACGATGGGAATTTTTTGAAAAGGCTAGCAAGTAATTAAACTCTTATGTAACCCGAAGTTCGTTACCTTGCATACAAGAATCTACTAGTGATCAGTATCCTGAACCAACTTAATTCAGCCCACACTTTCGAACACTGCTTCTGTACGACCCATTTTAATATTATCCTTCATATCAGTCATGATCATATGTCTCCTAAATTATCTCTTCCATGAGACTTCTAGGCTGTAACTCAATGTGCATATACGTCTACCATGACTAATACATGTCTGTACGTTTTATCCTGTATCTGAACCTGGCAAAGTTGACTAACGGGATCCAGAAGAAGGAACAAAGGGAGTTAACTTATTTACTTCAAATCATACAAAGAACTGCATTCCTACTGAAGGTCCTTTGACACACTTGCTCCTGGGAACAGAAGCGAAATGAGTTGATCTGTGAGCTGTCTCATTATCCGTGTATTCGCTTTGTCTTTAAATGACGGAAAAGATGATATATGAACCATTATTATAAGACACATGAAAGGATATCCATTATAAGGAAAGATAAATTGGGCATTGTTATGATCAGAATGGAATATGACGACATCTAGCCAGCAAAATAACATTGGCTCCTTTACCAGCTTGAGAGCCAGCTTAGTTCAGTACACGACTAGATTACAGTCTGGACAACCAGAAAATCGGTTTCGATTCCTGGTAAGGAAAAGGAATTTTCTGTTGACTACAGCTTTCAGATTGCCTGTATGAATATTTCTGGGGGATATTTCGCCTGGGATAAAGCGGATGGAACACTACTGACCATCACAATCTGTAACCGATTAGCAAAGCCTTTTCCAAATTCTGCCAGACAAGAAAAGTTCGGTTCCTTGCATGTCATGCGTTCAAAGGTTCATTCCCGTCACGCGACCTGTAAGCAAATTTCGCAGCAGCACAGTGCTGTGTTCAGGAAGGCCAATCAATAGCTGAATATTGCGGAACATGCGTGCTGTACTTCTGAAGAAACATTATTTTGATTCTCATCTTTCGTTTCTTTCTTTCTTTCTTTCTTTCTTTCTTTCTTTCTTCTTTCTTCATTTCTTTCATCTCCCTTTGTCCCTCTCTCTAATCCTTTTCCTTATTTCGTACCTTCCCAAACCGCCTTTTAAGGCACTCAGTACATGTTATCATCAAAGGTCCTCACCTCAGGCTTTCCTCTTTGTGACACGTACAGAGCTTCTCAATAATAAGGTACAATAATGTGTGGACAGAAAACGGCGAGCATTAGAGTCAATAGGTTTCCGTTAAATTTTTATTTCCGTTTCCTTTCCTTCCATTAGAGTTAACAAGGTTATTTACTTTACTACCTAAACAGGGTGCGAGGGCATGGACTGGACTGAACTGACTCCGGAATGAGCCGTTCGAGTTCCGTAAAAGGCGGACCATTTTGGATTGCCTATGCGACTATCAGTTTCTCAAACCCAATCTGCAGCATTAAGTTGATACTTCCCTCAAAACCTTGGGGCACTGGACATTTTAAATTTAAGAAAATAAAAGCCTTACGATAAAGCAGGTTCCGTTCCAGACAGGTTTACAGTCGTGCCGTATGTTGGCTTTTCTCCTTGGAAGAAGACATTTGAAGCTCGTGCACACATTTGGAAAAGATTTGCTTGATTATACAAGGATAATAGCTTTAACTGACAACACGCATCACAATACACTCAGACCGTTTGGCGTGACGACAGGCAGCTTAGCCCTCGCCGCTATTCGAATCTGCCGTGAGTCGGGGTCCACGCGTTTCAGTGAAATCTGTTGCAGTTAATATTATTTCGTTATTCACCGTAATTAAATAAGTTTCTAGAAATGGTTGCCTTCGGCTCGGCTCGTAGACACAAGGCACATCTAAAACGAACTTTGTTTACTGCACATCGAAGCTCTGTCAATCTAAGCGAGCTGCCAGTAATTGTTCAGCTACAGCTGTCACATAGAACAATGTCCCTGTACTTTGCCTTGTACGTTACTGGTATCGGGCTATATATTTTCCCACAGTTGCTTTTCTTACATTCCTATAACTACACACACGCTCATTTCTTTTTTGCGTTAGCGACAAAATATTTCCCTTCTGTGACGTTTTGATGGCGTTAGGGATTGAGTGAAGCCCGTTGCTGCATCCGTCAGGATGCCCCACACCAGCGTCCTTGGAAGACGTTTGTGTGCTAATAATATGATCTTTTGTTTCCTCCGATAATCGCACGAAGCACTGTGTACGTATAAGGAAGAAATTTAATATTAAAATGGGCAATGCTTACAGTCACCGTTGCCTTGCAAGAAGCTAATTACCCACAAAGACAATTTTACATTTACAGACTACGACAGGTCCCAAACCTTTGGGCTGGGCTAACCTGGCCCTGTGTTAGCATGACAGTACGTGGCCCACATGGCCAGTTTCTGTATTTATGATCGCAATAACAAATGGCCGTACTCTGGGCATACATCCAAACCTGTTTTTTAAAGCGTCTTTTTTAATGAAGGCGTAAATTGCTAAGATCATACACAGTCGGTGATAGACGAATGTGTGGAATTGGAGCAACGGTGAAATACTGACAGACGAAGAATGAAGTACTTGAGAAAATCCTGTCCCAGAGCCACTTTGTACACCATAAATATCACGTGGACTGTCCTGTGATTGAACCCAGACCTACACGCTGAGAGGCCGGCGGCTAACCACCTCACAGTTGGCACGGCTCAGACCTCTGTTACCCGGAAATTGTGATTTGAAGCCATAGCAATAAGGTACGGGTTACGTAGAACGCCTTTCTTTTGACTTACGACAGCACACATTGTGGTACCCAGTATCAGCGTTTCACAGGAACTTTGTGCTTCCATCTTCTGGGAAAAGACGCGGCATCATATCCCTATTCATGTTGCTTCACAATCACAGGGGTGAGAACTCAAAATTTAACAAGACAAGAACTAGCAGGAAGATTTATGAAAGATTCATAACTTTTGCCCTTCGCCAAACGGTTATGAGAGTGACGAAGTCAAAAGAGGGTAACACGGGTGGTGTATGTAGAACGCATGGGGGTTTTAAAAATGCCTACAAAATATTAATGGAAAAATTAATGAAAGAGATGACATAGACGCAAATGGGAGGACATATACAAATTTAAAATATTGACCAGTGGAGTGGAATGAACTGACTGAGGAAAGAACCGATTTGGGCATTCCTTCAAGCACAGTCGGGCAACAGTCAGCTTCTCAAAAGGATCTTGCAGCTAACGATTCAGTTGATATTCCGTGCACCCTCTTACAGTTTGAAAAGAGTAGGCCTACTCATACTAAGAGGAAGAATGTCTAGAATGGAAATTTTTCAAAACTTAGAAATTACAAATGTCCTTTTTATCGTGTTCCTGGGCACGGCTGGAGTCACGGGGTGTCCCGCCAAATGCAGATTTTCTATGCGATAAACCCGCCATATTCAGACAGCCGATACGCCGGACAGTATGTACATAATGATCAGTTTCTTTACACTTTTATTCCCCTAAGCGGTCGTATTTTACCTAGAAGGAATTCAATTTAATCTTTCCTTCCAAGCACGTTTCCAGCAAGCAGTAACTTTTATTGTACGTTGGTCCCTCCGAGCCCTTCCTTCATCTTGCCGGGATGTGCGGGACCGAAGGGAAAAAGTTTTATTGTATGAAACCTGGATACAAGGGAAGGAAGGATATTTGTTGCTACTTCACACTAGGCATGCAGCGAACATTCAACTGACTTATTACCTGCAAATAAGCGGTAGCTACCTGACTTAAAGACAGGAATCGCCAAGAAAACGTATGGTAATGTGGAGATATAGATCCAGTCATTCTTAAACCAGGCATGAATTGAGTGCAGTGGTTGGCTTCACATCACGGCCGCTTGCCTTCAGAAAAGAAGTCCCTGATGTCCACGTAATAAGAAGCTGTGTGGGCCGCAGAAATGGCCTGAAGTTAATTGGAAGGGCGGGGGGGATTTCTGACCCCGCCGAGAGGCGACCCACGATTGTCCAGTTATCCAGCTGAAGCCTAGTCACTACACTGACTGAGTTATACACGAACCTGTACACGTTGCGCTGTGGAAAACACTATTCAACTTTTGATCAGGAGACAGCAATGAATAGCTTGACTGCAATATTTATATCCTAAATTCCCGACACAAAGTGTCTAATTAAGGGGATCGCGATGGAACAATCAGCAAGCCTAACGTGGCTATACAAGAACCAATTCATACGCTGTAACAACCGCGTCAAAATGCGAAGCCATTTACAACTGGAAGCGAGGTAAGTATTTTTTTACGCACGCGCGCATGTGTCATGATTTACTCTTATCTCCAGCAGAGAACAATTTCGACCATTATTCTCAGCCTGCAGCTAACAGCAGAGACATCTTACGGACAACAAGAATCCGTGGAACACGATTCCACAAATTTCCGAAAAACCTAGGCTCCACCTCAAAATTCCAGGCGCCAGAAATGTGACACGAAGCACGTTCAGTACTGAGGACCCAGAAATGTGACACGAAGCACGTTCAGTACTGAGGACCCAGAAATGTGACACGAAGCACGTTTAGTACTGAGGACCGAGAAATGTGACACGAAGCACATTCAGTACTGAGGACCCAGAAATGTGACACGAAGCACGTTCAGTACTGAGGACCCAGAAATATCAGGCGCCAAGTTAGAAAATTTACTGGCCCGAGCCACCTGACGCTCGGAATCTGTGCATCCCTGCCCTACAACTACTTTTCTTTCTTAATTAATTTCACTGCAAATTATTTTTTCTTCTTTGGTTTCTTATAATGGAGCCCTACGAGGTCTGACGAATAACCTTGAAGATATATGTGACATGTGTTCATACGCAAGCAACGGCCACTTTACCTCTGGGAAAGAGCCACCGGCACCCACTGCACATGATGCTGGGTAACCACAAGGCTGGTGTGGAAGCTGTGAAGAGGGAAACTCTTTTCTCCCGTTGTCGGACCCGTAGCGCAGACAAGACACTGACTGGGCGATTATTTATGACAACTCAAAATACTCATTTTTCTCCATCCCATTTGTTAGGTCTCTAAAAGCACAGAGGGTGGTCGGTATGGCGACAAGGCTATGGAAGGGACGACAGTGGAATCATGGTTCGATTCCCGGCAGATGCAAGACGTCTTTCTCTTCTTCAAACCGTTCAGACCGGCACTGAGACCTAGTCAGTCTTCTATTCAACAGACACAGAAGGCTTTCCCTTCATGGAGAGGCGGCTGAGGTGTGCAATTGGCCAGTCCTCTTCATCTAATGCAAATATTAAGAAGGAGTAGAGCTGTACCTCCACGACCCCATATGCCTTCCTAGCACGTACAGAGACAATTATGCCTTTACACGAAAAATCATTCGTATTTGCAGGAGAATATATCTATGTGACTGCTTCCTAAATTATTTGACCGGGTTCTTCAAACTTCAAATTTACATGTATAAAACGTTGAATGATCAGGCGACCGCGAGTAAGTGGAAAGAATGTGTGAGGCAGACGTCGCGATCTATTTCATAGGCCAGGGGTTAACAGCTAGAACAGCTTCGGTAGTTGTACTTCAGGAGGCAACTGAGGTGACAGCCATGCCTTTATTTATTTACAAAGTCAAATGTACGGTAGCAACACTATTCACTGCCTGAGAGAAAGCTGACAGCCTTTCTGTAAGTGACAAAAGAAGTTACTGCTTGTTTGGGAATACAATAATCCTTCAGTAATGTGTTTTTCCCCCTTACTGATGGCTTCTTATTTCTATTTATCCAAATACAATAAGTTAATTTCAGTTAGCCGTACGTCTCCTGTCTTTAGAAAACCTTTCAAAAGACCGTTCACGGTCAGCCTCGTCTGCATGTAAAATACCTGAATATTGTTTTTTAAGGCAACTTGAGCGAGGCGCCTTGTGGCTGCTCCAGTCATACGTACTATTTGAGGATGCACGTGGTGAGACTGAGGAAACCTACGAACGACTTAGTAAGGCTAGTCTAAACACAGTCCTGGATGCTTCTTCTTGTTGAAGTAGATGTTGCAGTAATTCCACCGCTAAGTTCGGTACAAAAGCGCGATAAAATGAAATTAAAATGACTTGACGTAAGGGGTTTGGATCCGTGACATCTGACGGTGCTCTGAATTATGCAGCAGTTCTTGGAACCGGAATCTACAAACTTTAGTTCAATGAATTCTACAAAGCACACAGCACAGAATTAATTAAACTGCTTTTACGACGTCAGCACGTCGGATAAGACAATGGAGAAACGAGTTCACAATAAACAGAGAGTTCTACCACCGACTCTCCTACTTTCTTTCTGAAGATTAACCCTTTAAAGACAAAGCTTACCTGTTTTATATAAGGACTCAGTCCGTACTGCGCTGTAAACACTCTCCACTTCGGTTATAAAAACCAGTCTCTTAATGTTTCGTAAGGCAAAAGGCGCTGTTTGTTCTGAGATCCGTACAAAACACATAAATGCAGCGTGAGCACTACCTAGAGTTTTTTAATATTACTCCTGATGGTACGTGAAGTTACCGCTAGGCTCGAAAAGGTTAAAAACCCCTCGCGTATTTAATCACAAATAATCAGGAACTGTAATTTAATTTGTATGATTTTTAACCAACTCGTACGAGTTGGTTAAAAATCATACAAATTAGATTTACACGTACAGGGTATGGAAAACTTTAAAAATCAGAACTGTATCTTACATCCAATAAAGATTTTTCTCTTCTCTACTTTGTGCAAGCCTGTTGCGAGGTCCATCCAACCTCCTACACAGCTGAGACCAGGGACCATTCATAGGGTAAAGCAGCTACTAACCACCACCTAATATCGAGGTCATGAATGCGTGGAGCTAAACCTCCACTCCCCACACACATTTTTATAGCGTGGTGCTTAATTTAGCACAGGGACAGCGACATCCTAATCTTTCAGGTGACCGTAAAGAGTGATTACAAATGACGTAAGCGATGGCACAAATTTATTAGCAAGAAAGGAAAAGGAATGCAAAAATGAAATGCAAACCTTTGTGAACAGCAACTCAAAAATGAGATCTGCATTCTTCTGGAATATTACGCGGTATCGTGTGATAATTGTTTACAGACGTTTCGGGACAACATCAAGAGTCAAAGGGTCAAGAGTAAACAATTATATGCCACACGACGCCGAAGTAATATCCCAGACGTGAGCGGATCTCATCAACACCACGACGGAAGTCCGAAATCAAACTCAAAAAGGTTTTTCTTTTCAGGCATGCATAAGACGTAATTTCATCTCCTGCCGCTAGAATACAGCACAGGACTAAGGTGGCGAAACAACGGTAAAAATAGTTTCGTATGCTGCCGAGCTTTATTCAACCAAACCTCTGACGAGTGTCCAGCGATAAATCAAAAGAACTTTCGAAAAGGACCTTCCAGCCACGAATTCGATCACATAATGTCAACAAGAATTTATGGACACAGGTTGCCTCTCTAGGGGAAAGAGGTGAGGCCGATTGGTTATGAATTTGTAAATAATTGATCGTGTTTGGCAGGTTTACCTGCGAAGTCCAAGGAACCAAACATGTCGGCATGGCCAAGAATTAAACGTACCAGACGTGTATGGACAATTATTCGAAAAAAACACCTTGCTCTCCAGCCTTAGCAATTGCAAATGTTCAACACATAATGCCAAACGAAAAGTTACCACGTCCTGAATTTTTCGTTAACATGACAGACCATAATGCAGAAGACGAAATATTTCTGTCAAATATCTCTTCCAGCGACGAAGCAGAATTTAGGATTTATAGGCAGGTAAACAGGCATAATAGTCGCTTATGGAAATGAGAAAATCCGCATGCCGTGGTTAGAAACGTAAGGGACTGTCCGAAGAAAATATTTTTGTGCCCTGAGCTATGATAAACTGTAGGGGCTTTCCACCTAGAAGAAATACAGTCAGCGGAATTTTATACTGTGATATGTAGTCGCGGTTAATGCCCCAGATCCCTGAAGAAAAAATGAATGCCGTTTTTCAACATGACGGAACGCCAACACAAATGCATAAAGAGGTGACACTCTTCGCCGGAGAGATTTTTCAGCCGGTTGGGTTCCATATTCTGGCCCCCGCAATCTCCAGATCTCACCCCTCGAATTTTCCCTGTGGGTCTTTGTGGAAGTTGTTGGTTATATTTCGCGAATTTCTGTAACCCTGAACAGCTTGAAGGATCGTATACGAACAGCGATTGCAGAGACTGAACAGCTTTTATTGCAAGATTTTTGACACGACGTCAAATATCGTATTGATAAAAGTAGGGCAAAAATGTAGCATACATTGAACTTGCATAGGTTACAAAAAGAAACTTGACCTACAACGATGCCGTACCAAAGGATCAGTCCAAGTCCGAGGGCTTTTTGAGTAGGTTCATAACATGTTTATTTTTATACAGTGAGGAGTTTCTAGTATTTCACCAAAACCCCAAGCTGGAAGAATGGCCCTTGTCGGCTGTCCGCGACTGCTTATTGAATATACTTGCAGCGGCCCTCCACATTGCAGGCCGTTCCGCCATCCACAACCTGAGGACGCACCATGCCGTGGCGACAGGGATCCTCTTAACAGGAGCGTGGAGAAAACTGCATAACAGCGAGTATTATGGTCCGTACTCCTCACCAAATATTATTCGGGTGATCGAATAACATACAGGGGAAAAAGGAGAAGTGTATATAGGGATTTGGTGTGGAAACCTGAAAGAAATAGATAACTTGAAATACCTAGGAACAGATTGGAGCATAATATTAACATGGATCTTCAAGAAGTGGGACGAGCGCATGAAATGGATTGATCTGGCTCAGAATTGGGACAGTTGGCGGAATCTTGTGAATGAAGGAGTGAACCTTCGAGTTCAATAATATGCGGGGAATTTATTGAGCAGCTGAGGGCCGGTTAGCTTCTCAAAAAGGACTCTGCTCCTTGGAATTAGTTACTTAGTTAATCCTTTACAGCGGTGTGAGCTTAATTTTTGGGTGGCTAATACTTCCCTACAAATACATTTATGCAGTCAGTCATATCATTTGTAATCACTCTGCACTTCGATCACGATGTTTTTGAGTGCAACAAGAGGAAAATCTTGTTCTAACAGAGCAGTCTTCATTCATGGACACTCACTGAACATGACCCTTTAGTATAAAGGATCGTGTTTAGTTTAATGACCTTGTCAGTTCCTAGGATTATACAGCGTGAATGACAGATGAATGAAATATAAGTATGGAGCGTTGGTGGAATAACACTGACAGGGGAAAACCAAAGGGCTGGGAGGAAAACTGTCCCAGTGCCACTTTTTGCATCACAAATCACACAAGGGCCCCCTCAGAATCGAGCACTGGCCTTCGCGATGAGATGCCCACGACTAACTGCCTAAGTCATAGTACGGACTACGACGTTGCAAAAATAATTCGAAATTAAGTAGTTGTGGCCAATCTGAGGTACTGACCCGGTAACTTATCGGAGGAGCTGGGGAAAAACATAAAAACCACACTCAGTAGTCTTACAGTCGGTGTTCCGACCGAGATTAAAGGTCTCAAGGCAAAGCAAGAAGCAACTTTCTCGGTCGCTGTGAACTACACCAAAACTCACTCACCAGTCAGGCACAAAATCTCCCTCGACACTTCAAGCTTAATGCCGGCTAACTCAGTTTTCACTACAACTTTTGTTCTTTTTAATCCAAGATTCACGCCGTAATAAAACTGTGCCAACTGTCATTAAGACTTGCTACTTCGGACGTATATAAAACTGCTTTTTTTTTCTTTTACTCATTCGTCCTTGTAACGTCCTGTTTATCATCCCACACTTCTTGTACGAAGGTCAGTAAGAAAGGAATGCCTCGTATTTTGTTCTCAGAAACTATAATTACAACCGTAATGAAATTTACATATCACGGGTACATCTTTTACAAAGTTGAGATTATTTTCCCACGAAGTCTCCTTCGCAATTAACACACTTTTTCCACCTTTGCGTGGGACGCTGTACGCCGATCGAGTAAAATTCTTGCTTAAGATCCGGAGCTCTTAACACACGCTGTTTTAGCGCGGCCTCGTCCGAAAAACGGCGTCCTCGGACTGCATTCTTCAGGAAGCCAAAAAAAAAAAAATGAAAGTCGGCGGGTGCTAGATCGGAAATTTAGAATAAATGTAAGCAGAGTTAGATGACGTCATCACAACTTGTTTACTGGTTCAAAAGTTAAAATTTGCTACATGTTTCAACCACCCACGTGATCACCATCACGCCTTATCACAAATGTAATAAGAAGAACCTTCCTTTTACATTTGTAATAAGGCCTGATGATGATCACCTGGGTGGTTGAAACATGTAGCCAATTTTAACTTTTGAACCAACAAACAAGTTGTGACGACGGCATCGAACTGTGTCTACATTTATAGTACACTCACAACGATATGCATTTCATAAACACGGAAATTTACAGATGATGAGGGAGAACAAATTCAAGGTGCAGGCTGCTGCAGTAACATCATGGCTACCGTTTTCTGGGCGACAAAAGGAATCTTGTTAGCGGAATTCTTGAAGAAAGGTGTCACAATCAGTTCACAGCGACATGTGCAGACATTTAAAAAAGTTAAAACAACGAACTCGAAGTTTTCGGCCAAACAGGAAGATGACTCGAGTCCCCGTCATCCCTACAGTCCCGATTTAAGAACAGCCGTCTTCCATAGTTTTGGCTCCCTGAAGGACGCACCCCAAGGACGCCGTTTTTCGGAGGACAACGAGCTGAAACACAGCGTGCATGAAGAGCTCCACCGCTTCAGCAAAGAGCCTTACGCGACCGACATGTAGCGTCCCATGCAAAAAGCCTTACGCGACCGGCATGCAGCGTCCCATGCAAAGAGCCTTACGCGACCGGCATGCAGCGTCCCATGCAAAGATGGGGAGTGTGTAAGTAATGAAGGGAACTTCATGGAAAAATAATCTCGAAATTTTAAAGGGTGTACCCACGTACATCTAAATTTCATTACGATTGTAATTACAGTTTCTGAAAAAGATATAAGTTGCATTACTTTTGTACCGCCCCTCGTATAAATGCCAGCTTCATAAAAGAAATCACATCTGGTCAAGAAAAGGAGTCCCTGTCTTTTACGGATCCCAAAGTCTCATTACCAAAACTCATCCACGTTCCATACAAATTTAACCCACGCCTTATTGCTTTAAGTTCCATAATATTAGAACAACAACAAAGATGGCTCAAGATTATTTTCTGGGATATGACGCTGCGTTTTTGGGCAAATATACTACACTGAAATTTCAAGGGCACGTGCTACCTCCATCTTCAAAGTGGCATAATGAGGAAAAATATCTTGAAGAGGGAAAGAGTAGTTTCCTCCAAAACGCTGCTGCCTATCCAACAAAGCAGAAGGCATTACATTCTCGACGCAGTAATCTTGTAGAAGAATAATTCGGATGTCGGTACAAAATGCACATCAGAAAGGTGAGGATAATCAGAGTCGTCAAATGGGTACGACAAGAGCTGCAAAAGAGTGCTTCGTGTGTTGTTGTTTGTGGCACATCTTTCGTACCGTCCAGCGTTCTCTCTTGTCATTGTGACCCATCCAAATATGTACAAGTATAGAGCATGGCTGCTTTCTTTTGAGATGTGACGCCGTGTAGATTCGTTGATCACCACAAATGTTTCGGAAAAATGTGCTGTCTCTATCTTCAGGGTAGAAAAATATAGCTATGTCCGTCACCTGTATCAACACTGTGACTGATATAAGCAAAATATTTGGGCCTAAGAAACAACTGACATGAGGCTGGTGGAAATGGCATGAAAACGTACCCATAATTTGCGTTTTCATAAAGTAAAATTATGATGATAAGTAAGAACGACTAAATGGAAGAGGCATGTAGCAAGCATGACAAAAGTGCATACAAAATTTTGGTCCGAGCATGAAGGAAAAACCTAGGCGTGGATGGAAGGGTACTGTTCTTAAAGAAAGAAGGCGGTAGGCTGTGAACTGGAATAATCTGGCTCAGTATAGGACAAGTTTGAACCGTTATGAAGACGGCAATGAAAACTCGGGATCCATAAAATACAGTAAATTTGTCTAAATGTGCGACTGGCAGCTTCCTAAAGAGGAGTCTGCTTTTCCTCCATTATTTTCCTCAGTTACGTCAGACGTAGGCGATAAATACCCAACGAAAAACTTCAATAAGGCCACATGCGATCTGTTTCAATAGCGACGTCCATAATACCTTTCCATTTGCCCAACACAGTAGCGTTTGAATGCAATAAACTGGTAAATAAGAATGTAGACTTTGATAAACATGCAAGTTTTGGAATCCATTGTACCCTACTGATGGGCCTATTTATATTTACTCAACCTACATATGACTGTGAGCAAATCGAACGGGTCTGCGCCGCCATCCACAAATCACTGTTTTGAAGTTTTGGTCGCACTCAATTGACGACTGTCACCACCTTCCGATGTCCATTTTGTACCCACAACCACATCTGTTATTCTACAAAACTAATATCTCTGCCTCTGTCGTTTCTGAGATAGGTATTAACGTCTCAAACGAACCTGCTACCTCCATCTTCAAGGTAGAAAATTCATGCTTCTCACGCTTTTATTTTTAAGGTCGATTCAGCACGCCATACAAACTGTGGTATCTGTTTACCAAACTACATGGCATCACATCCCGCATTAGATTCAATGTGTGCCGTTCGCGTATTGCGAGTTAATTATTATGCACATTATTTTTTCTTGTGATTTGTACGTAACATGTGTCCTTCGTTAAGTCAGTGTGAGTAACTTTATATTATGCGTACCGTTGTGATACTGGATCATTATTCAATAGAAAAGTACCGTCACAACTGTTTTGGCCTGAACCGCTGTGGTGCCAGTACTTTTTATTGAATAATGATGCAGTGTGGGTAAATTAACAATTTTGCAAATAGCTGAATTTTTCTCATAAGGTTCTAAATTTGGCCTAATTCAAAATTTGAATTAACCGGGATGCAGTTGCTTCAGGATAACGGCGTTGTCATAGTAAAATAAACACAATTACAGTTCATCTGTTATTACAGTCCCCATGCCGATCAGGTTCCACTGTATCCAATTATCTTGCCAGAATACGCGTAGAGCAACAATCACAACAGGGACTCAAAATGTATGCGCAAAATCCCTGACTACCTCAATGTTGCTTTGCCCTGAAGTAGTAACTGTCCATCTCTCAAAGGGTTAATGGCCATCCCTTTCGAATCCGTCCCAGATCATCAAAATATTCATCAATATCATCACCACTACCAGAAAAGCAGCAACAAAACGGTGGTGCATAACCCTGTCACAATTCGTATGATCCTACACAATGGTCCAACTAAGAACTAGACCTGCCATGTTTGATCAATAATACTGTTTCAATATTACCGGACTGATAATAGTATAGCATCGTTTTCGGAGTCATTTTGTGTTTTGTGTATATTAATATGCTTTGGATTTATGCAGCTAGTAATATTAATTTACTTATTTGCAGGCAATGATGTACTTGAGAAAGTCTGCAGCACCATGTTACTATGTCGGCTGCGATGCGCGCGAGTTATATTTACAACTTGCGTAATAACGTACATGAGATGTGCGGGAACAAACAAGAGGGTTTAAAGGTGCGCTTCTTTAGTAAAGCCACAAAAAGCGTACAAAACGATCATACCAAGATTTAAGGGGTCATCAAAATGTGGCCCCAGTATCGTTCTTACTTCGTCCATCTTCAATTTAATCCATATGCTCTGATATGTCGAATTATTTATATTCTTTATGTATTTCCGATCATCTATAACAAATAAAGAGTACTGGCTACTGCGACGCCGTGCAGCTTTGTAGTGCCGTTTCCAGCAAAGTTAATATCCACCTGCAAAGCCATGCGGTCTCATATAACACGACAGTAATGTTCAGATTCACTGCCGCTAGAGCCTTAAATCGCATGCACGCACGCACACGCACACACATTATTTAAATTTAAAGTAGCCGAAGTATAAATTTCCACTTACAAGAACATGCAGAGGTTAGAATAGCTGGTGCATACTACCATTGCCAAACAAACAGTGCATTTTCTCTTGGTTTGCGTTTTGTCGGGTTCACATACCGCTCGTCAGAAAGTCGAAGTACACCACGTTTTAAAAACCAAAGCAAAACCAATTGAAACCCATTTTAGAAAACGAAGCCTTACCTCCACTGCATACAACGATGCACAATTTGGCAAACACGTATTATGGAGCACAATTAGTGTCTAGCCCGCATTGCACCTTCGTAACGCAACTTACACAACCTCCATTCTTCACACACATGTCCTCACCTGCCTCACGTGTGTACGGCACTAAACCAAACAACCCCGCGTCCTGTGCACTCACGCCGCACAGGTATCACGTCACCAGCCAGTGTCGTCATCTAGCGCGAAACTAAAAAGTTACATTCGGGATTTTCAATCAGACTGCAAGTGTATTGCATTGCACAATCAATACTGGTTTTTAAATGCTTGCGGTTTTAATGCCGTTCAAACAAGTGTGGTTCTATTTCCAGCAGGGGGAAAATTTTTTTCTATTCTCCAAAACGTCCAGATCAGCTCTTAGGCCGACCCAGCCTGCGGGGGTCTTTGTCTACGCCAGGAGCTTTAAACGGCTGGAGCGCGATGCTTACCACCCACCTCCATCTGCTGCCCAGATAAAGAGTGGAGCAATACCTACTGTCCCCCGTACGCCTCCATGGCGTGTATAGGGACAGCTTTACCATTACCATCCACCTTATGGTTTTAATGGAGCACACTTGTGCATTGTCGTAAGAATGTTCGATCTTCAGCACCAAATGCTATCAAAATTCAGCCAACTTTGTTAGTTTTGAGGTTCCCCGTTTATTCTGCTTACAACTGTGCGTGGATCGACACTCATATTGAGGTTTCCAGTGTACAAAACATTAAAAGGAGAATGCCGCATTCTTCTTAAGATCAGAAGTTGATTTGTCCATCTGCCATTCTAGGTCCTTACATAGGTTATTAATTGTTATTTCTAATACAGTTGAAACAGAAGCCACCAAAGGACGAGAAAAATTTAATATCCCGTTTACTTCACACATTGAAGAACCAGAACTAGCTTACATCTTTGTATGTTGACCCATCTCTTCACCAAACCATGTACTTACTTACATTTTCATTCATCCTTGCATGTGCACATGTATTAATCTCTACACAAGGGTTGTTGGTCTTATAATTGCAAATACGTGGAGAAATAAAGTTGCCCTTGCCATACTTAATTAGGTAAACACATCCCTCATTTCTGCTACAAGAACTGGCAATTAATTCAACAAAAATATGTGATGTCATAATCCTCTCAGCTGCACATTCGAAACTATTTCCATGGTTGGGACAATGCCTACAATTTTTGGCTGCACAGCCCTGCATAAAAGATCCTACTCCAACTTGCAACAATTTTTCTAGATTAGTTCTTTGCAATTCTGTACTTACCATTAGCATTAGTCCCTTTATTTTGAACAGTAAACTGTTGTGATAATTAGTCTCCTGGGATATGATGCTGTGTAGTTTGGTAAAAGTGTACTGATATTTCAAAGAACTAGCTCCCTGTCAAACACATCAATGCAGATTATGCAGCATACATAAGGAGTTTATTTACAAGTCACCAATTGCAAGGTTAGAAATGTACACATAAAGTAACACTGAGGCCCATTCTAATCTCTGCATCTTTATACACTAACTGCAGGAAAGTACGAGGCTGGTAGATCTCCAATGGCATAACACCCATACCAAGTTTCATGAAAATCCATTCACTTGTTCAAGGGCTAAAATGAGGGATGGACATGCACACACAGCAGGATCTCATAAGCACGTTTCTTCCTCAAAGGTTAATCTATGTTAAAAAAACCAACTCTTCAAACTACAGACTGATTAATACAAGGATGCAAAAATTTTCCAGAAAACTAGAACTCATCTCAAAATTCTGGGCGCCAGAACGGAGACACGAACTTCCATACTGAGGATGTACAAATATTAGGTGCCACTGTACAAACTTTAGTTGCCACAGTGACCTGGCACCTGGATTTTGTGCACCCCTGGATTAACAAATTCACGAACTTCAATCAAATGGGGTGATTCTTTGTACACTTCCTAGAAACACCAAGGTAACCAATAAAATTATGTACACTCACCACAGTCAACCATACAGGCATATGTTGCCATTCAACACATATTAAGTCAACAAGAGAAAAACATGAAGACCTACCTTACAGAGCCACATGTTTAATGAGAACTGCTGTTGGTCTTACAAGAGAATTATTCCCAGTGGACTGACATCTGCTCATGAATGCTTATCGCGTAAGTTCATGATACTATCACAAGTCAGTTACATCTCATTCTGTCAACAGCATCAGGGACAGAAAGAGGAAAGTAGGATTACCAGTACAGTGGCCACTCACAAAACTCTGCTCTTTAACGTTAATTTTGTACATGAACATCTTCCATTTGCTACAGGTGGTAAGGACACAGGAGATGCTCGTGGAGGCCCACCAAACAGTCAAATGGCAATTTGTTCTACAGCTGCTCATTTCTGCTGGTCCCAGAAAGTCCAATAACTTCATCAAGGATTCTATCTTCCACCTTTGTTGACATGACTGTCTGTATTCCTCATCCTGCTGCTGCTGCAAATGCAAATGTCTGCTTCCTTAAGGCAAATGATCAGTGCTAGAAAATGCTTCCCTCTCTGGAATTCATTGAGTGGCAGTGTGTCCTGGTAAAGGCAGTGAGCCACAGTTTCATGTCATATGCCTGGCCAAACATGATGTGCATATCAGCCACCTCTTCAAATGCTTATTCCGTGACCATACAGTCACTGACCACCCACAGTAACACTGTCACATCACGCTTCATACAGAACATCATGCTTGGGCATGACAGCGTCTCGCATGGGGAGACTTGCAATGCAAGTACAGCCACTGCACTTCCTCAGTACCTGTCTTTTTGAGTGGGTTACAGCTCGAAACTGAAGTGTCCGAGAACCCATATTTACATACATTCAATTTCTCCATTTTGTGTATATGACACAACATGTATTTAAGAAACACCCTGCATTTGCATGAATGAAACATACATCAGGCTCCTCCAGAAGACCAGTCATACATGATTCACACTGCACAGCACTGACAATGACACAAATGTGATTAAAAATAATTTAAAAAATATATTAAAATGATATTTGCCTTTTGTGTGGGTTTAAAATCTGACCTCCCTGCCAATGTGTTGCACACCATTCATACATGTTCAAGACATATTAATTTCATTCTGTAACATACTGTACATAATTTCTAATATGTTAGACATTATGTTCTATTACATTTATGTTCTTGCCCTAAGTGTAACCTGCAGGGTAATTAAGTTTTCTCTTGAGACAGGGACAGCTGTGTTAGCTTTCAATAACATATGCCGGGGGTGCTGGCCAGGTTGTCTGTGTGACAAAATTTTGTATGATGGTGCCTTACATTTGTGCATCTTCAGTGTGGAAACTGCTTCATTTTCAGCCTTCTGGCACCTAGAGTTTTGCAAGATTTATCCACCTGACAGATGACCAAGCTGATGAATCTGAGCACTTGCTACAAGCACATACAAAGAACAAGTCATCTGAGTTCATGTTAACACTGAAAAGGAACTCTGCAAATCCATTACCTTAAAATAAACCACACATATATCACAAAACGTCTTTTAATTACAATTTTAATCCATACAGAACAGTTATTAGGAATGATTATCTACAATAAAATGTGGTATCTTGGATCGAATGCTCCATGTTGCGCCTTTTGATCATCTGGCATCAAATACAACCACTTTCAAAGGGTTAAGGTCAAACTGAAAGAACTTTAAACTGACCCCAATTCACAACTATAGCACCTCAAACCACAGACCTCAGCTATCACATACATGCTTTACATACAATACAAAGACTGTTCCAGTGTTCCTTGCTGCAATCTGTAAGTGATACTGTAATTCATTAATTGAATTAACTACTCACCTCCATCTAGCATTGAGGTTAAGAATGAATGCAGCCATACCCCTACTCCCTTCTATAGGCCTTCATGGCATGGGCAGTGACACCTTTGCCATTTTTAACATTTTAATTGAATTAACTAATGTTACAAACAAATTAACAGAAATTTTCACAGACAACAGGAATTGTCAGTCAAGTTTTAAAATCTTCCAAAGACCAGAATAAAACCAGACAATGAATATATAACACATTAGCAACACCAACCCTACTATACGGCAGTGAAACTGGGACACTAAAAGAACAATGCAAATCCAGAATCACAACAGCAGAGACAAAATTATTTAGGAAAAGCACGAAATACATGCTCTCTGACCACAAAAGAAATACTGATATTTTGAAAGAACTTGAAACACAACCAGTTTTGATAGAAATCAGCAACTGTAACAGTAAATGGATACAACATGTTAGTAAAATGGACAGATCCAGACTATTATAAAATATCAACCAGCAGGAAAAAGGAACCCAGAACCATTAGAGAGGGGCTGAATTGTTACATTGAGACTAAAACCTGCCATGAGAATGATGATGATGATGATGATGATGATGACGACGACGACGACGACAATGGACTTACCTAGGCTGCAGACGATATCTAGAGTCAGTGAAAGACTTTCAAATAACTCAAAGAAAATGGATATCAATAAAAATAATGATGACGTGCATATACCGAGTTGGACATACAGCTGTGCAATCTACACTGCCACAGCACAACTGTGAATGGTCTTCAGTCACACATCTTTTATAGTACGACTGCCTAAGAGAAAGTCAGTTTATTATGAGCGCTGACAGTTATTCCTTGCCTTCAGGCAGAAATTGGTTACAGTTTTACAACACACAACACAGCTACAGCTGCAAGAAATACAAATTTTGACTTGCATAAGAATTAACCCTACGATTATCTATGCATGAAAACACAATGACAACCATCAACTCAACTGCATGCAACTGCTGAATTATAAACTTTTATTACCTAAAGAATTGTAGTGCTGCAACTACGATGTGTAAAAATTCAGCTGGTGCTGCAAATATGCTATGAAAAAATTTGGTTTTAATGATTTCTTCTCAGAACTCATTACTTTTCAGTTCAGTGGTTACAAATAATAGACTACTGCAGTGGACAATGGAAAATTAACTTAAAATTTTATACAATAATTCCTTGTGAACAATCATTTGGTACAGTGTGAGACCTGATGTTCTCATACACGTATTGATTAAGATTCAAGTCTTTAGTGGCCCTAAAGACTTGAACTTGACTTAAAGCAACCCTTCTTGACCCTCAAGACAGAGGCACTACACTCCTCCCACACATCAGCAACCATCCACCAGTCAATACAATGTAACAGTCCAAAAGACTTGAAATTTCATTTGGTTTCGTGTTGAAAACTGAAAACATAAACTTTTGAAGTTATGCCTCAAAAACTTCAGTTACCTTGAAGAGAAAACATTGACATTCACTACTCAATAAGGATACATCTCTTGGTCCTCTTCTTGTACATGATGCGGTACCCACATTCTCGACATCGAATTGGATCTCGAGGTCTGATTTCATTTTCATGATGACATTCTGTGATTCAAAACATTCATGATTAGATATCATTATTAATCCAAGTTCAGTACAATATTAATTTAAATAATTAAAAATATTTTATGCTATTATTTAATATTGCACCAAGTCAGGTTGTTTTGTTTGATTACAGCTGAGTTGAACAATAGCATAAAATTACTGCATATCTCTCAGCCTTGAAACACGGTTTGCAAACTTAATCCTGAAAGTATTAGCTCTATGCCTTTAATCTCTCTCTGAAAGCAATATTTTTCAGTGAATTTGGCATTGGTCTACCATAGTTCATGATTCACAGAGTATTCACCTGACAAAAAAACATGAGGTACTACATCTGTTCATTAACTTTTAATCATATATCCAGCACTACATTTTTACTACAGGTCATGTCAATCAACAACAGGCATAGGCATAACTTGGCTAATTAAACAGGGGAGGCAAAACTGACCATGGGTATTAGAAACTGAGATGCCTCTAGTTTGTATCCCGCAAAATACAGGGTCTTCATTGTTTTGATCCTGTTCAACTCAGTAGCAAAAAAACTATTCTTAGGTGGAAAAAATGTTGGAGGAGCATTCCCCCCCTTGCACCCCCCGAAGTTACACCTACGACAACAGGGGACAAAAAAAGGTTCGAGGCAGGTATACTCATTTAGTCACATGCTGCAGATGTATATATACTACTGCTGGTTTCAGGTAAATTAGCAAATTTATGCACAAAATTTACTAACCCGTATGACTGAATACAGAGAAGAAAATTTCATGTTCATTAATGTCACATTCATTCTTAGACCTCCAAACGTGCATGTTTTGGCAGACGTCCAAACGTGCATGTTTTGGCAACTAATTTACATTGTGTCCCTTCACTGCCAGGCACTGAAAACTGGCCATGTACATTCAGTGCTTTATAAAGCACAAATAGAAGTACAGTGAACTCTCAAAGTACTGTAATGTCAGAGAGATACAGCAAGAAAGTCTTTCTCACGAGGCAAGTACTGAGACCACGGCATGTTCACACTCCTTCTCAACACAGTGCAAAGTCAGTGGCACATTCTCACTCAGCTGTATAAGTGCAGCCCTAGTGTAATAAAACTGTTCTCCCTGAAGATGACCCAGCAGGCTTGAAACATGTAGGAGGTTTTTTACAGTAAAGATAATATACACATTGTGCATTTGTTGGTGATTATTACTTTTATGTGATATAGTGCACAGATATGGAGCATATTAAATCGCTGAGAAGGCATTTCTTGGGATAACAATGAAGGCTGCTTGCTAGAATACCTGTTATAAACAGAAAACACTTTTTGAAAAGAGTGATCAGTAATAATAAGTGAATCTTACTTGCCATGGCTACACTTCCAAACCAAAATGTCAAACTCTAATTAAGTTACCATGATATTTGGAAACTGAATATTACCTACGTAGATAGCAAAATCCAGAAAATGGCAAAACAATTTTGTTCCAGTGGTAGACACAGAATTTATGTAACTGTTGTATGTACAATCACGCTACACATGTTATGTCTATTTAATGACAAAAGCATTTTGATACTACTGCCATCCTCATGCCTCCAAATCTAGTACATGGTTCCCATTTTAGCAGCCTTCTCTGTGTCTTGTAACATTAGTTATCTGTTACTGTACAATACATAAAAGAAGGCTGCTGGTTCAAACCATATACCAGATTAGGAGACACTGGTGATCAAGCAGTAGCATCTAAACATGTCTGCTGTTGAACAAGACATAACAAGTGTAGCATGTTCATACATACAACATTTATATGTATTAAGCACATGCTACACATAAATAAAAGAGAATACAGAGACTGAAAAGGGAAGTCAGGTTCCGCACACCATCAAACATGCTTAACTGCTGTGAAAATGATTCAAGCATCAAGGGCCGAAAATAATGAAGTTTCAGCAGCATGAATTTGTGTGTCACATGAATGCACTTTACTGCAAACTCTTCACACCAACTTCAGCGCACATCCCATTAGTAAGGCCTCCTCTTCTAAATTCAACCCCAATATCTGAAAAGATGAGGCTTTTGAGTGGCAAAAGGCATGCTGAAGAGACCACTTGAAGAAAAGAGGAGGAAGGAAAAGGAAATGATCAATACAATTCACAGTAATAACATCTACAGATTATTAAAATAAACTCCCAGTTTTTAAACTGACAGTGCGTTTAATGAAAATTTGGTACCTGAAATTTCACTGTAGTATGAAACCGTGAAACCCGAATTTTCTCTGCATTATGCAGAAAACATGAAATAATATATATGGTAATTTAACATATTTAGTGCAGCAGTATGCTGAGACCAACAATCCTTGTGTTTTATTATGCCCAATAATTTTTGAAGTGAACATAAATGCACTTTGCAGACTCTTTCGTGAATTTGTACCATAAAAATCCCCTTTATAATGCGTTCATAACTGACCCAGATTTTCAACTGATGCTTGAGTGTGTCTGGTTCTGAAAAGCCATATCCACCCCTGTGCAGAGTACAGAGAAACAAACAAGTTTATACATTACCACCGCATGTGTACACCATGGGTGTCTTAACTGGTTCTTTAGTCTGATCCATAGTCAGTCAGCAGTGCAGACCAGTTCTTGCACAGTCTGTAAAGAACAGATCTTTATATAGCACAGCATAAGCCCATCAGCAATGCCAACAGTGAGGCACATTCATATTTTGATATAATTTACTTTATCCCCAGAAAACAGACCCAGTACCCACTGCATAGGATTGCTGGGCCTCTGGGCAGGTATGGACAGGTACGGAAAGTGTTGATCCCCCCAGGGTTCGAACCCCAGACCCTCAAGCCCGTAGCAAGTCGCTTCACGAACAGTTTTTTTTATGTTTAAGGTATGTTACTATCTTGTCCAGCACTGGTCATGAAAAAATTTGGTCACTTTACATGAAGGTAATGCACGCCACCTTACAAAAAATCCTGCTGGTACTGATGCCTCCTGCATACATCTATGTCAAATATTACACAACATTCCATTCGTGGCAATTCCCAGCGTATTTGTAACAGGATAATTCCTGGATCAAGAGAATTAATAAAGCTTCATTAAACGAATTTCAATGTTGCCTGAGTTCAAGCGAAGTGCTTCGAAACTGTAACGACTTTTCTGTAGGCATTTCCAGTACTGTATTTTTAAGACTGCCATCTTCTGCAATGTCGCACTGTGTAACCTGCAGAAATTTACTGATGCTTAGGAAGGACATGCTGCTTCCATGTTTACGGAGAAAAACGTCAGCAAATTCCCCAAATGACTACACACCACACCCGAGACGACACGATTTTCTTCACCACTGCCATGTAAATAAACATTACCCACAGCTACACGTGCTCACTGTATATGCATTACGCCCAACATTAAATGACAGACATTCGTGCAGAACTGTCTCTACAGATTTAAGTCTTCTCGGACAAGACGATGTGTACCCTGACGATGGAGGATAGCAAGCTCCTCCGAAAAGCTGCCAACCATTTCCCAATCAACACAGCACCACATCACTGAGGACCGGAACATTCAACAACACCGCTGCCAGAACCTCAAATCTCACAGTTTAATCTCGTTACAGACACACCAATACAGATCAAAGACGAATGTTTTTCAAACGATAGTTTTATGAGTTCTTATACCGTGTATAATAATACGTCTGTCTCGACGTTTCAGAGGAACGTCATGCCTCCATCTTCAGGATGATTGTTCATATGAATGCTGATACAACTAACGCAACATCAACCTCAACCAAGATCAGGCACCCCTAAGATGGAAGCAGCATATTCCCCCGAAACGTCGGAACAAACACATAGTCCTACAGGGTAGGAACACAAGCCGTGAAGGCCTAAAAACATAAAAATGCACCTGTATGAATTTCGAATCATTAGGCGCATTTCCTATTGTCCGGAACAAGGAAGTCTGTGGACTAAGTAGGATACAAGTAGGCATTCCATTTCAGTTTAGTTTAACAGTCTGGCGCCCCTTTAATTTCGATTCAACTCCCCACCATTCATTTGCCGCAGGTAGCGGCGACTACCTTTCCAGGCCACAGCACCTTCCCTTGAAGTCACACTGTTTCTTCACTGTGTGCCCCATCCCTAAATGCCACAAAAGAAGATAAGTTTCTCAAAGGTTCCTGTTTCTTGGAATAAGAAAGCAGGTAGTATATCCTGACCTAGGACAACGGTTACAGTCTGTGTTCAATAAAGAAACTGGCCCGAATGCACAGCAACATGCTGGTGAATGCAGAGTTCCGTTCCGTGCTTTATAAACACTTGCCTTGGTCAGGTTATAGCAAGAAACTACAGGCAAGCTTTCGCAATGGCAGCGGCTACTCATCTGACTTAATAAATGCAGTTTTAATAAGCTAATTCCAAGGAAGGAAATCACAGGTAGGCAAAACAGAAAACTGCAGTGACCAGTAAAATTTCACCAACTACCTGCAAATTTCACTAACATATTGAATTAAACGAATCGCACACCACTATGATTTTGATAACGCGGACGGTTAATTACATATAAAAGGCAGAGCTGTTCCTGTCCATGCCATGAAGGCACACAGCTGGGGCAGAGGTACAGCTCTCCTCAGTTTTAACCTCTGCACTAGATGGATGTGAGTGGTGAACTTCACGCCCCGGCCGTTTTACCCCCGGGAAAGAACCCGTCCCCATTGAACAGGGCTCTATGTCTTATTTTGGTTTCTTTCAAAGCACAGGTGGAAGAGAAGAGGAATGTGTACAGGGCTTTGGTCGGGAAACCTCTAGGAAAAAGGACCATTTTGATGATGTAGGTATGAATGGGCTGATAACATTAACCCTTTAAAGACGAAGCGTATCTGTTTTATATAAGGACTCAGTGCGTACCGCGCTGTAAACACTCTCCACTTCGGTTATAAAAACAAGTCTCTTAATGTTTTATAAGGCAAAAGTTGCTGTTTGTTCTGAGATCCGTACAAAACACATAAACGCAATGTGGGCACCACGTAGACTTTTTTAATGTTAAACCTGGTGGTATGTAAAGTTACCGCTAGGCTTCAAAAGGTTAAAATGGACTTTCACGAAAAATGATCGGAAGACGTAGACTGGATTCATCTGCCTCAGACATGGAGGGCTATTGTGAAAACGATACTAAACCTTCGGGTCCCGTAAAATGCAAAGAATTTCTTAACTAGCAGAGGACGTATCAGAATCTAAGCAGGACTCCGCTCCGCGGAGTCAGTTTAGAGGATGGATGAACAAAATTACACGCGTGGACCGGAATATATTCCAAGTAAATTGCAGTACTTCAAAAGCTGCTGGATTGCCAGATATTTGCGTAGGATACAGATACTGTCAAAATACAGGAAACGACATTAATAACTCTCTGTTCGGTGATACTTAATGTTTTGCGTTCTCTAGTGCACTGAATCGAGAACACATAAAGGATTGAACGTACAGCTGCACGCAATCCCAGTTTCAGTTCTAGACTGCGGTAACCAGTCAGCGTTACTCTCCGACCGCTTTACTCCAGTACATGAGTCCGCCGGTTACAGGGTTCGCTCAGCCTCCTGTCTTTCCCCGGAAGCAACGTGGTTGAAGTGTGAAGCTGACCACTCACCTTCAACCAGCACACAGAAGTTAGAATGCTTGGAGCATTACTTCCGTTCCCCCACACGCCTTTACGGTGTGCTTACGCCCAAAAAAAATTTTACTTTTTGTCAGAGGTCACTTCTGATATTCCTCCTGCACAATTTGTCTTGTAAATTACACAATATTAGACGCTTATAAAATACGTCTCCATGGTCGCTACAATCGAGGGCACGTGAAGAAGCCCCATGAATCGATCCCCTCATCACCCCTCACCCCTCCTCATCCAAACAAACTTCACTATATTCGCTCCCAGCCTATCCAGTCTGTTCACATGAATCCAGGAAGTACCAACCACATCATCGGTCTTGCATTCGGTACAAACCCTGAAGACGGGCCAAAAAGGGACCAAGTGAAACAGACAGCGAGCAGGCAACGGAAACTCGTGTGTCATCAGTTGCGTAGCTGAAACCAATGATTTTCTGCGATCAACAAATTGTTAATTACCGAACCACATAAAAAGAAATTCAATAAACGATTTCGACTTCTTAAATCCATCGTTTGTCAGGGCGGCCATCATGATTTCTCGTCCCGGGTGCCAAAAAAAAACCTAGCTACGCCACTCGTCATCACAACCATACATGGGACTTCCTTCCATGGCCTCAAATGTCACCATCAAGGATCTGAGCGATCACAGTGCACACTCTCCAAGTTCGACCTTTCGCACAGACTCATCACAGAACTATAAGTGTTGTCAAATAATTCTGCCGCGACATGCGCGAGAAGTGCGACAGGCAAGGGGCGCCTAGCAGTGACGCTACCAGAGACCGTAAAAACGTCTCATAGCGTACAACCAGAAGTCACTGACAACTAGAATCACAATGCATGCAGGAAAGTCTGTATTCGACAGGAGGCTTCCCTAATTGCGAACGGGACGGGACTCGGGCGCCGTGTTTGCCACACGGCCAGGCCTCACAAGCTTGCACAGCGGTCACTTGGTTTAAACGTATTACATGCGGAACGCAGCTTCATCCGAGTTAGTTCAAGTTGCCAATAGTGCACTATAATCGGGCCGTGCACAAACCTATCCTTCAACGCTAAGGTGACACACTGGCATACGCGAGGAAAAAGATTTTCCAGGCATTACACTACTAAATAACTTTAACAGTATTGTGGCAAGAAGCAAAATGAAATTAGAATTGTATACTGCAGTTAGAATGAGATGGCAGCCGCGCAGAAACCAGATTTCATCCTTCAGTGAAATGGAGGAGTGCATTTAACTTCGCGAGTGTGGCGGTTCAGTCGACTGCAGGCAGCCCATTTGTGCGCATCAGCTGGTAGCTACCGGCTACCCACTCCATTCGCCTGTTTCCCATTCACGTCCCCTACCATGCGTCACCGTGTGCCATCTCATACCAATCGGACTCTACAGTGTGTTTCTCAAGTGCGCATTCGGACGCTCCTACCGTGAAGTCGGGACGTTCGTTGTACCAGGCACACTGTCTAGGAAATCAGATTGTTTACAACTGCTTTATTCCAAATTTTCAACTCAACATTCACCACTACGGTCCCATCTCACCTGTTGCTGCAGTTGAAACATCTCTGGATAAGGTAGGTGCTGGTGGTGGGGATAGTGGCGTCGGCGGCAGTAGTAGTGGTGGTGGTGGTGGTGGTAGTAGTAGTAGTAGTAGTAGTAGTAGTTGTTGTTGTTGTTCTTGTAAAACGGTACATTTGTCCACGCAATGAAGGGCGAGCAGCGCTATAGCTCCACTCTTTAACCGGGCACTAAACGGAAGCCGGCGGTAAACTTCACACCTTGGCCGCTCTACCCCCGCGGAAGAACCGCGGTATCTATTTAATAGGAGGTTGGGTGGGCTCCAGAGCCGGCATCGACGGTTTCGTAGAACAGAAAATCTCTGAGCCTTGTCGGGGTTCGAAATCCGGACCGCCCAGCCCGCAAGTAGTCGTTATACCGATTACGTTATCCAACTCTTCGGGTGTGTACTACCTTTGGTGCCCACGGCGCTGAAGATTAAAATGTGGTTTCAGGAGTCGTGGGGCTGCGTAGTTCGGTAAAAAGGTTCCGATGATTCGGAGGAACGCGATGTCACCTTCACGGTAACAAGCTGGGATCCACAAATTTTCCAAAAATTTAGAAGCCACATCCAACTTCTGGGTGCCAGAAGGGTGACATAAAGCAAGTTCCATACTAAGGATACAAAATTTTGGACTGACCTGTGAACCTGCTATTTGCCGTTTTGCGCTCTTTGCAGATGAACCGATACATAATTTTTGTATGTAAGGAAAAAAATCTAACAATTGTATTAAAATATTATGCGCCACGGTATAAAGTTTACTCTCCAGGGATTTGTGCACCCCTTGTAGAGGCCGCAACTGTTTCTCACACTGCGGGCAGCTCACCGTCAAACAACCATTCTCCCACTGGTCTGCAAACTACGTACATGTAGGTAACCCCCTATCCGACCATCTCGGGACCAGATGATTTTCGTAATTCAGAATTTTTCGGATTTTAGAGGTACTACCGTGCACATACCGTATATTATGCAACATCCCCTGCGGGGTCCGGGGCAGCACTCCCAAATCAAAGACATTAATATTTCTGCAGCAAAACTTATGAATATGCACACTAAGTGGGATACATAAAGACTAAATAGCATTGCACTTCATTATATATTGTAGTTAATAAAATGGTAAATGAAATAGTGGATAAATATTGATCATAAATACTCTAGTGCTCTTTATTCCTAAGGAAAACACTCAGTAAAACTTCAAGAAAGACAGGTTCAAACTAAACTAAGTACCTTCCATATACATGCCGTACATGTTCGTTACACCTGGCTGCTTGAGGATATGGGAGAAAATGTTGCATCAGTGTTGTCATTGTTGTCATCAGGTTTAATTTGGACATCTGATGTTTGGCAAGGAACAGGATTCTCACGTTACGAAGCAGCACGACAGATGACCTTATTAAAGACTTCTTGCAGTGCCATCTCTCTCATTAACATAGGTTCATGCCTAAGCAGTCTCTCTTTGAGTAAAATGCCATAATCTCTTGTTCACTGATCAATGCACGTTGTTGATGGCCAGCAAGTAGCTGATCACACATTTTCTATGGGGATTTTTCACCTGTGTTCACAATGTCGTCGTCACTGTCACTGTCATAATCATAATCATAATCACCATCACCACCACCACCACCACCACCACCATCGCCGCTATCCTCAAGCTTAACTGTATTTAACACCTTTTCTGCAATTTCCCCATCACTCAAAAGAATGCACAACAGGTGCATCATTGTCAATGTTCGGCACTTCTTTGACGTCAGCTTCCTCTAACATATTTACATTTCTTGGCTGATGAACTTTTGGTGTAAGTAACGGTGTGTGATATCATGTGCTTATCATGAGTGGCATGAAATCCTACAGTCTTCATTTGCAGGTTCATTGTCAAGCATCATTGTAGGCCAGTCTGCACCAAACATTTGTTAATGTTGATTTATCAACACAGCTCCAGGCATAAGCAACTGTGTAAATGGCATCCTTAAGACTGAACTCTGTCAGGAAGTCTAGGATGCCTTGGCCTCCTTTGACTGCAGCCAGCATACAGTTTAAGAAAAAATGTTTATACGTACTTGCTCTGCATGGAGTTTCAAATTCCTTGGTCACAAGGCTGTATTACAGATGTCACATTGCAGAGAAAGTAAATGCTGAAAAAATTACTTTTCACAAGAAGTTCAAGAAGGGGGGGAGGGGGGTTCAAGGACCACTAAAATATTAGTTTTCTTCCAGTCCACCTTGTCTGTAATGAGCTCATGCAGCTGGTACACAGTAGTTATTGAATCAGTCACAAAATATTTCTCTGGTTACCCATGCTTTCTTATTTGCATAATAATGCACAGGTAAATTGCGTACATCCAGGTGCGCACCCAGGATTTTTTCTCGGAGGTGGAGGGGGAGGGTGCTGACCCTGAGGGTATATAGAATTTATGTTTGATTTTAAAGATTATGTTATAAAAATCATAACAACATAACACTGTTTGCAACTGCATTTATATACAAACAACATGTTCCACGAATCAATCACAGTGTCCAATCCTCTTGCTTTTTTATTTTATTAATTTACTTTTCAAAATTGTAATGTACTAGTTACCAGCAGCCTTCAGTGGCTGATTTTGGATGAATGGGATATTACGTAAAACTTTTGATATCATAATATCTACAAAATCTGCGTTTTTTAAATTTCGGTTTGGGGGGGGGGGGGGCTGCAGCCTGGCACCCCTTGGGCGTGCCACTGCATACACCTTTCAAACATCTCAGATGTTGCCTTTTTCCAATCACTGCTAACTTTATCTTGTGTGTCCCTGCAACAGTGGCACACCCAAGAACAGCCAGTCTCTGCTTAGCATTCTTAAAACCCACTGATGTTCTCTCATCAGCCCTTGTTAATGTTTGTCTAGAAATGTAGTGCCAGTACAGAGTTGTTTCTTCAGCACTGTAAAGTTGTTCCGGACTAAGGTTTTCATCAGATATTATCTTGGCAAATTTGTCAATGCAATTCTCAGCTGCTTCACGATCAGCAGAAGCTTTTTCACCACAGACTTTCAGATATTTTGGACCATGATGTGTCTTAAATTTCTGCAGCCAACCTTTTGAGTATCCACACTCCTCTTCAACGTTCAGTTCTTCATGGTATACTCTAGCTTGTTTCATGACTAACAAACCAGTCAGTGGCATACATTCACTTCTTTGTTCTTGAATCCACCCAATCAACACAAGGTCAAGATCTTCCTTTTTTGCCATATGCAATGTTTTCCTATTTTTTGTTAGTTTTTGGACATCACTGTCACTGTAAAACTTCAACAACTTGTCTTTCTGTTTCTTTCAATCATATACAGTGGTACTTCCCACACCATATTCTTCAGTAACATCCTCAAAGACACACCATGATCAAGCTTCTGTAATAACTCCCCTTTCTGCACTATTGATAATGATGGATGCTTCCTTTTCTTCTTCTCACTGTTACCCATAGGGGTACCTTTAACTCTTTTTGACATTCTAACAGTCACAAAGTAACAAAAAGGCAAAAAAATATATATGTATCAGATTTTGGAATTCCAGATAATGGGTTACATACATGCAGTTGTAGAGGCAGACTTATTGCCATAACTTGTGCACATGCACGTGCATGTGCATCCACGCACACACAAATTATCATTAAAACTGAATCTACCTTATACACAAACATGTTTGATATTATATGCCAACTTTGTTCTCACACCTGCAACAGCTGCAGTGCAATGACATTTCATTTATTAATACAAAGGGCACTGACTTTGATTTTTGAACATATGTACCTGTCTGAGAAACAGACCATAATGTATCAGATTTCCCCATGCCATGTGTGTACTGCCAATTATTCCAAACAACAGAATTTCCATTTGAAACTACTTCATGCCTCTTTACTTTTCTACAGTGAAGATGAATGCAACATTATATCGCATCAGTGGTAGATGAGTGAAACAAGAGTATGGAATTGCACTGACAGAGGACAACGGAAGTATTCAGAAAAAAACTGTCTCATTGTTATTTCATCCACCACAAATCACACGTGGGATCGAACCCAGGCCTCTGCAGTGACAGACAGTTTTCTAACCACCTGACCAATGCCACATGCTCAGGCAGGTTCCTCCAAAATCTATCAAACCATAAGGCATCACACCCAAGAACACCATAAAGTCAAGTTGTCCACATGGTTTAAGCTACAGGCTCCATGCATCTGTAACATCAGCACTGAAAGATCAACAGCAAGTTTCATCCTGAAACTGCCTTAAACCCCGGAAGACACTTCTGATACCTACTGGATGGACCCCAGAACTATAAAATTAACTCCAGTCGTCTAGTCGCAGGACCATAACTTTACTAGGTATCTCAGCGTCAGTAGTTTTGGTACGATACATGCTGTGCAATAATGTTTTCTGTGAATGATTTTGTTTCAGGGAAGGGACACTCCAGAGTTCCATCAATCCTGGGGCTCACTGCGGGTCTGTATTATTTTAATTACACAGCAACTTCTCTGTTTGTTACCCTGCACTGTTTACATTCATCAACATTTCAAGTAATTTATTTTATTGCAACAGAAATACAGATTCTGAACTTCTGACATGTTTATAAAAGTGGTACAGGGATATTATGTTATCTGACAACTGCCTCTAACCACTTCCTGCCAACTCAATCTATAATACCAGAATAACTTCGTGTGCAATAAACATGTTTGATGTGATATGTGTCTGTGAGCCAGTGTCTCTTTTAAATATGGTGAGTAAAAACCTAATATTAACTGGAATACACTGAACTAACAGGGATGGACCCAGACTCACAGCAAGCTAGAACAACAGCAAGCACTAAAGCACCTGTTGTCATGTCAAAGAGCCTGAGTAAAGAGTGAATGTGAGTTGTAAGGTAAAATAATGTCCCTGTATAGCCATACTTGTGGCCAGTTTCTTTAACAGCCAGTCCAGTCGCAATTCAGAATGAATTCTGAAATAATGAATCTTCAGGAATTTGAGAGGATTCCTTGGATAGGAGATTGTCCCACTAAAAGACTTATACTTACACACAACAGAATGCCCTGAAGGTTCATTCAAAACATATCTACACTAGCACCATGTCACATTCCAGAAGACTGTACAGTATTAGAGCTATCTGCATGTCATTCACTGTGACACCTCTCTTCTGGTACAGTCACAACCATTCACCCAACCTAATGACAATCCTTCAGTGCACCAAAACTGATGTTTTATTCCTACCACTGTTACATGCAGAGTAAAGAGCACAATCGCAGAGAACTGTGAAAGCAAGTTTCTAATCAACATAAGTTTTGTATAATACAGAAGCCACCTTTCTATTTTTTTTTTGACATCTTGTCTTTATGACTAAGACTATATATGACAGAAATAGACCACTTGGAAGACCTACACACAGATGGCGGAATAACATTAAAATGGGTCTTAAAATAAATGGGCTAAGAGTGTGTGGCCTGGATTAATCTGGCTCAGGATGGGGACAAGTGGGGGGCTTTACAAATACAGTAATAATGAGTTCTGTAAAACGCACGGAATTTCTTAACTAAGTAAGGGGCTATACACGACGAACTAGGAACTGAGCCACAGAGCTTGCAGTCGGATATATTTGGAATGGCTGCACAAACTTACCCTCAGTATTACTGTTTGTTGCAAACATGGAAAATTTTTGAACAAATTCTGATATGTGAGATTTTAGGCTTCCGCCACAGTGTAGTTAAGGCCTTCGCCCTCGTGCATAACATCACAGAAGACCAAAGGCCTCAAATTCAGATACAGCTACACATATGATCTCTAACTGGAGTGAAGTTACCAAATAAAATGTCATCTATTATCTCTCTGTTAAACAATTCTGTTACTATGCACCAGTGGATGGTGGCGGTTACAAAACACCTTAATTTACATACAGCAAAACGGAACCAACTTATGCACAATATTATTGTTTATTATTTAACCTTTGTCTTTAGTTTATCTTCTCCCCAACATGTCTCTGCAATAACTATGCCACTATCAAGGGCGCTACATCAAATTGCATAAGATTTGCATTAAAATGTTAAAACTGTTAACAATGTCCAAAATCTTCTATAAAAATGTTATGCTGCACAATTCTTGTATGTGGAGCATAGCATCAAAACACATACAAGAATCGTGCAGCATACTGTTTTTATAGAAGACTTTTAACATTTTTAACAGTTTTAACATTTTATATGTCACATTTTAATGCACATCTTATGTAATTTGATGTAGCCCCCTTTATAATGGCACAGTTATTGACGAAACATGTCGGGGAGTAGATAAGCTAAAGACAAAGGTTAACTAAATACACAATTATATTGTGCATAAGTTGGTTCTGTTTTGCTATATTGATCATTTGCACAGAAATGAATAACATAAAATTTCCTTAATTTACAGTTTTAATTTTGTAACTAGCGGACCGATTTTCAGTAATGATGACATAATTTTAATGACGAAATAAACCTCATTAAATTACTGCAGTCAGCACAATTTTTATACCAGGACGACAAGTGTCAAAACTAGTCACTTGATGTTATAGTGCAAGTCGCAGCAGATATCATAACCTCGCTTATTCTTCAGCATTGTGTGCTGGTGTTGCAGCACGTAATACAATTGTATCTAGCCTAGTAAAACTATACCTTCTGGCTGAAATGTTCATCAAAGGGCCGCTTTTAAAATTTACAAAATGAGACTTCAACTGAGCAATAAAACAAGAACAGCAACAAATTCCCAATATTGATAGGACACAGCGACTTACGTTATCTTAAGTTTCGCTTCTTAATGAAAACTAATACACACAAATACTAGTTCATTGCAAAATTTATCACAGCATTTTTTTACGATCACTGCACTGACCTCCCTTCCTCCTTCTACCGATAATTTGAAGCACGAACACTCAAATTTTGTGAGAATTGAAAATCACGAACTGCTAAGGCAGATAATGCGTGTAGTGGTATGCCTGACGATATGAAAAATCGCCGCTCACTTCTTGGTTGGTAACGTTCAAACAATCTTTTCAACCGCGTGTTAATCTTATATACGAAATTTTCATAGCACTTCTATCAGCAACCAAACAGTTGCGTCGTTTCAAATGAATGAACTGGGAACCCACACGCTAGCACCTTCCCGATTGGTCAACGTACAAAACTTGAAACGCTGGAAATTTGAACCGAAATCATTCAAAAAGCTTGAGTGTCTCCATGGCTTGTTTACGATGGTGACTTACAGAAAGCTCAATTGTGACTAAATAAAGGGTAAGTGATCGTATCCAATTCACAGTAGAAGAAACACACATCCTTCAAATTTGCATTTAGTGCCCATTTGTCGATACATTATCGTCAAGACGTGTATCTGTCACATTTCGAATGAATCCCACGGTTTGAGCAGCTTGAATATTTTCGTTAACTGCTGTCACATCTATCGAGGGCGTTATATCACATTAGTGACTTTTTTTTCATCAAAAGTACATAATTTTCTTTAATAACTATAACTTCGTTACGCAGTGTTTCGGTTCGCTATGGAATCATCGTCAGGGGTAGGCTCATGTTGAATTTTCATACTGTGGGATCAGCTCCATAGTTGCATAATTGTTACGATCTTATTAAAAAATATTATGTGTAACATACAGAGCAAAAATGTCGGATAAAGTATAAAAGTTATGAGAGTAAATTGTGCACTTTCGGTGGGATAATTACCCCTTAATTAATTTGAATGTTTGGTTAGCATAGGAAAACATTCATTGTAGATGTGTGCTGCTGGAATCTTATTTTTGTGTGTGGTTTCAAAGTTCAGCATTTTTCACAATCTATATTTTCTGCAGAGTCATTGAACAAATCTTATTCCAATTGACAAGGGCCCCAAAATATTGAAACAAAGTGCAGGGCAAAAGTAATTTGGTAATTCACATAAGTTGTGGATAGTATGTAATCTGTGTACTTCTGTTTAGATTTTTTTACATCATGAGATCTAGAAATGCTTCTGAAGTGTGACATTTCACATTTGGTTATTCAGATTCAAAAATACAGGGTGTGAGAACTGTGAAGTCATGCCATTGTAGCTCAGGATACACAAGAAGGTACAGCAATGAGAGTGACATGAGTGATAAGAAACATTCAAACATCTGTATCCTAGGCCAACATTTTAACCTGCTGGGGCTAAACTATTGCATTGAGGTGATCATACCAATGTGGCCACAGATTATATTCTCATTTCCATTTGAAACCAGAAGTGGAAGAGTTCAGCACATGGATAAGATTTAAGTGAGCAAACTGGAGTTTGCTATGTGGGCTTGTGGCAGACAAAGTCGCACTGGGACAGGTTTTCCATAGAGGACTTCTGTTTTTCCATGTCAGTATCATTCAACCCATGCTCAATACTCATTCATTTATTTATCACTAATGATATATAATAACTGCAAGTGACAGTATGGTAAATGACACACTTAAAGAATGGAGTTTGTCACATTTACTTCTGACAGAAATTAGGGGATTATCCTTGCTATTTTGCCTTTTTGTAATTGATTCTAAAATTTCACTTGAATTGTCAGGCTAGTTACAAAAAGCAGTAATGTGGCATGCACTGGCAGCATTACAGTATTGTACATAAGTTAATCAGTATTGGAGATATCTGTCATAACACTAGTTTTATAAACATTTGTTATGATGCCATTCATTTTAAATATACTCTTTTAGTCTCTTATTTGGGCAAATTATATCATAGATGCTGATAAATGTAAAACTTGCTCCTAGTGAATCAACAGACCACATCTAGAACTCTGCAGAGCTAGAAAAATCCACTGTAAGTGACTTCAGTGTATAACAGAAACTATTTGATTTGTGCCTCTTTGACTGAATCTTAATCTAGGCTTGGCTATGCCACAGTTGGCTGTGGATATGCTACTTTCTACTCGAGATCAGTTACTTCGGCCTTGAGGCATGACTGTTGTGGTTAACAGTGACGATTGATGTTGTAATACCACTGTTTAAAATTACTGATTTTTCAACTTTTTATTAAGCCAGTAAAGTTGTTGTTGTAGGATTTCTTTGTATTGATTATCTTGCCATTGCAGGTAGCTTTACATGGATTATTGGGTTCCATAGAACACGGTGTGATTAAAAATTTACTTAAACAATATTGAAATGTAATCTGTATGGTGATGTTAAATGCATTTTTACTTTAGAGCTCAACTGCTTTGAAAATTTAAAACTATATATGTTGACAAACCCTCTTCCCTCAGAGTAGAAGTTTATATGATCAAAATTGCATTTACAGATGGCTTGGTACACACCTGTAAGTGAAGTGCATCTACCAATGCACAGTGATGACAGTGGATACTTCTCATGTCCTCCAGATTCAGTTGCAAGCCTAGATTCTGAGCCATGCAGCAACAAGAAGCTATCACATGGCTATAATTGTAGGAATTGTGCTACGTCGACTCCTCATACACTGCTGTTCAGTACCCCAGAAGTGTACTGTCATGGAGCACGTCGTGCTTTGACCCACAAAAGGAAAGCCTCATCAGGAAGGTTTAACTTATTGCGAAGGCCAGCATATGTATCATCAAGCGTACGATTAAATAAATCATGTACTGGTAGTGATTTACAAAATAAAGGTGAACTGTCACTGGATGATGATTTTGTTGGTTTATCACTGTTAGACAATTCTTTTGATTTACAAGAAAATGGTAAACTTGATGATAGTGCTATATGGTGTGATGAAGCAGATATGAACGAAAATGAGTCAGGAAAAACAAAGGCGAAAAATGATGTGGATAATATGGAACAAAAATTGGACAAGAATGAGCAAGTTAACTGCTTTCATCAGGTATACATGCCAACAGCACATGAAACAGGTATGCTGGATGGCAAGATTGGTAGCCAGGAGACTGTCAATCTTTACCATTCGCACCACAGGGATTTGCCTGTTCAAGAATGCAATTTGATAACCAATAAACTTACAAAGTTGACTAGGAAAAGTCTTTCACAAAACCCACTGAAGAGATGCCAATCTTCTGAAGATTTTACCCAATCTTCCATGCCATTCTCTCTAAAGTACTCTAGTCAGCAACTTCCACATTCAAATGGCCAAGAAAAAGTTGATTTTCTCTCTCTTCTTGGTCAGAAGAATGATTATAGCATAATTGTGAAAGGCATACTGGGCTATCTGGAGCCTGTGGATCTAACAGCAGTAGCTTTGGTGTCCAAGACATGGAATAGGATCTGCACATCTGACAGTGATGCCTCCAGACGTATACATTGCTATGTGCAGCATAAACGGAGAAACAAGGAAAACAGTGACCCATTGCAGGTATGTAGATAATGTCTGACCTTACTGAGATAAGTTAATTATGACACAAGTGAGCAAGCTAGATTCAACAGCTACACATAATCATACTAGAATTGATTTGTAAATATTTGGCAGTTACTCAGAATCCTGAGGTAGATACTGGACACTTTACAGTCTAGAAGGAATCATCAGTCTTCTGGTTCATATTCCAGGTCCATGTCTCAATTTTAATGCTGTTAAATATAGGGCTGTGGAGTTGGAGTTGGAAGCAATTTTAGGTGGAGTCGGAGTCGGTAAAAATGTACCGATTCAGACACTGATCTCAATCTAAACTCTTAACTAGATACTCCAACTCCAGAGCCCTGATAGCTACAACAACCATTACACTTATACTTAAGGATAGGTTACAAGTCTAAAAAGTAGTGTGATATATGTTTACCATTATTAATACATACTGAGGTTTTATGAAGGAGTCAGAGTCAGACTTGGAGTTTTAAAAATGTAGGAGTCAGGGTTAGAGGTTTTGTGTACTGACTCCACAGCTCTGGTTAAATATCTATAAGGAATTGATTTTAGAATCACTCCGTGAGAATTCCTATCATGAAGATGTGTGTTCAGACCAAAAAGGAATATGCCAAGTGAAATAAATATTAAATTTGGTAATTAAAGGTTAGTTCAGTCCAATACCAAGAAAACTGAATGGTCTCTAAAATGTAGGATCCTTATCTGTAATTGATAAGTAAGTGATTTTGTATTAAGATTGATATATCTGCCCATAAAGGGTGGGCATACTATACCTGTTATAAGCTTGCACATTACACTTCTGAAAACAGAATGTGTTTGTATTTGGTGCTAGTGCCTTTACAGCCCTTCAGTCTAACTGACTGAATCTGGCACATTAGCCTGTGTATCCAATCAATTTCTAAGCCTGTCAATTCACATTGTCATTAGTCAAACAAGCAAAAGTAAAGTAACTGTGCATCACAAAGGCATATGGTGGATTAGATGTGTAGCTCCACTCATTCTTATGCTTGGCACTAGATGGAGGCAAATAGTCAGCTTCATGCCCTGGCTGCTTTACACCCAGGGACAGAGCCCTGCATACCACTGAGTATGCCCCACAGCTGGTCTGTAAATTTCTGTGAAGAGATTAATGTCGCCCTTGCCATGAATCGAACCATGATTCCTCTGTTGTCTGGCCTAGAGGCTGGCAACTCTACCAACTGAGCTATCTCAGCAAACAAGTACAAGATTTAAACAGTTACTGATGCATATTTTTTCCCCATTTTTTAGGCAAACAAATTAGTTTCAACAACACCTGCACATACTCGTCCTAGAATCTGTTTAAGAGAGATCCAGAATATGGGAAATGAAGGAAGTAGTCAGACTGTGCACAGTCCTCCAAGTCCACCAGCAAGTCCCAGTAAACGTCGGTTTCTTCAGTTTTATAAGGTACTGTAAAGAAAGACAGAACAAGTTTACGAAGTATGGAGAGGATGGACAATGAAACTTAGGGTCAGATATGTGTCTGTGTCACACAGGAATATTCAGCTGAAGGATGGTACTTTAGCCTGCTTGTGTTAATATGCATATTAACCCTTTAAAGACGAAGCGTATCTGTTTCATATAAGGACTCAGTGCGTACCGCGTTGTAAACACTCTCCACTTCGGTTACAAAAACCAGTCTCTTAATGTTTTATAAGGTAAAAGTTGCTGTTTGTTCTGAGATCCGTACAAAACACATAAACGCAATGTGGGCACCACGTAGAATTTTTTAATCTTAAACCTGGTCATATGTAAAGTTACTGCTAGGCTTTAAAAGGTTAATGAAAGGTTAGTGTGGCATCATGATTATTGGAAGTTAAGTGGAATGATAATTTAGCTTTTACATGAATTACTTGTTTTCCAGCATTGTGGTTTTGTTTTTGTTATGACCATTTCCATTCTTATGCTGTGTGGTCTCCTGTGGATCTCAGTTAACAGTTTTGGTACAGCTATGAAGTAAGATCAAGTCTTCAAAGTATCGCTTAAAACAATTTATAAGATCACACCAAATCTCTGTTGCATATATGTATTCATTTGGGATCATTCTAGTTTCATGAGATCACCCTGCGATTCCAAACTGTAATTACAGTATGAGTTACCGATCTTGAACACATTTAGTACAGAGTGAGAATGGCAAGTTAGTTGCAGATTCCTACAATATTATGAGTGCAGTGGAGTCTTGCCAAACACAGGAATCCATTTTCAATTTAACACGTCTACTTGTTTCCAAGCACTTATGAAATACCAGTAATAAATATGTAAAGTCACCTCAAAACGCATGAACATTTATTTTTAATAAAATACAAGTACTTTTTGAACACATAAAAAACATTAATAGGAGAGTTTTTTTCCATAAAGCACAAAAGAAATTAACCTTGCTTAACGCAGAGTTTGACTGAGGTGACTGATGTGTGTAACACTCGAGAGTGTAGGAACCTGACTCACCAGCCACATGGTCTCATGTCAATTTTCCAGGATCAGTCACATGAAGGTTGAAACAATGGTACTGGAATTGATTACAAAAGTGAGGATCCCTAACGCTGAGGTTTGCAAATTTCAACACCCTGCTGTAGGTCAAAAAATTATTTTGATCAGCTGTTATATAAATGTGGACGGGGTTAATGAATTTAGGGAGGCTGCTGAGTGAATATTACCAGATCATAATTTTTATGAACCGAAGAAAGTTATACAAGTCCAGAAAGTGTGATACGAGCAGTTAGGAAACTGCTTACAAAATTTTATCCAACATTCTTCCCGTAAGAGATGACAATAATACTCCAAATGATTGGTTTTAAAACCAATGAAACAGGTAAGCAGCTGACCCTCATTTTTAGGTATTAGAAAAGAAACTGGCACAGGGTGCATCGGCTCTTTATAAACTTCAATAAAAGTCCGTCACTTAGAAGAGCAATGTTAAAGATTCAAATCTTCTGGGATGTTACACCACGTCAACTGGTACATAGCTACCACAACATTTCAGGAGAGCAGAGTCCCTCCATCTCCAGGATCTAGGAGTCCAGGCTTCTTGTTAACACATTTACGTATGCATCATGTCTCAGTGTCTTTTATACACACACACGCACACACACAAAATATTAAAGTGTCTGGGGAAAATATTTTTTAATATTTTCATTCTTCACACCTTTTTTTCATCCCTTCCATGCCTTGACTTCGTTTGCTCCTTTCTTCCGCATATTTCCCATCCCTTTTATTTGGCTGTCCAATTGTCATTCCAGCCCCCTTCCTTACTTTCTCCTATACATTAAACCGGTTTGGGTATCACCCAGCACATGCTGTTACAGAACAGGAAAGAAAAACAACACTCATGCTACATACTGCGTTAGAAAATATGTATGTGCATTGAGGCTGTTTGACTCTTCGTGGCATGTCAGACAGTTGTGCCTTATACTAATAAAATGATGTTTTCATCCTTTGGTTTCAGGCAGGACAACAACTTGAAAATGGCAAGACATTAGCTCCTTGCCCCAGATGCTCTCTGCCATCACAGATTGATGGAGTTTCAAATGTGGGGCAGTGTACACACAAAACATGTCAGTATTTATTCTGCTGTATATGTCACTGTGAGAGTCATAACGGCAGTCCATGCCCTTTCATGGTGTCTTTTCCACAAGTCAGAAAGCGTCCTAGCTCCATATGCAGTAAGGGAAGTAAGAAAAATCTGCGTAGATTGTGACTACTTTTATGTAACGCATATTTATGTGATGATCATGCTCAAAAACACATGCTTCCTATAGCAGTATTAATGTTCTGTCATACCACAACTGACTCTTTTGCATTACACAGGTGTTGACATGACCATAAGCTGTACCTACGATGCATAGTGTAGGATGAGATGCTATTCCATTTCTTTTATGTATGCAGTATTTATTTCAGGCTCATGCATCAGCTGAAATGTTGAATTTGCATGTCACTTCAACTATTGCATTGTGTGGCATTTTCTTTAACAGGTGGCAAAGGGATTACGTACCTTTCTACGGTTGATTTTCTGTAGTTTTGCATAATTGTGTTGAAATTCTATTTTTATATTGTTTTGAGCAGTCCTACAAAGGCAAGCTTGGTCATGTAACTAAATGCCCCGTTACTGAAAATCTTGTGTTCCTCAGTCTGGGTGGCTCTAATTTTAAATACTGATATTTGTTTCAACCATCACAAGATTTCATGTTCACGTATTCTTTTTCTGTATATGATAATTATATTTTATAAAGATCTGAACTTTAATATGTTCCTAATATATTATTTATTTTAATTTTTATATTTAGAAATATGGGTTTGCCATTAACTGTTTACTGAAAAGGCTCAAGTCACAAGTCTTGTATCTTGTACACATCGTCTCTCTTATGTGTTAATTGGTGTAACATGACAACTGTACATTTCCATTTTTATATGTTCACCTTGTCCCATATTAAACTCTGTTGTAGTCTTCATGTTCAGCTACTAACTGAGTAGATTTTTATTCCCTTATATATATCGTCAGAAGGCAAATTATTAGTCCTCATTCACTTCTCAGTTATCTCTACAGTTAACATTCCTGTTAATCTGTCAGAGGCAATGTACTAAAAACAATATATAAAATGCCTTCCACATTGTTAACTGTACTTTGAACATTTTTACAGATTTTATGATATATTCACAGCATTTTTAATTAGCCCTGTTAGTACACAACATTACAGGCCATTGTATGAAATAGCTTCAAGATCTGCAGTCTGATTTGCAAACTTTGCTTGCTTTGTTGTTGGCATTTTGAGTAAGTTCTGAAGCTCAGCAGGCCGACATGTTTGAGACTGTTCATATTATAAAATGACATTGTTACTAGCAGAGTGCAAATACATAATCAGATATAAAATGTGACTATCTGATTTTTCTTAACCTATATAGTTTAAGTAGATAAAAAGGCTTACAATTTCATTCTGTGTAAATACTCTGATTTATTATAACAGCCATTGTGCGCAAAATGTTTTATGAATCCAACTTTCTCATGGAAATTAGAAATTATACTTAAGATTGGTATTTATTTTGTATTGTCCAGTTTGGCCCTGGGGCCCACCCAGTCTCCTACACAATGGGTACTAGGGTTCTTTCCCAGAGAAAAAGCAGCCAGATTGTGGCACTGACCACTCACCCCCATCTAGTGCCGAGGTTGAAAGTGGGTAGAGCTACACCTCTACCTCCTTTCTGTGCCTGCATTGGCACATTACAAAGTGACCTTTATTTTATTTTCTTGATATGTTTATGGGACTGAAAATATCTGCAATATACACACATTGGTATATTCATAAAACATTAACTGAAATTGTCTGAAAAGTTTCATATGCCATGAGAACTCTTATTAGAGATTTGTATTTAAATGTGTTATTTCTATTTTAAATGAGTTACCTTTACACTTACTGCTTACATGCATTGAGCTGAATATGTCAAGTGGCAATACCATGAAGTTTCCTTTAGGGTAAGTGTGATAATTTTCATGGTGCTGCTGCAATAAGCATTTTTGTTTGGAAGACAGATCTTGTTGATTAAGGTGTATTTACACAATAATAAGTCTTTACCAGTTAACCATCTGTTATACCACTGTGGAACAAAGTCTTTCATGGAAGTCGAAATTTCACAGTACAGCACTTCAGTAATCATTGGTAAGTTTTGGAAGATTTAAAGAGATTTCACCAGTATTATGAGTTCTGGTATCAGACTACTATATTAATCATGTTAAACTTAAGAAACAAAGTTAGGTATTATACAGCACGCAAATTAGGGTCAAGATATGTTATTTGCTCAATTTATTGGGAATAAGCTTCATTCATTTACTAATGTCTTTTCTGCCATTACCTGTTACTGTAACTGCTCAAGTCTTATGAAATAGTGTGTACCTGAACTGTGTAATTTTTTGCTCTTCAGACTCTAGTATTACATTTTTATCCTCTATGAAGTGCCTCTGTGTATGAAACTTGCCAATGTAAAGGAAACTTGCCATATTCAATGTGAGAGGCCAAATAAAGAAGTCTTCATTGTAAAAAAAGGACTTGTCTTATTGAGAAACCTAACAATCCATTGTACCTGCTTGTCTCCCTTTACACATAGCCTTTGGTTTCCAGTTTAAAAGTAACAATTACACAACAATGAAGTTACTGACTGGCTCAAATCGAGTATTTCTGGGTCCTATATGTACTCCACTTCCTCACGAAAGACTTTCTTTTTACTGTGTATGTGTAAGGTTGAGGTCCCCTTTCTTCTGGAATATGACGCTGTGTCACTGTATACTTGGTTCCTGACACTTTGAAACTGCTACACTGCCTGGAAACATTGGAAAATCAAATATCCAGCGATGCAGTGTCATATCAGAAAAAGAGGTACCTCAATAACACCTTTGTGAAATCTTAGAAACTTAAATGTACAGTTGTTTTCATAAATTTTAAAGCATTATTAATATCTCCTGTTGGATTTTGGGGTTCCCAGCTTCTGTGATGACACTGCATCGCCACAGCAGGCAGTCCCCTTGATGGGCCCCCCCCCCCCCCCTTGCTGTGTGAAATCTGGAGTTTAAAGGAAAGAGATGTACAGGACAACCCAGAACACAATGGTTCAGTCAGGTCCTGGAAGATTTCAAGAAAGCAACAGCAAAGATTGTTCAAAGAGAGAAAAGATTGAAAATTTGTATAAAACCGAAATAACGTTTAAAGAAGATGAGACAAAGTTTCACCCCTCTATCCTGCATAGTAGGGACACTCTATCAGCATGCATAACACATACACTGACTCATAAGACTAAAATGTCCATATGCTCAGTGACAGATGAGGTGCATGATAAATGGTACTAATTTCAGTTCCATTAGTCCACTTAGTCTGCCAGAGATTATGTTCACAGTCTTCCGTGGCATGTCTTATAAGTCTGTGCAAAAAAGAATCAAATGAAAAAGAGTAAGTATTACTTGTATTTACAGGACCTGAGATAGCTTATTCAATAGTCACAACGCTATGGGCTGGATAATGTATAAATCGTGGTTCAATTGATGACGGGAAAGAGATTTTTCTTGTCTCCAAATATCCAGACCAGCTGTGGCACGATGCTCACCACTCATCTCTATCTAATCATAAGATTCGAACGAGAGGAGCTATAATTCCACTCCCCCAATATGCTTTCAGGGCATGCATTTATTCCTTGTATTTAATTATCTGTGGATAATATAATGATGCTGTCATTATTGCACTGATTATAGAGCACTGGCTGATAGAATCATTAGTGAATAATGAATTGGAAGGGATAAGGAAGGGAGCAGTCATGGCCTAATTGAGGCAATAACCCATCATTTATCTGTAGGAACAGGTATTATATGTAGAAAGTACAAATGTTCTTTCTTTCTTTCTTTCTTTCTTTCTTTCTTTCTTTCTTTCTTTCTTTCTTTCTTTCTTTCTTTCTTAGTCCTTTCCTCTTCTACTCACTTGTTCACACTAGGTGTCGAGGGTTTTTGTGATTTCATTTGATCACACTCAACCACACACCACAGTCGGTGGGGCTCCCCTGGACGAAGGATCAGCTGTCACAGAGACCTCTACTTGACAACACAAACACTGTACAAGACAAACATCCATGCCCCCAATGGGATTCGAACCCACAATCCCAGCAAGTGCTCGGCCGCAGACCTACACGTTAGACTGCGCAGCCAGTGGGATCAGCAAGTATGAGTCAATTACCAAATAACTTTGGAAAGTCAAAAACACAGCATTATGCAAACACCACATAATTAATGCAGCAAGCATTCGTGACCCCCAGAATGTATTAAAACATTAGTGGACAAAACATATGACTGAAAGGCACACTGTGTTTTTCCTCAGCAAGATATGAAAAGGGCCACATACTCCTGTCAAAACTTCTATAATTTATTAGAAAACCAAAATGTGATAAGAAACAGCACAGGATACCTAAATATAAAGCACGTATTAAAGACAACTAGAAGATGTTCACTTAATGTGGAAGGAAGACATGCATGTAAAAACACCGACAAGATCTACAGTGTGCATTAGTTTAAAATATATGAAACGGAATACAGAAACAGTCCAATACACCTTATATTTCTTGCAGACAGTAGCTGTACTGTTAGCAGAAAATGTATGTATCAATATAAGGACATAAATTCAGTTACATGTTTTTTTATTTATAGTTATACAAGGATCTACTATGCTAAACGTAATAAATGTAAAAAAAAAGTACATAGCTGCTTTTAGGATATGACAATATCCTACTAATTTGTCACTGATATTAGGGAAATCACATACATTAGCTGCCCATTCAGTTTTCTGTTAAGCATGCAGATATTGTAATTCACGGCAGACTTTGTTTATTCAGTGATACTGTTTCATAGCTTGCAGTGATATTGTTTCCTAGCTTTTCTCACATGTTATTAATGTATGAGTGGACCAACAGAAGGGTTATCCATGCAAATCATAGCCAGACCTGTCAAATTTTGAATGGAAGGTACATCTTCTCCCATTGGGTACGTGAAGTGAAGATATACAAGTATTTCATATGCTTGCAAGCATTAAGTTGCTATAACCTGAATCATGTACATCACTTCATGCACATCTTCTTTGCAAGAAGTAAATGCACAATAAACACAATAACATGCAATCTGAGTTGGAAGTTCAAGCTGCTACTGGAAAGGGACATCTGAAGCCTCACTCCGGGACCCACGGGTATGTCAATTGAACTGTTATCAGAAACAATGCGTGTAACATCAATCAAGAATTGTTTGACTGTGTACAATACTAAGGTCACAGTTGTAATTACAGAAGAATTTTAAAAGTGTAAACTCTTTTATTATCAAACATCTGAAATTAACAACAAAACATGAATATAAAAAACTGTTAACAATACTTTCGAAGGTAATGCAGCATGCACTTCTAAAATCACTTAATATCTTGTGGTATTATAGTAACATCTGGCTTGCAGCTCTAAATTCAGAGCAAAGAACAAAACCAGAGGTGTGTGAAACTTCATGGGATTCTGTATTTACGTCAATTGCAAGCATGGATGTGCTCACAGAGGATGGCACAGAGCCGACGGACACATTTCAGAATTCTCTCCAGTCTGACTGGTGAGGGTTAGAGTCTGCAACGTCACGGCAAGCAAGACAGGATATGATGCCATTTCAACACCAGTTCAGTCACAACAGGGAGGTGGAGTGTAGCGCACAGAACTGCAGCTGTTCCTTTTCATTCCGAAGCCAAGTCCATCATTCAGACACAGCGTCACTTCAGCAAGCAGTTTAACGTTCCTAGGCATGGTGCAGTTCCTTCATGCAACAGGATTTTGCTATGGATATGTAAGTTTGAAGACACTGGCAGGGTAAGGGACGGTCCTCATGATGCTCCAAGAACTGTGCGTACTGAAATGTTCTCAGAGCAAGGGAACCATTTCAGCACAGTCCACATTGCTCAGCTCTGTAACATTCATGCAACTGGGGCATACGCACAAGAAGTGTTGGACGAATCTTGCAAGATAATCACACTGCAGCATGGATGTGGTCCACAGTCTCTTCCATAACGTTATTTCATGTTTTTGAGACATCCCATGGCCAGCACGTTTGCCAGCCATCATGGTACCAGACTTCTTTCTGTGCGGATATCTGAAAGAATGAGTACACAGAACTCGCCCCCACACAACACAGGACCTGAAACATGCAATTAAAGATGAAATTGCTCTTGTCAAACAAGACCAAAATTTGTTGCGTTGGGTTTTTGAAAATTTGGTTGATCATCTAAGACAATGCACTCTAAGTCAAGAAGGTCAACTTCATGATGTTATTCACAACAAATACTAAAATTTCATTCTTTGAACATAACACTGGTGTGTTTCATTTCAACATTCTCCAGCTATTACACAAATTATCACATACCAAATGTGTCCATCAGCTCTGCACCACCCTGTATTACATTCAGTTCTGCAGTAAACAGGAAATATAATTGATTACAGCAGTAACAGCAAAGCACAATCTGAAAATATCTACACATCCAGTTAGGATTTTAGAAGCAGAATAAGGTATAACATTGGATATGTGAAAGGCAACAAAGCTACAATGGAGAGTATGACAGTACCACACACATGTACAAGAATCCAGGTTCTTCCAATTCTGCATCCAATTTACATCAGTCATTCTTATTAAAGCTGACTGTATTGTATTCAAATGAGATATAGGCATCAGGTAACACTGACAAACAGTGATTTTGCTTCCTGGATGAAAGAAGCTGCCCCCTCAAAAATTCTACTCCTGATTTTTGGATATGACCCTGATGTTTTAAAACTGCCTTTAGTTTTTGAGAAATACCTGCTCTTTCACTGTACCAAGAACTTCTGTTTCATTTCATGTGTGACCCTGTGCATAACAATGCCATCCTCACTGTAACAGAGCTTCAAACCTGACAAGTGTGTGTTAATACTGCTGACTAGCTGCTGGTCTTACCCAAAAGAGGCATATTTTCAGACTTTGGCTGTGTGAATTATTTGTATATTTTGTTATTTACTGTGCATTCTGTGTTTCAAAACAGAACATTAATTTGAACTTGAACACTGATGCAGAAGGCTTATGAACACAGGGTTACCACATACCCATCACAAGAAAAGCGGATGTTTCCCACTTATCAACCATAACAAAAGAGGATATATCAACCAAAAGGAAGTTAAAACCTGTAAATTTCTACAAATTTAAAAAACCAGCCCAGATGGAAATTTTTGGGTTGAGGAAGAGAACATTTCCACAGAAAGGGGGACATATAGTAGCCCTAACGAACTACACTGTGGATGCAAAATCATTGACCAAAAAAACCTGGGCTATTCACATATCTTGTTCAGTACTCAGCTGTGGATCTTGGGGCCTTGTTTAACAGAAAGATACACTATGCCATTTTCTATGTCCCCAGTTTGGAACAGAACTAATAACTGTATCTTAGAGTACTACTTTTGCTTCATTGATGTTTCCAGACATACATTTAAAATAAAATGGTCACTGACCACCCAAATTTGCCAACAGCTTTGGGACCAGTGCCACACAGTAAGAAGTTACATGCACCTGGGACACCAGTCATGTAACCTGGAGGATGATACAGAGATGATTCAGATGACAGAGAAATAAATGTAGATGATAGGAATTGTGATACCAATATGAACTGCCAAATTCAGAGAAAGTCCATACAATAACACAACCTGACTTACATGAGCACATACAAGACTTGAATCTGTCTATAAATCAAGCAGAACTCCTTTGTTTCAGATCACAAGGCTGGAATCTTGTGCAAGGAAAGTGCTCCAGTTTTAATAACCGTGAAAAAGAACTTGCAAGGCCATTTCCTTGAATGGAGATAAATCCTACTGCAATGATGATGATGTCATAAGGGCACAAGGGCTTGAACATAAGCCTGAGGACTGGCAGCTGTTCACTGATTCTTTGAAGTTAAGCATAATGACTGCTCTGTACATTGGAAATGACTTGCCATCAATCTTGTTGGCCATGTTGAAGCATTTTCTGAAGCCCATGACCCAAAACAGAAAATGTCTCCATTATCTGCTACAAAAGTCCATAGATCAGCAAAAAAAGGATAACAGAAAGTACCTTCTGCGTGTCCTGACATAAATGATGGGAACCTCCTGACGTCCTAGAAAGTTGGTTCTATTTTACTATATTGATCGTATGCACAGAGAAAAGTAACATAAAATATTTCAAATATTTATGAATTTACTTTCATTTACTGTGATGTTACATGGCTGATATACAAAATGTAACTATAAATACCTGTTTATTATTATTATTATTATTATTATTATTATTATTAAGGGTGATATTAAATGTACGGAAGGAAACATAAACCTATGAGTTGTTTCCTATCTTTTTTGGTAAAATACTATAAAATAGAAATGTACCTTATACATTTACACTGAATGAGTTGAACATTTTTTCCCACACAATGTCCTCTTGTACATACCTGGAATTTCTGTTTTAAGCTGCCAGCAACAGTCAGCTAGCACAGTCAGATTCTATTTCCACTGGTAGCATTTTGTCATGGTACTAAGAAATAGCATGATGAAATCCTTCACTGTACTCATGACTGACTTCTGCAGGATTTCTTGAAAATGAATTCAAGTAAGATAGAAGAAAGTGTATTTGCATCCGATCACTCTGTAGGTTTGAAACATTTGCTCCATGAGCCATCTGTAGTTAAGTGTTTTGTGGTTGCCCAGAAAGTTGTCCACATTCAATTCGAATTTTACAGTGAAATATGAATGCTTCCAATTCTGCAGAACATAATCCTCTAGCTGAAATAGCTTTTAACTTACAGAGACAACAAGTGGGCAACTGATATAACATACACCCCCACCCACCCTCATACCAACCTACTCCCTTCAGTTACTCAACTGGCGTGTTCCTCCAAGCTTCTACTTGATCTCACTCACCTTGGTACTGGGGATGTCCCACAACACACAACAAACTTCGGAATTACATGCGTAAGTAAATCATGTATACCTCTGTCCTACGGAAATTAGGTTACACTGCTGTAACAGCTACTGTAACACATAGTTTTACATGCTTATTTGCTTGTTTTAAAACAGATTAGGGTCACCAGGCCAGAAATAGCACCATAGCATCAAACTAGTACAAGAATTATGCAGCATAAGTTTTTATAGAAGAATTTTTAACATCCAGAATTTTAATGCAATTTTATGATTAACATTTTAATGCACACTGTCTTATGTAATTTGAAGTAACCCCTCTCGATAATGGCAAAGTTGTTGCCAAAACATGTCATGGAGAAAATGAACTAGAGATTGAGGGTAAATAAATAAACAATAGTATTGTGCATAAGTTGGTTCTATTTTACTATACTAATTTGAAATATTATTTGCTAATTTTCTCAAAAACCCCACATGTTACAGAATTTCTGTTGCCAGATTCACAATCAGTGGATCAAATCAAATATCAATCAGGAAGCAAAAAAGTTGAAATCTGTTGCACAGTGCAATCAGAACCTCAAAACACAGAATGTGCAGTAATAAATGCTGGGAGGCTACCCATGACTGCAATTTAACTAGAGGCAATGCTCTTTTGCTTCATGAGCACAACGCAACCTGTTACAAAATAGTCTTCACTAACACCGCTTTATTCCTCATAATCTATGTTCAAAGAACTGAAGGTTGTGTTCATTAGACTGCAATTTAACTTCAGAGCCAATTTAACTCCACAGCCAATTTCACTTTGATAGAAATTCAAACCTCACACAAACGGTCACCTACAAAACTCAATCAGCTCAATGGTGGTAGCAGACGTAAATTTAACTTCAAAGCCAATTTCACTTTGCAGAAATTTAAACCTCACACAAATGATCACCTTCGAAACTCAATCAGGTCATACTGGTGGTAGCAGACATAAATAAAATAAAACCCAACAATTTGTTAGCTCCATCAGTATAGTCATCAGGCTATGGGCTAGACAACCAAGGAATCACAGTTCAATTCCCAGCAGGGACAAGACATTTTTCTCTTTGCCAAAGTATCAAGAGAAGCTCTAGTCTTCACCCAGCCCCACATTTAGCGGGTACCAGGAACTATTTCCATAGAGGTAAAGTGGCTGGGGCATCAAGCTGACTGCTCACTTCCAGCTAATGTCAAGTATAAGAATAAGTGGAACTATACCCCATTCCTCCATATGCCTCCATGGTGTGCACAGGTAAAATTCACAGCTTGTTACATCTAGTCTCAGCACAATTAAGAATGAGTAGCACTATGACCCCACTCCCCCATATGCCTCCATGTTGTGCACAGGGACAACTTCACAGTTTGTAACGTTCCCTCACCCTCACTAAAATTCAGAATGAGTGGAGATGTATGTGCACTATCCCATACGCCTTTGCAGTGTGCATAAGGACAACTTTACAGTTTGTTACATAGAGTCACCCTTAGTAAAAGTTGCAAGAGCTCTGCAAAAAGCAGCCTTGTTAACCCTTTCAGGACTGACATTCACCTACATCAGCAGTCTTCAACCATATGGCACCCAGGGCACATTTCAGATATCTGCCTTTCTTTCATGCCACACTATAATCACAACACAGAACTAAAGTTCACAATATGAAATACACCCATTTTTAAATAACAAAATGCACTGGAGCCAAAATCTAAAATCATCATAAAGCAGAAAAAAGATGCAATTGTGATAAGGTATCAACTTAAAAAGCATCAGTAAATGCACTGGTTTCCAGCTCTTATACAGTGGTGCTCTCTCAGCTTAGTAAAACCTCATTAAACCCCCATTCCAATTCTCAACACTGTGTGTGTCCATGGGCATTAAGTGCATGAGTATAAGGAACACCTTTATCAGCTTTCATTTAAACAATTTTGTGCTGCATATTCAATTTTATCCAATCATTCTTCCATTCCAAGTCTCACGGTACACTCAACCACAGCTCATGGCACACCCAGTGAGAGCCATTGAACCAGAATATGTATAAAATGTCCAATCCTCCCTCATGGAAAACAGAGCCTGTAAGCTTTATAGAGACCAACCTGTAAGTGATGTTTAGTGAAATAATCGACCTTTATGCAAAGTACACAAACACACAAGTGGCAAAATGCAGAGTTACTTAATGTTAAAGTAAGCGGTAAAACCTGTTACCACTGGGCTTAGAAAAGTTAAACTCAATCAAAAAGGGAAAGAACATTTTATAATTGTAAACAAAAACTGATGACTGATGTGCAGCTACAAGCAATGAATAATATTACATTTGGGTGACGCACTGCAACATAATTTCATGATCAACTTATTTTTCACTGCCAACACACAGCTACATAACCCTAATTATAAATAACACATGTATCTTATTATGTATGGCTACTTCTCAACCGTTTATTAACTGGTCATCATTGGTCCTTACAGGCTGCAAAAAATCTACTGTTAACTACACAAACACAAATAAAAGCATTTTCACACTGCTTATACTGTAAATAAGTTAAACAGAAGTTACATCACACGTAACACATGAATATTACATGAGTTACGTTAGTAAAATTGTTTTTTATTTAAATTACAATTAAAATTAAACGTGCTTTTTGGTGTGAATGAATTTTGCATAAAGGTATGGCAGTTATTCTGAATGAAACAGGAATATACTACTGTCCTGAGTATGCTCCTTCACAAACAGGTATTAGGAAAGATGCAGAAACTTTTACATAGCCAGTACTGAAACACTGAACAAAAACAACATAATCAAATCTCATAATCAATAGGATGAGTATTTTAAAAAATGTATTTAAATGGGCCCTCTTTTAGACAAATAGGAATCTAAAGTCTCGATACACTCAAAAAGGCATGTCACTGGAGGGGGAATCAGGCATATAAAACTGATTTTGTATCACTGATGTTGTACAGAGTATATGTTTACAGTTTTGCCAACAAACACTAATGATGCTCAAACGATCCATCTGTGTGACTCAGCACTGAGTCACAATTAGCACCTTCAGAGATAAATTTCGTATAAAGTAATCGTAACGTTGTTCCTGTGCAGGCCATAAAAGCATATGGTGGAGTGGAGGTATAACACCCCACTAGATTGAGATGAGTAATCAGCTTCATGCCCCAGCAACAACGATCATTTTCAAGGTAATATAAGGTTTAAAAATTTGTACAAACATCTGATCCCATCAGACACACTTACTCACTTCCACATGGGGACATCTATAACCATCACAAAGGCCAAATTCAGGCCTGAAGCCGTTCAAGATACATGCTTACAAATGTTCACTTTACTGCCAGTATCACTGAAGATAAAAAGTTAAATTCCCTGCCATAACTCAATTGTTAATACTGTAAGTCACAGAGGATTATACATTTTTTGCTGAAATATTGTTTGCCATATAATCCGAGGCTTAGACCATGTTGCTCTCCTTCCCTCGGTATTCTTTACACATAATTTGCAATAATTTTTTATTAACTACTTAAATACTGCTATGTTTCACCTGATCTGAATCATCTGATAATACTCATGGGTTGCATCTTAAGAACAGATGAATTAAAAACAGCAAACAACAAAAACTTGAACAAAGCCAGTAACTGTGTCATGCTTATTCTGTCTCACTACTCATACAACAGAAGCCAGGAACATTCTATACAATCTCTTTCCGTTACTTGAACATGAAATGACCAATTTTACGTTATATGTATATCAATTCTTCCGCGGCAATGTAACCCCTCAGTGATGCTGGGATTTAAATTCCAACCAAGGCCTAGGACAGGGGGGATTTACATTTATGGTACCCTTAAAGTGTATTCATGGCTGTAAGGTGCACCAAGCCAGCACCATACGAAGAATTAAAGGCCCATACAGTGCACTGAGGCTGGTAATGACATTTTCATGCCTGTTCCTGCCAATATAGCAAATTTCAAAGGTTTTAGTTCTTGAGAAAACTCCAAGTAAAGGTTTTACTGTAATGGTATCCTACAGCATTCTTTCTTATCAAATAATTAGAACACCTGTTGACTATGTGATAAATTTGAAGATGCAGAAGCATACCAGCAGTTAACATGGCTCAGTTTACCTAAACTCAAGTCATCTTGTTTAAAGTACCTTATATTGTGGTTTAAACTTAAATATCTTACAGATACCAAATTACCAGTACCTATGAGGCACTATTATATTTAAAAATAAAACTACAAAACATCACAGAGTGTGTAAATACATATATGTTACAAAGAGAGAACATGAGCGCCATTTAGTCATCTTACATATGGACTGATGGCTCAAATGGATACGTACATTTAATAGATATGTACAGCCTGGGTACTCAGAATGATGCTGCAAGCTACATTGCATATAAATATTTTCAACATATAACCTTCATATTTTGTTCCTGGCTTCTACACATTCACTCCACACTACAACTAGAACACACACACACAAAAAAAATTTTTATCTGGGGCCACAGATGTCCTTCACAAGGATAAATATACTCTAACACAGGCTTTTGCGGAACAGATTCCACAATACATCAGTTTTGTATTTTATACAAGATTTCTCATTTACTTACATATACATTGTCATGTTAAATTGACTGGATGCATCAAATTGGCAATGCTCTATTATAAATTATTACACCATATGTCACAGCTTACGTTGCTTGAAGTAGTATATTACCCAAGTCCAAGCACAAACTTTGGTATTTTGTATGTAAAGGAAGGGATGGCCATGATGACCGACATCCTGAAACAAAAAACGTAACACAGTGTATACAATGAAACAGATTACAAGCCTGACAGAGGGAACAGGATACGGTGTTCAGTGAGTATAACACATCATAAGAGTGCCAGAAGGAACAGTATGTGTATCTAGCAAGTGCAAGACATTACAAGATTGTCAGTGGGAACAGTACCTAGTGTTCAGTGAGTGTAACACATTAGGAGACTGGAAAAGGGAAGAGTTTCTGGTGTTCAGTGAGCGTAACACCTTACAATACTGACAGTGGGAACAGTATCTGGTGTCAGTAAGTGTCACACATTAGAAGACTGACAGAGGGAACAGTATATTGGTGTTCAGCCAGCATAATACATTAGAATACTCACAGATGGAACAGCACTTGGTGTTCAATAAATGTAACACATTACAAGACTGACAGATGACAATTTTGGCAGTCACACTAAGTTAGTTCTTGTACAGTGAGTACGGCTCCAGGAAAATTAGTACACTTTCTCCCTGCAATTTTTTCTTTCATAAATTTCTGGACAGTCTGTGATGCTGAATATTTATTTTAGGTTTTGTAATGATTGCCACATTCTGTTCCCACCTGATACATAGAAGGTTAGATTAACTCAGTACATCCACAGGCTGCACATCACCTTTGCTGCAGAAAAATTTTTACAAACACTTGTTTTTCAATACACTGCATACACAGAAGGTATATGGTCCAAAAGCATCTGGTTATAGCAGTCTGGTGTTTTGCATGTGCACATCTGCCTGTTGCTGATACATTTCCCACAAGTATTTTTCAACCCTTTGCAGAAGTGCTGTCATTTGTCCATTAAAGGAGAATAAATAGGCCCATTATTTGTTGTACCATTTTATGTAAATGCACAGTGTTGCAATGTAGGTGTGTTACATCATTCTAATGCATACAAGTTAACAAGTCACACTGTGTGTCATCATATGGTTTGTCTGTACTCTGTTCTTTAAGATGACAGATGGCAAACCACAAGCACCAGTGCCAAGCTTGGCACTGATAGATATTTCATTCAATTACTCACACTAGATTTCATCAAACATAAATAACTCTTAAAGACTGAAAACAGCGATTCCCTTGAGTTTAAATCATCAAAATTAAAACTGAGAGCCCCAAAACACCCAGTGAGTTGACTGCTGTTTTAAGAAATGACAAAGGTACAAAGAGTGATATAGAGTAATGGTGCATCATGAAAGTTGTACTTGAATAAAATTCTTAGTAAGAAACTACCATAGTGAATAAAACATCGCATTGCACCCAGTATTTACATTAGTTAAGTGTGAAATAAACTGTATTATCTCTACTTTTGCCACATGTCACAATAAAAAGGAAAGAGGTGTTGGCAGGTAGTAAATTGTAGTGTAAAATCTTAAACTGATGCATCATTCACAATGCACTTCATCAATGAAGACAAACACATAACACAGTATGTCATACAGAATAAACTTCAGTTTAAAATTCCTCCTGCAAATTTCAGCTAGGCTGGGCCATCATCAGGCACAGCATTAAAAACTGAAAGTAGAAATTACTTCAATATCACATGTAAATGTTGTCAGGTGGTCTATTACAGGGTACAACTGTACATTAAAATATCAAAATGTTACATACACAGCCCCAGTCCAAGAAGCCTGGAGATGAAAAAAATGATAATATGTGTTTATATGGGGAGGACTACATGTGAAAAGCAGAAGTAGTAAATTTATGTATCATGAACACCTCCAAATGTTTAACACACATGCAAACACATTACAGAATTTACAATTTAATTATCTTTTGTTATCTCACAATTTCATGGTCCAGCATTGCGTAGTTGGTATAGAGACTCAAAATGGGCTGGACGGTCTGGGGATCAAATTCTGGTGGGCGAAATTTTCTGCACCTGTCCAGACCAGCCCTGGTGCCCACCCAACCTCCTATACAGTACGTACCTTGTTATTCCCGGGGGTAAAGAGGCCAGGGTGCAGCATTAACCACCTCCCCCCCCCCCCCCGTCTAGCATCCAGGTTAAAGAAAGAGTACAGCTATACCTCTACTCCCTGTCTGTGCCTTTATAGTACATTACTGCCGGGGTTTTCTCCCCGTGCACCTTACTTGCGTGCGCAATCACCTACTCCCCACCTTTACCCCTCCTTTACCCCTCCTCTCCTTTCGCCTAGTTCACTTTTGCTCCCACTCGTCACTCTGCGTCCAGCCAGCTAGTGGGTTACAACAAAATTCGGTTTCGGCGGGGGAGCCAAAATTCCGTCCGGATGTGGCTTGCTGGGGGTAGGAGTCCCTCACCTGGCGGCGTGGTCCCGTGGACGGAGTTTTGATTCGGGTTTAGCCCCACGCCTCCAGGGAGGTACCTTGGTTTTGGTGGCTTTTCTACTCGGCACGTACAACACCTTGTATTCATTATTGTAAGTATTGTAAATTTTCTTGGTTTGTTACTTCCATTTATGTAATTAATTTATATTAAATTTGTTATGTTTATTTATCTTTTGAATTTTCTGTTGTGTCGCTGCACTGTCCAGTAGGGCTCAGTGAGGTCGGTGCATCAGAAAGACTGTATGTGGAAACATGAAGCAGTAGATGTTTGTGCATCATGAGTACCTTCAGATGTTCACCACATATGTGCATACAATAAAAAATTTACACATTTAATTATAGCCAGTTATCTTACAATTTCATGTGTCTGGCATCAACAGCTCCAAAATTATTTCATTCTTCATACAGTAAATAAGCTGTTTTTTTGTCCTTTAAGTTCTTCCCTCCAATCACATTCATACAAAATACAACATTATGTCAAATGATGGTGATACGCTCCAACATCTGAGGCAGCCATCATATTGTTACTAGTCGAATCCAGTCCATCCCATCCTACACCTTTATGATCCAGTTTAATTACCCTCCCCTCTGTCCCTGTGTCTACCACGCAGTCTCTTGCTTTCAGGACTCCAACCATAAAGCTTACATGTACTTCTCTTCTCCTCCATATGTGTCACATGCCAAGTTAAACTCATGATCCAGGACTTGATGACACTAATAATAGTTGGGTAGGATCCTTTCTAAATACAGACATTCAATTTAGTGGATGAAAATAATTTCAATCACATACACAAAATTATAAGTTTTACCATATATTCCACATTATTAAATGTAAATTTCCATCAACAGGGCATAAAATGTAATACATATCAAAAATGACAATGTATATCAGCTGCAATACCATGTTTATTCTTTCGCTGAAAAAGCAGAATAGCTTCCACCAGACCAAAACTGAGCCATTTAGTACCGAATACCTGTTCTTCCTGATACACTTTGTACTAATTACAACAAATATTCTACCCTTTCTTCAGAGTTCTTCAGAACATCTTTGCTTATGGTACAGCTGAGCAGCATTAAGTCTTAGTTGGTCAATTTATGATCCAGATAAACCTACTACTTGTAAAAGTAAAGTTCACCATATAATCTGCCACGAAGGCACAGAGGGGAAACAGAGGTATAGCACTATTCTTTCTTTACCTTGGCGCTAGAAGGGGGTGGGCGGTTAACACCACGGCCAGGCTGCTTAACTCCCTGGAATGGCCCGGTACCCATTGTATGGGAGGCTGAGCAGGCCCCAGGGCCAGAGTCTGGATGGGTGCAGAAAATCTCGCCCCACCAGGATTCGATCCACAGATCATCCAGTCCGTAGCAAGTCGCTATACCAACTATGCTAATCCAGCCCACAGCCTACCACAAGTTCAACTTAAAATCACCCGCTAGTTTATGGGATAAATGTCTTCAATTGACGTGCTTCTGCATTCTGCAGCACTTACAATAGTTAATACTGCTGCCAAACCAGCAGTACTAGTAGAACTAAGTAGATGCTCCAGATCAGTAGAAACAGCTTTGCAAATGACCAGCATAATAAAAGAAATGTTATAAATACATAAATTACATTCAATGGCTGTGAAAATCAGATGAGTAAATGATGTGTAATAAGTCATACAGTGTGCGGCATAAGCAATGTAACACTCAATCACAAAAAAAAAAAGTATATTTATTTAACTGTCAATCACACATGACAGGCTATTTTCTACACATAATCTTGGCACCCAGTTTTGGCTCTGAAAGCTTTCCATTTTACTGTTCTCCTTAGCAGCCTGATGATGGTTCATTTTCGAAGCTGAAACTAGGTGCCAAGACAAACGTACAAAATTGCTCCTTGTGCGCCATTGACAGTTAAATAGACACACTTTTTGTGATTTGATACACCAACAGGGATGTCCTATACTAAGTAAGACAAAATGTATCACTATACCCCTGCTGCACAGCACATTCATAGCAGTAATTTGTACTGCACGACTACATACGTTTCTGAAGGCTTACATGTCATTTTTAAACATCAGAAATTAATCTACTTAGCAGGTGAAGGTATCTTTGAAATGTTACTTTACATCTCCCTTTTGATGCATCATACTTTGGAGTCTAGGAGGATTACTGTTGAACACTTTAATGTCACCATAGTAAGCTCCTTCCTGAAAGCATGAGAGGTTGGCAATTACAATGCAAATTTGGGAAATAATTCCCACATGTATCATTGTTGGGAATGACAGTTAAGATATCTACAGGCAAAGCATCCAACTAGATGGACTCCATTTGCACACATGCCTACTTTCATCCATGTGTAGAGTTTTAGAAGAATGTGCAGATAGTTAGGGATGGTGACGATGCTACCATATATACAATTAATATTAATATATGTATGTATACATATGTGAAGTAAATTGCATGGTATCAGATTATGTTCTATGTGTTAACTGCCCATGACACATATCTTCTGTTCACTTCAGCCTGAGAAACTGGATGACTAAGTGAGAATTCTTTTTTCTCAATCTCTATAGTGCAATTCCACGTTTCCAGACAATTCTCTCATACAATATGATGATAACCTCTCCTGTTGATGTATCATCATTTTAACTGCCAGAAAAATACAAAAGAAACCTTGCAGCATGAATAGGAGATGTAAAGCTATGCAAGGAATCCGATCAATAATAAAAGTCACAAAAAAGTATCAGAACATTCATCTTGAAAAGTATGTCAAATTCCAGTTACAATCTTCTGCAATATCACATCATATCAGCTTGTTGGTGATTAGCAATATTGCAAAGGAACCTGCTGCCTCCAAAGCATTGGTAGGCACCCACCTGACTACATTCAGTCATAATCCAGAAGCCCACAGTATGAAATGTACCACTATAAAAACCTCAAATATCACATGTGAATCACGCAATAATGAAGTGTATAGTTCATTTCAACAATAATACCAACACCATTTCACTAAAATGAAACATACTTCCCACAGAAACAGCATGGTCACCAAGATACAAGGATTAGTGTCCGCAAAGGAAACATTTCCAGCTTTCAGCCAGAAAAGAACGAAACGATAGCTGTAAAGACAGATCTCCTGCAAAACAGAAACAAGATTGGTCAGAATTAAAAAGGACAGACACACAAGTTTGCTTTTAACCACAACCATCAAGTGACATACCTTTGATAGACTAACTTAAAAGATGAAGATTACTGCCTTTGGGATATGATGCCATGTAGTTTGGTAGACAGTACCATAGAGCAATATCTTAAAGGAATCTGCCTGCCTGTGATTTCAGGGTAGTTCTAACCTCAAAGGGAAACAGCAGGCACTTCCAGAGGAGGTACCCACCTACCAAACTATACAATGACACAGTCCAGATGACTGTGCTTGTAACTCATTGCCATGGGAAACTCAAATATCAGAACTGGCAAAATAGGTTATAAAGTAATGATTTCACATATTTATGAAAAATTAGTTCACTAAGTCCATAATTAAAAAAAACAGAAAATTTAGTACATTAAGAATAGAAACAAGAAACTGTGGATGAAACAGAGCAAAGAGAAATGTAGTGTATAATATTAATTTAAGAAGCAAAATGTTTTATTAAAAATTCAAACTCATATTTTTGGTATTTACCAGCAGCTAATGGCATGTTCTCTACAGGCAAACATAGCACATGCAAATTGCGCGGTAGGTCACCATTACTGACGTGCTTGTTACATGCTGCTGATGTCAAAATTACGTTGAGCAAAGGTAAAAATAAATTTCTGTTGATCCTGTGTTTGGTAGATTTCACTACATTGCTATCACTTTTGAGGAACATACAGTTTCCAGTTACAGTTCAGCGATGAAGCATGTGGACACAGTTGGACAGACAAGCCAGACATAACCTCCCCACCATGCCTCTGTTTTATTGGTTTGTTCACAGAACACATAAAAAGAATGTGGCTGTAACAGTGATCTTATCTGGAACTGTTAGTTTCAAAAAATTCAAATTAGCTGTGCTATTTTGTTCAGATGATAAAATTCTCTGTGAATTGTATGATAAATGTTGACCCTCAACAGGTACAATGTTAATTTACCATTCACACAGATTGGCTCTGGGGACCACCACCTGTGGACATAATGCACATGGAAGTTAAAGAAAATAAATGAATAGGATCACTGAAATACCAAGTGCTAGAATGGATAAGCCTTACCTTTGTGCCCACATGCCTTCAAATCTTCATGTATGGGCTGCTTAAAATGACAACTCTTTTATTCAAACTTAACAAAAATTTCCCCTTAAAAGTGCTGAAAGTGTTAGAATGGGTCTATAAAAGCACCATGGATACTGCAGCACACCGATCAAAATGTGTTCAAACTTCTTGAGCTGCCTCTTCATGCAATCCCCAGTAATGTGCTGCTGCTACATTATCTGCATTCTAGAAGCTTCAAAGCAAAAGTTGAAATGTAAAATGCATGTCAAAAATAGTACCAAAACCAGCCAATTAGATCAAACAATGTAATGTGCATGTGTAGAGGGTCTGAAACATTGCACACAGTATGGCCTAGAGCAGTGGTTCCCAAAACAAGAACATTAGTTTACAATCCAATTCTGATTGCGCTTTACAACATCCCAGGATGTGGTTCTGTGTAATCTGGTCCATAGTACTGACTCCATTTTCAGGGCACTCTTCTAGCCTGAAGATGGAAACAACAGGTTTCTGAAAAATGCTGGTACCCACTACCGAACCACCTGTCACCACATCCAAGAAGAAAGCCATCTTCATATTCACTGTGATCAGAAACTCAAACCTCACATACTTTGGATGTGTTTTTCCAAAATATATTATAAGGGAGCATGAATTTTAACTTTAAACTAGGAAATGCTGATAGGTGCTTAACTTTAATGGCAATTCATCAACATACTGGGATTACACAGCTAACAAAAAGCAGCCCTCTCAACAGTGTGGACACACTGAAGCACACTGTTCTAGTCTGACTGTTTGGAATTCTGACAATCGTTTTAAATGCCACCAACCCAAACGCATAAGCCACAGCCACGTGTGAAGTGTCACGTCTTGTTCTGGCAGGCGCATAACAGCTCATGTGCCATTCTATGCCAGTCAATACCTGTGGTGGAACAGGAGGTATGTCGGGTTCTGACAACAATTGCATATTTCTGTGGTTATTAACCATGATAAATAATAATACGGTACGCACATAAAAATATGAAAGTAGTACTATCCACACATGGTTTAGAGTTTTTGTGTGGAGATTAACTGTAACTGATGTGCTAACTGAATTTACACAAGGGTGCGGAACAGACTCTGTCGGAAAAGAAATTTGGACCTACAAAGCCATCTAGATTGTCACTGCACACGTGCTGGAGTCACAGAAGAGAGTTAGTCAAAGGCGCCTACTTGGTGCAGTGGCATCTTTGACTGGGCACAGGTGCAGTGGCATCTTTGACTGGGCACACAGGTAGGGCTTACGCACTACCAGGAGTAACATGCTGCCAGATTGGGCACCAGCAACATGGCGTATGTACGACCATAAAATACCTTTTACAAAATCTGGCATGTCTTGCACCCTGGGTTAAGACCCACTGCTCTACAGGTAGGTATAAATCAGTATCTAATAAATGAAGAAATTAAGGCACAGACAACACTGGAATGTAGTAAGCTTTGAAAAGTGAGAGTCAAGTGAAGAACTGTACAAAATATCACAATCAAATACAGTGAAAATGTTAATATTACATTACTAAAACTAAAATTAAATTTTAAGCATTTGTAATACCTGCCATGTACTTTGATGACCTGCTGAATTGTACTGTATCATAAACACTGCCATCTTAACAGTAAACAGTATTTTACTGCCACTAAATACATGTGATTAACATAGAAACTATATTAATCGGAACAATGAAGAATGTTAGAGTACACTTTTATTTACAAAGTACTTCAGGACATGAAGTTAAGCCTGGAAGAGGTACTTGGTGTACAGAATAAAAAAATAGCTTAAGCATAATCTCTATCGTTTTGCTAAACTTTCTCATTTCATGAAAATAATATACTGAAACTTCTAATCCAGGTACACCCAATTTTAATATTCACAGCAGCTTTTGTGAGGAATGAACAACATTCAGAAAACAAATTCTTACAACTGAATTATAGTCTTCTAAGATATGACACAGGGTACTTTGGTTTAAAATTGTCAGCATTTTGGAGGAACCTGCTGCCTGTATATTCTGGGTAGAAGAATGTTACGGGAAAAATAAAAAGAAAAACAGAAATGCGAGACAGTGGCTCTGAAAAGGCTAGCACATACAACAATGAAGGAAGAGAATACGTTTGTCTGAAATGCTGGTACCTGTGTACCAAAATACACAGCATCACATCACAGAAGACTGTATTTATCTAATAACGACACAGAGAGACAACTACAGGGTAAAGTTGTTATTAGTGCTGTACAGCATATACACTCTGACCATACCATGAGTCTGTATTATGTAGTGCACCTCAACCCTGGCATATGTCAAACTCATTTCATGAACCTTCGAGACTCTGGGATACGACCCTGTTCTGACTGGTAAATAGTTACCAACCATTCTTCATTGACACAGCATCACACTGCAGAAGTCTTGACTCAACCTCAACCTCAACCTCATTCATAATGCCCAACTTTTCTGCCATGCCACATGTAATTACACTGAGCTATACACAACATCCCCTTTGAGCCCCCTTCATTTCTTTACTGATCCTGCCGACATTCCTGAAACTGATGTTACAAGGCCCTTCTAACGTGCTCTGCACAGTGTTCATGCACATGCTGAGAACCCTCACTCATACAAGGGCTCTGCTACGTCTCAGATCATACACTGAACATTCCAGATTCTCTGATCAACTTATACATACTGAACATAAAATGTAACACCTTTGAACTAATGATAAATGTTGTATTTTTATACTGAATCAGTTAATCCTACATTTAAAGTTAATATTAATGTACTTCACCTATTTAATTTTCAAAGAAGGATGGTACTATGCAATAAAATGCTCACACATCTGAATACAATATACTTGTGCACCTAATGAAAATTAAATGATTATGTTACTCTCAAACAAAAAAGAACAATAAACAGGTTTGTCTGACAAGTTTATGTCTATTGTAATTATAAAGTTGCACTTCATTGTAAGTAGATTACTTACAAGTAAGTACACACATATGAAGTTATCTAAATAAACTACTCATATGGATACACCATTAAAACACTGCTGTAACATCACACACAAACTGCACCTCAAAGTGTACCTTCAAACACATTGTGAAGTAATGAAAGCATTTCTGTTGGAATATTTATAACTAATATAATTTATTTGTTTTACAGCTCCTAACAGACATGCTAAAGCAGTGCCATATTTAAAAAGAATCTCTTTCTGGAGTGCTTCACATAATTCATACCCATACCTTACACCTAGGACATCCAACATACAGACTACAGGACCAATACATGTCGCCCAAGACTCTTAGCTGCGATGGGGAAGTAATTATATAATCGACTAGCACATATGAACTGACCAATTCTGGGTCTAACCACCTACACACCATTACTGCTGTGTAACTGACCAGTGCATGACGCTACTGAATTAAAATTCAATTTCTGCCTTATTTTAAGGGCATGGTGTACGCTTGGAAGATACATAAACGGCTAATTCATGCAGCCCACACATGTACTGATTTCTGATCATGCAAGCCACTACTGAAAAGACTTAGACACCCTTGCCTCAAACAGCCTAAAAAAAACAGCATGTCTAGAAAAAATAAATTTCACCTGAGATTTTTTGTTCTACGAAAGAAATTGTTAAAAATAACATGCACACTCGCTTGTCAACCTTTTCAATAGCACTTTTCCTGCCACTGCATGCTTTTTGGGGTTGGGTGGGGGGCTATGTGCGACTGCATGTACCATTCCAACACTATATGTGACAGTACTCAACAAAATAACTATTACTGACAGGACAAAACCAAAGTGCTCTAAGGGAAACCAGAGCCATTTTGTAATTCATAAATTCCACAGACTGCCCTGAGCTTTAGCCTGGGCCTCTGACATGAGCAGCCAGCAACTAACCACCTGAGCTATGGCACAGCCTTATGCTATTCTTTAAATAAGACCTGTCTAAATTCCATCATACTTTTCCAGCATGGAAAGTAAGAATGCCAGCTCACCTTTAATATTCACTGTCACTCAGATAAATTCAAGGCACTGTTTTCTAACTTTTAATACAACACTTCTTGGACTAGCTTCACATTCTACAAAATTAAACTAAAATGTCCAAACAAGCAATACCTAAACACCTATCCCCATTCTTTTGCTACATCCTACAACAAACATACTTGTTATGTAATTACTTGTACGAATAGTAAAACTGTGAATTGTTCAGAAACATGCATGAAACTATTTCAGATGATGATGATGATGACGACGAGGCGGTGGTGGTGATAAATAAAAGTGATACAACTAATAATAGGGGAACCAGAACAATCTCAAAATACTTCAGAAAATATCCAAACAACATAGCCAGAAAGCACATCAAGGAACTACAGAAAACACTCATACTGGGTATTGTGCACATACCTTGGGAAGTACTGGCATACAAGTACAATATGTTTATCATGGAAAATAACATTACATGTACCACACACTGCAACCACAGAAGAGCTGCAACATTAAGTACCATAGAAACATGGCTTGTTTCTGGTGCAAAATTGTAAATACCCTGCATAAAAGTGAATAATAATAATAATAATAATAATAATAATAATAATAATAATAATAATAATAATAATAATAATAATAATAATAATAATCTCATCATCATTTCAGTTAAGGTCACTATACTCTATGTTCCAGTGTGTAAGATAAAACTGCTCTTAAAAACTATGTTGATATTGTAATGTATTCACTGCAGTGTTTGGATGAAACCAGTGTCAAAACAGGAACAATTATTGACACCTTGGAGCAACTCACTTTCTCTCTCACCAGAGTCAATGGTACTTCAAGTACAAAGCAGACGATTAAGTTTTCCTTCTAAACCTTAGCACATTTTATATGTCAACATATGGAACGTCACAGTTAAGTGGTTAGCACTTGTGTTTAATATCTGTAAGGGCCTAGGTTCAAAACCAGAGACCAGCTACCCTAAATCATGTTTTTCATGGTTACACACTTCTGCTTTCTTCAGAGATAAGTCATTTACACAAATTACTGATACATAATGGACTTTAAATTTGAAGGTCGTATTCTGCCCTGCTAAGCATACAGACATGTGTCATGAGTGTAAAGTCAATTGAACCTCCACTTAGCAATACACTACAATGAGGAATCACCCATACCAGGGGGGGGGGGGGGTTCTGATGGTCCCTACTTGCCAATATTGTTTAGACAATATTAAATAATCACACTCTTGTGTCAGCACATCTGCTGCCCCGGCACCCCTTTATTTCAAGTCAGCTTACTGCAGTTATGAAACTGTAACGCGCTCCAAGTCTTGTAATATCTGAATGACTCCAAAGGAAGCCTGAACTAAACTAATATTTTCTGATCCCATTTAATATATCACATTTTCCTGTAGCTTGGTAGTAGTACTCCAAATACCTGGAGTGTCCTATAATCAGTAGGTACACAGTACTAATCACTACACTCTGATTTGTTTACATAACAATCAAGTTGCATTTTTGTACACTATTCATGTTCTCAGAGCAAGTAGAAAAGTACTATAGAAAATTTTGCTCTCTGTGACACACTAAACTTGTTCAGATCCAACACTGTCACTTGTGTTTACAGTGGAGGGAGGGAGGGGGGAGTGAAGGGAGGGCCAGTGGCATAATAAGTTTCAACACAGGCTGCACAGTCATGTTACACTAGTAGGTATGAGTGGTTCATAGCATTAGTCTCTGCAGACTATCATTTGTCCTTGTCACAATGGCAGAAAATCTCAGAACCAATGTAAGAGAAAGATGATGAACAGCAGTGCACTTGAGACAGCAAATATGATAAAGCAGTCTCATCTGACACTGAAAGTAGGCTACAGAAAGACACAGTAGCAAATGGTGATAATACGAATGTAAGTGGACATGAAGACGATTACACCCTTGGAATTCTGATGATGTCCATCTAGTCACTGGATGTCTCAACGGACTTAAGTACAAATGACACCTCATGTGAACAGAAATTCTAAACCAGTCATCATCTACACCCTCTTCTGGAAATGACCAAACTTCCAGACATGACTGTACATGACATAAAATCCTTTTTGCAATAAAAATAATAGTAATGATAATACTACTAATGGAATATGATGCCAGAGACACATTTAAAGTTACAGCTACCCTTGAACAGCTCTATGTCCAATTATACAGCATCATGCTGAAATGTGACTAGTCTTCCTTATATCAAGATTTTACATTCCCTTGACAGTATCAGTCAAGCTGACAAGATGCCCCTCTGACAAAATGCATGATGCATACACGTATGCTAAATTTTACAATCCACCTGAACTTTTCACCGTGCAAAAAGTTACTGTACTCTTCAGAGGGGCAAAATACCTACAAAACATAAATGCTTTCATATAAAGAATAAGAAACTGTGACCAAAGTGAGTACACTTACAACTGGGAGGCAAGACACAAAATGCAACACATATGATTGTGGCCATGATGTAACAGTACAAAGTCTCACTAAGGGAGTAAAACAGGTCATCACAAATTCACGTGGACGATTTCTTTTCCACTCCAGGTGTATTTGAAGACCTACATGCAAGAGCTATCAATTGCTGTGGCGATGTCAGAAAGAAATAAAAATATGATGCCACAGACTCTGACAGTAATACACTAAAATTTAAATGGGGGTGACATACATAACATACTGGTTACCGCCCTGAGAGTGTCAAACTGCTGACTCAGTTGTAAAGCGGGCCCGCATTTGGCAATCCCTGCACTGGAAGTGTGTATCAGTCTACGAACAATCGTAGTGCAGTCACACCATCCCTTTTCCCTCCTTCTCCTCACAGGCATGCACAAAGAGCGGACAGAGCACAAGATCCTGTCCCTTGCTCCTCAGGGTAAGTGCCAGCAACACACCAGTATAAATTTTCAGTTGCTTTGGCTAGGCTTTCCCAGAGTGTCTGAGATGCTGGTCATGTGATTACGCAGGTTCTTAATCTTGGCGTTAGAGAGATGTGAGTTGTCAGTTTTGTGCCTCAGCTGCTTTGTCCCTGGGGAAACAGCACCCAGCATTCATACAACAGGAGACTGCACGGGCCCTGGGGCCAGTCTGGACACTTTAGAGGCGAGAAAAATCTCTTTACCCTATCAAGAATTGAAGCATGATTCCTCAGCTGTCCAGTCTGTTCTTAGTCATGACAATTACTGAGCTATCCCAGCTCTTGCCATCCAAGGGTAAATTACTAAATAACAGTTCTGTCACAGTGTGGGAACTCAGACATTTATAGAAATGTAATCTGGACTTACATACACAAAATATTATTTCATTTCAGGAACCTATAAACTTTCTTGGAAAGAATAATTTTAATACCAGTAACATCATCATCACAGAATCTGTCAATATATTTTCTTTCAAACACAAATGAGTGTTTTAGTATAAACACTTCCAAAGATACAGAGACACTTTTAGGATTAATAAATCAATAATTAACACCCTGCCCTGGTTAAACTCCAGTTTTCAGCTTTGTCATACTTGGGATTTAAATTCTCTATTCCCATGTGATAAAGCTAGACAAAGTTAGCTCCATATACCAATACCTGATTTGCTAATTAATCCCTTAATAGAGTCATAATCTACATCTTCATAGAATCAGAGCAGAAACTATAACTAAGACCAAATTCAACCACAGACAAAGAGATGACAACTGTGTCTGATACACATACTGGTAGGGTATTCAGTTTTACCTGAAATGCCTCTTACACACTGAAAAGTATAGTGACAAAGTAAAATATTTTAAGCATTCAAAATTAGCTGCTTCTTGTAGTTACAGTCAACTACTGCCATACTGTACTGACATAGCTACATTTAAAATATTTACGTCTGTAACGTGGACCTTGTTTACATAAAGTACAGCAGACAAGTTCAACCAACAGCACAGAAGTCAGACCTTGTGCCCTACACCTGTTGTTTAGGCCAACCACGACCCAGTGGAATGCATCTAACTACTAGTCCAGTGAAAATGCTTCTCTAACACTAGCCCCCACCCAACAGAATCCTGTGAAATAATTAACATACGAGAGTGCCAGTCCATTGTAGATCCATGCACGCCAGCCTGTCCGTGTGTTGGCATCAATACGGCTCTCTAACTCCTGACAGAGGCCTTTACGATCATGTGAACGGCCTGACCTCAGGTCACAAAGCATTCGTTTCTTGCATTCAGCATCACATGCTGGCCTCACTGGAGAATTCTTCCAGTAATGCCTGTATGAAAGACCATGAGTATCAGCTATCAGCTGCTATGTGTACTGCACATATCACCATCATATTACATACCTGAGGACAGTAATGTTCACAGTGTGCAAAAGAGAATAAAAAAACATGGGCATGCAATCTACCTTAATGTAAAATGACTGATGAAGTGTTGAATTTGAATATTTGTCACAGAAGAGTTAGTGTAACAACACTCAACTGTTAAAAAAGGACTGAGATCTCAACCTTACATTGGCATTGTTTACAAAATCTGTCCCTGAACAGCTCTAAAAGTATAATAATTAGGCCCCACTTTTTTTCATGGTGTAACAGCCCATAGTGGGCCAGGGCCTCCTCTGTATTGAGGCTTCATGATCACACTCTGTTACACACACCACACTCAGTAGGACTCCCCTGGATAAGTGATCAGCTCAACACAGAGATCTCCACCTGACAACACCCAACACTCACAAAAGACAAACATTTATGCCCCCACCTTATACCACATGACCACTGGGACCAGCAATAATTCGGGCCTATATTATTATTAAACGCATGAAGATCATTTGTTACAGCACATGTGCACTGCTATTGTAGATACAAAAATACACGAGCTCCAGTGTCTACAGATGTCTGAACATTATGTGGAATGATAAAATTACTATACTTTTACAGCATAACTGGAAACTTTTTACTGAAGCATACAACCGAAATCAATGCTATTTAATTTCTTGTACATATTACACTGCTCACACAAAAAATACTTCAATAACACCCACAATATATTCTAGATGAAATGTGACATAACATGTAAAAAATATATAAAATAAAAATAATACGCACATAATATGTAAACACATGTCCTCCTTCCCCATAATCCGAATGTCTGTTAACCCTTTAAAGCCTAGCGGTAACTTTACACACGACCAGGTTTAACATTAAAAAATTGTACCTGGTGTCCACATTGCGTTTATGTGTTTTGTATGGATCTCAGAACAAACAGCAACTTTTGCCTTGTAAAACACTAAGAGACTGGTTTTTATAACCGAAGTGGAGAGTGTTTACAGCGCGGTACGCACTGAGTCCTTATATAAAACAGATATGCTTTGTCTCTAAAGGGTTAATGCAGGGGCGCTCTGTATTAAGAAAATACCTTGTGGTTGCAAATATCAACACTTACTTGTAATAAAGATCAAAAAGCTTTGTATCACTAGTTAATTTATTGAGAAGGTTGTCCCAGTCCTGCGGTAAAAGTGAAGGCATCTGGTAGGCTGATCGAGTACTATAGAGCTGGTACCAGATGGGGTAATTATACAGGTTTGCTTCTTTCAGATTCATCACCCATGTTTCATGGTCCACCACAGCCTGGAAGCAGAAACATACGAAACAGATCCTCAACACAAAAATGTCTAAATACAGGTTTCAGTGTGATCTCCACTCTTCTGGGATGTGACATGACATCACTGGGTGATTGGTGCTCACTGTTTCGAACAAACGTGGTCGTCTCATCTTCAGGGGTCAAAATTTCCCCACAGACACATAATGGGCATGGAATGCACTCTGAGGTCTGAGATTAAACAATTTGTCTGTGAATTCCATTTTACTCTGTTGAAACAGAATTTAATGGACGCTCCCCTCATACTGCAACAATGTTTCGTAATAAATGGAAAAACAAAAAGTTACCTTCTGTCACGGCCACACATAGCACACTATTCCACTTTCACAGATTGGTTGTGTAGACTACAGGACTGATACATTCCATGACAAACCACTTCATCAAACATCATGCAATTTACACAGCCAAGTTCTTCATCATAACATTTTGCAGGAAATGTGTGAATTATGTGATAAAATACAGTAAATAAGCATTTAATCTCACAGACAGAAACAAAGAAAACGAATAAGGTTGGCTAACTGGTTGAAATAATATAACTGAACCAATCCACTTCCAGTCATATTCCCACAGTTATACTACACGGGTCAAAAACAAAAAGTTGTTAATAATTTACTGACTCAACCAAAAGTAGTTTCTATAGTTTCTGAAAGGCTGCTATAGGTTATCACATTAAACAAGGTTTCTACACGCTCTTGGAAGGGTAATAGTTGATCAAATGACAGGTATCTTACACAGAAAGAAAGAAAGAAAGAAAGAAAGAAAGAAAGAAAGAAAGGAAGGAAGAAAGAAAGAAAGAAAGGAAGGAAGAAAGAAAGGAAGAAAGAAAGAAAGAAGGAAAGAAGGAAAGAAAGAAAGAAAGAAAGAAAGAAAGAACGAAAGAAAGAAAGGTGGTGAGTGAGCATGTGTGTGTGTGTGCGTGTGTGTGTGCGTGCGCGCGCATGCATGTTAGTGTGTACTGTAGTTGAAGCAGCAGAGGACAAATGAATTCTTGGGTGACAAGCTTCTGGGTGGGACATTATATGAAGAAGTCATTATGTGAGTAGCCGAATTCAATGGCAATAAAATATCCATGCAATTCACATGGTATTTCTTCACTCTCTGATGCACTCACCCTTGTCGTTGACTTGTGGTCTCCATCAATGTAGTATATTCTGTACCCAGGGTTGAGGTCATAATAAGGGGTCACCGATGGACCAACATATGCTACATTGGTAACCCTGCTTAAGTCATTACGATCATAAAATAACTCAAATTCATCAAAATGAGTATGACCAAAGAATTGAGCTGTGATTGTAGATTCGTATCTGTAACAGAAAGTATATGTCTTCATAGGCTTATCAGTGATGGGATGAGATGCCATAGTGTAGTAAACGAGTATGATGTGACATGATTGTGGGGGAAGAGGTAGATATAATTTTTTGAGTTGTTACAGCAGTGAAATGAAAACACATTCTGAGTAGTGAAACAGGTTGCTTTTCAGTTTATCCAACAAGGTACAGCATGTGGAACACTGTGGGAGAAAGTTGTTATACATGATTTATTTTAAACTAACAAGAGTGAACAATATGCACAAAAAGAAGTAATGTCAGACTAACACCATACTACAAAACGGGTTCATAAATTGAAAGCATTACCACATGAACAGGAGACAACAGGTTAACATTATTCCCAAAACATATAACACATACATCGCATGTATATGACACAACAACTCAAAACCAGTTTCAAGGCAGCTGGGAACTTTTAACACATAGCAATAAAGCAACATATACAGTTGCTTTCAATCTACAAAATATCTGATACACACAGTATAAAACTTCAAACAGCCATCCTATAAAGTTTCAGTGTCTTTCGGTTGTGGCCATATTATTTCGGGCGTGCAAATGTTAAAACAGCAATGAATCTTGTAAGAAGGCAAGACCAGTGCAAAAAAGCTGACATTCTTCACAGCAGTTATTCCTTGTATACAGTACTTTAACACATTCCAACCCCCAAAATCAGCTACCTATTGTTAACATGTGTTCTCCTTGGGAAGCTAATGCTGACTCATTTGGTTATGAAGTTCACTATCATATTCACAATAACCCACTACTGGTCCCTATCCTGAGCCAGATGAATCCAGTCCACAACCTCATATCCTACATATCTAAAAGCAAGGTAAAGCAATCCCCACAGAGGCCTGGACAGGCCCTTAGGGCTCCAGGAGGTTCAGACTCCCTGATATTAAGACAATTGGCACATGAAGGTGGTACGGTTGTCAGCCCTATGCACTGGCCACCTTTACCTCCCAGGGAATATGCCTGGTACTCTCTTCTGTTACAGGATGAGTCAACACCAGGGCCAGAGTACAGTTGGAAGGATCCAGTCAACGGAAGATCCCAATGACCCCATGGGGAATAAAGCTCACGACCTTCTGGCCTTTAGCACTGTGCCTCAACTACCTGCATCACTGGGTACCCCTCCTACATATTTATGCTACATTTTAATAGCATCCTCCCATATATGTCTGGACATCCCACGTCAGAGTGGAACTATTTATAGGTTCATCAGGTGCTTCAATGTGTCCTACATGCACTGCCCATCTCACCCTTCCTTGATTTACAACCCAAACAGTATTTGGTGAAGAGTACAAAGTATGAAATTTTTCATTATTCAGTTTTCTCCAATTTCCTGTTATTTCCTCCATGCCATGTCCCCACATCTACGTTCTTCTCTTAGGGTGATACAAAAATAGTACATGAAATGTGAAGATTTTTGTTCCCTACAAAAGGGTAAGGCCGCCTCAAGCGGCACAGACCACATGCACATTTTACACAAGGGGCACATCTGTAAAACATGGATGCCAATATGGTGTTACAGCACATTACTCTATTAAGTAACCCCTTTCTTCGGGCTTTGACCATCATCTAACTTTTAACGCAGTACTACCTTTCAGAAGCTGGCTGTACTTCCATCTTCAGGTCTTCCTTTACCTGAAGAAAGAAGCAAAACCAGCTTCCAAAACACAGTATTACCTTGAAAGTTAGATAACAGACAAAGTCCAAAGAAAGAAGATCACTTCCATAGTAAGTCTTATATCACTATCAGAGCCCTATAGAAATGAAACTACTGGATGCTTTGATATAACCAACAATTTAGTACTGTATTTTGTCTCCATAAAGATGGTTTGATGACAAACTGCGCATGTTGGAGATTTAAAATAGTTGTTGTTAAATTCATGCTTTGTGTACTTTGATGATCAACTGTGTGAATGACATAATAAATAGTAACAGTATGTTGCCAACAGAACCATTTCTTGATGGTGACAGTGAAGTCGGTCACAGCAGACAATAAAAGGTACAATCATTTATCTCTATGGTGATCACAGGGAAAAACCACATTCCTTGTGGTGAACAGAAAAATTCTAGCAGCTGTGACTGTCATTATCCCTACTCAGCTGGTAACAAATTCTGTTCACACCTGTTAATAATATGGTAATAGTTCCTGCTCCACACTTTGAGACAGTCGCTGTGCCCTGGAGGAATATGTCCAATCACATGAACCTTCTCACCGCTGAACTCAGCACTCTGAAGCTCATAGATAAACCACTGTAGCTCTTTTGCTGGGTCTGTGCTGTTCAGCAGCAGCCACCTGCACACAATGCGGTATTGCTCAGTAAGCCTGAATCACGTATGTACTTTTCTTCTCATTTGTACTCATCTAGTTTGGAAGATTCATGTCTTCTGGGGTGTGACACCATGTCAATTGGTAAACAGTTACTGGTTTCAGCTCTGATCTTGAAGGCAGCAAGATGCTCCGTAATGCTGGTAACTGCTTATGAATCAAGACAGTGTCATATCCCAGAATACTTGACTCTCCATCAACTTACTGTGAGAACCTCAAATCTCACACTTACCTACTTTTCATTATTCCATTAATACAAGGTATTGCTATTTCCCCAGTTTAGTATGTAACAAATAAAGGGCCACCTTACAATCATATGCGCAATTTTCACTGTATAAAATTAATGTAGTTTGCTCTATATAGACGCATGCACTCACACACTGGGATTTTATGAAGTCCTTGTGCAGTTTAAAGTATTCATAACTAAGTTTCATAGAAGACAAAAACAATCTGTAAAAAGCTTCATGAGGTAAAGTTTCAGTACCTTTAATCTTGGGATTGTTATGCCTCAACATGGCCACCATGATTATAGATACAAAGCATGATATGATTTTAAAGTCCTACAAACATGTTCTGCATGTGTTTCAATTAAGGCACTGATTGCATCAGTTATCATAGTAAAAAGATCATCTAAAGAGCGAGGCTTTCATGGGCAAACTACAATTTTAACATGTCCCCATAAGAAAAAGTCCAACGAGGACAAATCTGATGGGCATGCTGACCACGTGCTTGGCCCACCTCTTGTAATCAACCTGGTAAAATTCCATTCAAAGATGTACCATCTTGCTGAAAAACTGATGCCACAAATGATCATGATTGGTCCTTCTATACGTGTAATGTAAAAAGCACACAATAATTTAGGAGGTTACATGTGAAGCCTGCAAACCAGCCCACATCTGTTGGGCCCTATGCCAAGAAAGGATAAATATATCCTTGATATAGAATCTCAAAACTGGGGGACCAGCTGAAACACAGAGTTTTGCTCACATTACGTTAGCAATATTATGCACTGGTCCATACTTGTACTCTTATAATTTATTGCCACCAGAAGAGAATTCCGGACATTCGAGATGCAATAAATCATGAAATGTGAAACAAACACTTCACTTTTCACACCTAAAAAAACTCTCAGTTTTCTAACATCCTTATTAAGTCTCAATGTGAGCACTCTTTGTAGCTCTCCCGCAATCAGCATGAAATTCAACTTTTGTCACATGTGTGATTGGCAATCACAGATTTTCTCTGCACAGACATACTTGTCATATGTGATCTGGACTTCTTGGAGACCAGAGTACAAATTCAGTGCACCCATTTTGTGGATTCAAAGCTATGTTGTCAGACCTTCCAACCGAAATTGGCCCTACCCTGTCAGAAAACAACTGCTTCCAGTGTCTTCAATTGTGGCAAGGCAAACAATTCTAAGATATCCAGATAAATATTTCCGTCAATGGTGACTTCTGTATAAAAAGAGTCATACACTTTTAGGGTGTTACACACATTCTCATGCATTCAATGTCGCCGTTCTGCTTGCTCACCAGATTTAACGGCTGTGACAATTAACACTGACATAAATGTGAAGCAAAGTTTCACTTGTCAGGAATACTTGCCTTAAAAAATCTTCATCAACTTCACTTTTCAAATTTGCATATTCGAAATTTTCTGGAGGTTCAGGGTCTTTTATTTCACATCCTAATTGAATATGTAGCCACGTAATTCCAGGTGATGTCAGCAAATTTTGTATTATGCTTTTGGGTACACCAAAGTGCAGACTGTGACAAGCAATATATCCGTTTCAACTCTATATTATTTCCCTTACACATTCAACATTCCTTTCTGATGTCTGTGGGGCATCCTGGTGATTTTGGCTTTCATGTATTTCATGTTTGCTTAAACCAATGGTAAACTTCTTCAGCACTTAAAAGTTATCTTTCATACGTATGCTGAAATTACATTGAACTGTTACAACAGAATTGAACTTTGCAAACCATATGATCCATGGTGCATTTTGCTGAACAAACAACACTGTACTGACTGCAACAGGCACAAAATTTCACTTCCACTGAGACAGCCATATATGTATGTGCATTCATCTGAACAGCAAGCAAGGAACTCTCACAGCTGGTGAACATTAGACAATGAACCACATGATCACAAGTCTGAAAGTAAATTTTATATTCAAGATTATAGCTATGGACTTCTTAATCAAACACCCTGCTATTAATGTATTTACTAAAATGTAAAATGAAGTTCCTGTCTAGCCTCCTTTTCTTCCTGCAAAGGAAAAACATTTGATTTTGAAATTGCCTGCATGCACACGCACACGTGTGTGTGGCTGTGTGTGAAGGTGGAAGACAGAACACCACAAGGCTGTACTTTCCAGTTTCCAAAACTCATTAGTAATAACAACACAGCAGACACATAAAGCTGTGAGGTACAAGCAACACTGATGATACTGATTTTAGAGTACTGGAAGCAATGGTAATAGGTCTTCTAACCATACAAAATTTTTGTTAAGCAAGGATGTCTGGCAAATTTAAGATAGCATGGTGACCATGCAGACACTTTCTATGGCTTTCAGTCTGCTAGCAATAACTAATGAACCAATGGAGCTTAGCATGTGAAATGTGGTATGGAAATATACACATTATAAACATAACTACACACTGTACATGAAATACTGTTTGTAAGCCAACAATTCTGTGGCTCTGTGCATGAAACCCATAACCCACACTTAAACTGTTCTGAGAAAATTGAAGTTCTATGGACGGAAAGCACTAATGTGGAAGGAACTACAGCAGGGCACTACCATCTGTACTTCACTATAAGCACTACCTAATATGTTCCTGTTTTTAGAGGTGCTAGATACATGGTCAGTCAACACACAGACAGCATTATCTCAGTTGTTTCAAATTTGAAGGTTATGGGTTTCATGCAGGGAGACACAGAATTATAAACAAGGCAACAATACCAAACTTTGATGTTATATCTGACTAGTTAAGACATACAGAACCTGTTTTCAAGAACAAGGTCTTGACCTAAATAAAATAAAACAGTAACATCAATGCTAACAGATATGCAGGACAAGAAGTCTTGCAACAGGAATGCAGTTTAATGGAATCCATCACATTGTGTCTACTTATCATTCACATAGATACAGATTATTCCACCTAACACAACATTTTTATTCTAATTTCCAGATGCTGTGTGTTTCAATCGAACACCCAATGATGATTGTTTTCAAACAAAACACATAGCATTTGAAAATAACATAAAAATGGAGTGTTAGATTGAATAATCTGTATCCATGTGAACAGGAATGTAGACTTCATGAGGTCTGATTGGATTCCTTGCTTAACACTTTAAAGCCTAGCGGTAACTTTATGTACCACCAGGTTTAATATTAAAAAATTCCACATGCTGCTCACATTGCTTTATGTGTTCTGTACAGTTTATCGAACAAACAGCGATTATTTCCCTATACAGCATTAAGTGACTGGTTTTTATAATCGAGACAGAGAGTGTTTACAGCACGGTACGCACTGGGTCCTTATATAAAACAGACAACATTTCATCTTTAAAGGGTTAAATCAGCAGCTGAAAAGTGAGTAGCCATCCTCAACTGTGTGAGATTTGAAGTTCTCATGGTGGTGAATATTAAGATTATGGTCTTATGGGATGTGACACCGTGCAGTTTGGTAGATATTTACTAATATTTCAACAAGCATGCTGCCTCTATCCACAGGTAATAGAAGGTGGTTTCCTCCTCAATGGTGGCACCTATCTACCAAACTATGAGGCACCATCTCCAAGAAGACCATAACCTTAACCTCTAATTGTAGACACATTTTGACTTGCTTTAAATTGTGTAGTTTGTTCCATGCTTACATTGCTCACTTTCAATGCTGTACTTACACGAATACAGAATGGAGTTATTTCCTTCATTTAGCAACTTAAACATCAGGTATCATGTTACAAACTGAAACAAAGTAGGGCTGTACTTACCACCTTGTATAGTTGCATTGTCACAATGCACTTACAAAAATTTTGATCAATTAAAAAACAAACACAGTACACATGATAATATAAATTTCAGACAAACCAATTTATTCCACTGTCCTAGATATTTTGGCCCCACAGAGCCATCTTCAAGAACAACAATTCATGTTAGCTGAAAAGCACTTATGTTATGAAACAGTTACATCCGTAAGTCAGGTGACTTGTTACACATTACACTGTACAACAAATTTTGACTTATTTCATGTTTTGGAGAATTAAATGTGTTCTATTTATAGATTTTCGGACACTGAACACAAAAATGGCAATGAAAAGGCTTCATTGGTTACAGTTTCCAAGAAAAATTAGCTACCATACCATGTACATATCTTGCACACTTCATCTGTGACATAGTGAATACTGACTGGTTTGCCTTGATCAGTTGCACTGCCTTGTTGTGATGACTCACTTCACTGTTTATAGTACAGAGGTTTCCTTTCTTCATAACTTTTTAAAATCACTTCAAGGGTCAACACACAATTAAAATTTGGGTACCCTAAGACAAAACTCTGTTGTTCCTGTTTTCTGGACGCCTTTGAGAAGACTACAATTCTGCACTATGAACTGGTGGGTTAGAGTAGGAGAATTGTGTATTTTACTTTTCTTTATCATATAACCACACAAAGTTTTGTCTGGGTGCTTGTAGAGTGAAGGCTGATCAGCGAAACATCTGACAGTTTCAGTGCGTTCATATATACATACGTTCATAGATATATCAATAAAATTTTTTCCGTTCCGTAGTGAATAATTGGCCTTTGCAATTGCTATCCCACAACTGTCACTTATGCCATCTGATCAATTCTTGAATTATAAGCTAACCACGCAGCTAATACATTCAGAATAACCCACGCACACCTGGGGTTACAATAGCCTCTTCGCCTGCCATGTGTACACAAGTCCAAGAGAATATCTTGCTACTGTCCAGCAATATTCTGCCAATGTCAGCAAACTCCATCTGCGCTGGTAGCTCTTCTACACTGCTGAGCTATCACAATTAAAACATTCGTAGTGCTCATTGCTCAGCATCCCACAGTTTTCCAGAAAAATATCCTGGTGACAATACAGAAAATGGATTTTTACATACATATTGCAGCCTACGTTCTGATAGGACAACAATACATTTTACACAAGTTCATTTTAGTTGTCAGCCTCGTTATTTCCCAAAACGTTGGTTGCTACAAGCTGGAAATCATTCCATGCACTCTTTTTATTACACCTGAGAATTCGGCCAACCTGACAACAGCATTCTCTTTGGTTTTTGTAGTAGCGATTCCTGAGAATTTCTCAGCAAGATACCTAACGCTGGCCCTGTCTGATCCATAACCTTGACAAAGTTCTTCATCAGTCCCAGTTTGATGTTCAAAGGAGGCAGCAAAATGTTGCTCGATTCTACCAGCGGTGGGTGCTGTACCTTCTTTTCTCCTGATTCCAGTGACTGTCATGAAGGCCAGTCCCCCCCTCTTATGATGGGAATTCTTTGTTTGACTCTCCCATCCACACAATAAACAGCAAAACTACAAGCAGCCCTGCTGCAGTCCTAGCAATATAAGAAATACTTTCAACTCTCCATGAAGCTGTCATTGGTATTTCTTGTAATTTATCCAGCCTAGAAAGAGCTTCATACTCTCATGTGATTCCTTCATATTGACTGCACAGCCAACTGTAATTAACGAAAACATGTTGCCATTATGGAGCAGGACAGCTTTCAGATTTAACTTCAATGAGCCTATAAACAGTTTCCACTCCTCAGATTATGATTAATACTCGGGGCTGTCACCAGACCATCAACATTGTTACAGGTAACAAGGTTACCGTCCATCCGCTCTCTTCATACCTTGGGTACAGCAAAAAGCACTGATAATCTTTCATGGGTCAAACAGCTTTCAAGATTTGCTGTACGATTATTGCAGCATATGAGCAGGGCCCAGCCCTTGTCCTGGTTCCCAGTTTGGCAGCTAAGGGAAAGGTGTTAGGCTTTCCTGATCAGGGTTACGGTACACTTCTGTGATGAAAAAATCACCTCTCCACCAATGAAACAGAAATTATCTGCACTGTTCACACAGTTTCACTACATTCTTGTCGAGGTTTGGCCAAGAAACAACTGCAAGAAACATTTAGTGCATTTATAAAAACTTCATGGTGCAAAATAATACTATTTTAAGTCAGCAGCACCTCTAAACCACAAGGCAGAAGAGGATCGGACTGAGTGAGTGAGTGAGTGAGTGAGTGAGTGAGTGAGTGAGTGAGTGAGTGAGTGAGTGAGTGAGTGAGTAAGTGAGTAAGTGAGTGAGTAAGTAAGTAAGTAAGTAAGTAAGTAAGTAAGTAAGTAAGTAAGTAAGTTAAGTAAGTAAGTTAAGTAAGTAAGTAAGTAAGTAAGTAAGTAAGTAAGTAAGTAAGTAAGTAAGTAAGTAAGTACGCAAGTAAGAAGTCAGCAACACGTGTACAATTAAATTCCCTGGAAGAAACTGAAATGCAATAAGTTGGTTGTGGCAATACCTGAGAGCTCTTCATGTCATCCACTTTGCCCACTCCACTTCTTGAACTTCCTAAGCACGAGAAAGTAGGCTGATGCAATGATTGGGTGCTAAGGGTTACCAGATTGTTGCTGAAAGCTGCTCAACACCAAAAGCAGTGTGAGGTGTACAAACTGGGGGCCACCCCAGATCTTTGAAAGTACAGCCAATTAGAAATTTTAATTATCATATTTGCGCTAAGTGCCCCAAAGTTAGTAAAGATTTGCTACTTTAACCTCTGAAACACTTTTACTGTTGACCATTGTTACTTAAGAAACCTTTTAGCACCCACATATTTGCTTTCCAATGGGTGTATCCATATCAACACTATTATCATAAATATATACAACAAAATATATAGCCGTTCATATAACTAGTGCTGATTTTCTTTGTTAAAATACAAAATAGTCCACAATACATTAAAAATGTCCTAATATATTTAGTCTGTAGTATGTAGCTGTATATGTACTTGAATACTCACTGACATATCTCTGTCACGTATTATGTAACTGTCCTTATATAGTGTGTCTGTCAGTCTCATTTTACTCGACCAAATCATAAGATCTTCTGACCACCAAGGGCTGTTAAAATGCTCGTATTTGCATGCACAGGAACTGCCAGTGCTGTAGCTTGGTCATTGAAGGCAGAATTTTCTATTTTTATGTGCAAGACACATGAGGCAACCTGATATGTACTGGTGGAATACTTATGTGTGTTGCACTAGGCATGTCTACTGACTGAATGAAAATGACTCTGCTGGGCCAAAACATTCAGGAGAGTGCAATATATAGGTTAGTTTAAAACTCATTTTGTTATGTGTTCCATGTTGGTTTTTTAAACACTTATACTTTGCACTCACCAGTTCTTGTTATTACAGTAGTTCATATTCAGAGAAATGATCCTGAAACCAGGCCTCACTAGGACACTGTAGAAAGCACCTCGGCGCACAGTGTTTGATACTGATGATGGTAGCCACTGTCTCCACTGACTGTCCACCTCATCATACAGCCATGAGATAGCAAAGTCATTCTTAATGAATGGAGGAGGAAAGCTAAACATAAACACAAAACAAGGTATTATAATAGTTATGTAAAGGTATTACCATTCTTCTTCCATTACAAATAAATGCAAGGTCATGAGAATTAACCACCCAAATATCACACCAGGAACACGTTAAACATACCACAAGACACACAGCATTCATGAGATACATCTGTATGTAAGAGATTGACTCTGTCCAGCAATATAAGTACCACATCAGTCACGCAAAATGCTACCACTTTATTTATACAAAAAGTCCCCAACTTACCTTAAGGGTTCCATTTCACAAACCTCTACACAATTCAACCTTAAGAACATACAAATATTTCTATTAACACGGTCATTAAATGAGCAATATCTTTGCTTTTGTTTCTACTGGAACAAACTGTACTGAAATAATAAAAATGTTTCAGTCTGTTATATCAGCTTTTACTTTAATGCCAACTAACATGTCAAATTCAGTGCATGGCTAGAAACACATGTACAACTTACCATGACATTCACATTCGAGTAGATAAGGATATGGTATCACACTTTTTTCCCATTATTAATACTGAGGCACCATTAAGTAAACTGATTTACACACTTTAATAAACCATGTATGGCCACTCAGCAACTAGATCAGAAACAGAGAAACTAACAAAGACTGCTCGGGAACAAAGGGGTATTATATGATAGGAGATACACAGAATACATGCACTGTACTTGGTGCCCCTGTCTTTAAGGCAACAACCTGGAGATGGCTTACAAACTACCCAGGATTCACACACCTGTTCACTGGTGCACTCTCGTGATTTCCAAGTGCTGGAAATATTGGAATTCCAGGGAAGGTGTTCGTCAGCTGGGCCACAGTTTCCTTCAGCACCATAAGATTCTCTTCCCTCGTTTGATTCCACACATCATGTGGAGGAAGATCTCCAGTCCACAAAACGTAGTCAATATCCTACACAACATAACACTATACAGTGAACAGTTTGCATGATACAGTGCAAGATGTGACATGTGCTCAGTCAATATCCTACACAACATAACACTATACAGTGAACAGTTTGTATGATACAGAGCAAGATGTGACATGTGCTCAGTCAATATCCTACACAACATAACACTATACAGTGAACAGTTTGTATGATACAGTGCAAGATGTGACATGTGCTCAGTCAATATCCTACACAACACAACACTATGCAGTGAACAGTTTGTATGATACAGTGCAAGATGTGACATGTGCTCAGCAACCCAAGGCAGACCTGAAAGCAGTGAGACCTGTACTTTTTGTTTCTTTGAGTTCTGGAATTCATCCTGTATCCCAGTTTCTTTTGTATAAGAACCATTACATTTTGAAAATATATTCTATTTCTTTTCTTCATATGGACAGGATACAAGTAAATTCCTATTCTTCAGGGCTGCTTTGCATTGCTGATTCTGGCCCAAGGTTCAAGATGCTCAGACTGAGTTCAAGTGTCACATTAACTGAAGGGTTTAAGGATAAATAATGGTAAATTAAATCTTCTATGAAAATGGCTTATTATTTGTTAAGTATTTTTAAAAAGACAAGTAAAGCTGTTCTGTACAGAACCAAGAAGGCATATAGAAAGAGTACAGGTACAACTCCACTCAATCTTCACCTTGGCACAATACATGTTGCGTAGTGGTCAACCTCATACTGTGGTCAGTTTACTCCTGAAAAAAGAGCCACCATTCCATACAGGGCTGGGTTGGCCCCAGAGACATTTTAAAGATGATAAACTTGTGTACCCCTGCTGCGAGCTAAACCCAAGACAGTCCAGCTCACAGCATAGCCACTGTACCAGTTACACTATCCTGGCTCTTAATGACACAGTGTATGTCAGAATAATGCCTTAATATGAGAACACAGTATGCATATCTGTTTGTAAACTAAATACTTCAATTAGCATCTATCTTTTTTGTAGATTCAGATGGTGTCTGCAACAGTGATAAGCTTCTCCTAACTGCCAATTACCCATAATGCAACCATTATGGGTAGTGGGCAGTCACTGTAGACCATGTGTCTAACCTTTACAGCTGTTACTGAATCACACCAACATGTTCTGAATTTTATAGTTTCATACAAGTGACTTACATTCTGCCCTACATGGCATAAGTTCTTCCACTCAAACTATCAACATGCTGTTACAATATGTAATAATGACAAGAACAGATATCCATATTTGTGAATACAGGACCTCATTTTTCAGCACAGCTTTACTGTAGATAACAATGTTGCAATTGTAAAAAATATATCTAGCATATCAATCAAATGTAAACTCACTAGATGCGAAAACAATGATGACAATGGAAGGGTAATAACAAGGTTAGTGGTATTGGTAACAATGTGTTTATTGCTGCGGCTTGCTAACTTACCGGATGGGTGCTGGATATGTGCTGAAGCATATGGTCAACAGTTCGCCTCGGGGTGTCACATTTGCGGTAGTCTCCCCATCGCCCAGCTGCTGTCTGAGGTGAAAGTGCAGGTCCATTTGTTAGTCTGCAGCAAAGAGGCTCTTTACAGTCTGCATTTGTGCCCTCCTGGTAGTATGGATCAAAATGTGTGTCAGAGAGGTGGAGCACTTTAAATGTTGGCGCTCCAGGCTGCAACACAAAATGTGCATCAGACAGGTGGAGTACATTAATGTTGGCACTCTGGCCTGCAACACAACATGTGTCAGCCAGGTGCAGCACTTTAAATGTTAACACTCTCAGCTGCAACACAAAATGTGTGTCAAGACAGATGGAGCTCTTTAAGTGTTGGCACTCCGAGCTACAACACAACATGTGCATCAGCCAGGTGGGGCACTTTAAATACTGGCACTCCAGGCTGCAACACAGTATGTGTGTGTGAGACAGGTGAAGCACTTGGCAGAAACATAAAGTGTTCCTGCAGATATATATAAGTGTAAAAGGGACATTCACAGGCTGCAGGTCATTCTGTTTTGAAAGTTTGTAACTCTCTATTCAGCACATTTGCAGTTAGCGTCTGTGCCAGAACGCTATCTGATCCATCTGTAACCTCAGGTCACACCATACTACAGTCACAAGCAAAACACATACACATATTTTTCACACAGATGGGAAGACAATATTTGAACTATACAATTAAAATGAAGTTGGTTCTGTATAAATGTGCACTCTATTGGTTAACTAGATAAAACATGTTCACAGCACATAACAATAATAAAAACTCCAGGCATGGCAATACATATGTACAAAATCCTTTACAGGACCTGACAGCATCATTCTACACTCATTAGTGTACAACTATTTAAACAAAACAATTTCTGACAGGGAGAGGTACATCAAATTCATTTAAATGCACAGTCCCATGTCACTGTAGCTTTTCTTTTTTTTTTTTTTTTACCCAGCCCCTGCAGTCATTGCCAAGTACAGCTTAGTCACACGCCAGCATGATATTACAGCAACTGGCTGGCTATAAGGTAGGGTAGGGTGGAGGGAACATATAACAGAGTGGGCCAATGGTGGCAGTCAATTAGGAGAAGCAGCATACAGCTCACACTGAAATAGATCTTAGAAGAAATATGGTATACGAGCACGTGGACTGGATTCATCTGCCTCAGAGCCATGGTTCAATGGCAAGCTGTTATAAACACAGCACTGAAACTTTGCGTTCCACAAAGTTGGGACACTTTTCCCTTAACTAGGTGAGTAACAGTACTCAGTTCCATGAAATTAGTTCTGACTTACACACTACCATAAAACCAGCCTGGAACTGCTGTTCTTATGGTTAAGAAAGGTATCAACTTTATATCCAACTCTTCTGATCCCATCATAAAGCAAGCATTCTTCATGACCACAGGCCATTAACAGTTCCTTCTTTGCACTGCTGAATATAATTCATCATGCATATTATAGGCATACCTCTGAAATACAGTATTATTTTTGCAGGACTACGTCCTGTCATATCCCAGATGACAGGAATCTTGGTAGCCTATGCTGTAAGAGCATCAAATGTTTAACTACTTTATCAGTTACTTCATAAACATTTGTAATTTGGCCTGTTGCAGTGAACGAAAGACACAGATTGATGGTGTTTGAGAAAGAAGTCCTGAACAAAATGTCTGAATACAGGAAAAGATGAAGTTACAGAAATTCCCCGCACTTTATAGAATCCAGAGCTTAACTGCCATGTGCACAAAAGCCAGCCCCTTTTTCCTATCCTAACCAAATGCAAAATCCATCCAACACCAAGGGCCAGTGTGACATTTTAAAACAAACTGGTTTTCACAGTGAGGAGCAGTTAGCCCCTCACCCAACCCCAAAGCTGCAAGTACAGAAGTAAAGAACAATGTCAAAAATTACATAATAAGCAGCAAGACAGTCAATTGCAGCCCAAGTGCAGTGTTCCCGTGCTCTTCTGAAGCCATGAACATTAAAATAACAGATTTGAAGATAATAAAGTGAAACACAATTTGTGACCTCTCTGAGCAAGATGAATCACCCTATTCAAGATGTTTTTCACTCAAATAAACACTGACGTCAAGTCCAGGGCTGTGGAATCAGAGTCGGAGTCATGGAATTGGAGTCAGAGTCGGTAAAAATGTACTGCCTATGACTCCAACCTCAATCTAAAATCTTAACTACATACTCCAAATCCACAGACCTGATAGCTACAATAACCATTAGACTTTTACTTAAATCTAGGTTATAAGTCTAAAAAGTAGCCTAATAATTTGCATGGTGGTGATGAAATGTCTTATAGGTTTACCATCATTAATACATATTGACCTTTTATGAAGGAGAAGGAATCAGAGTTTTAAAACTTGAGGAGTCTGAGTCAGAAGTTTTAAGTTCTGACTCCACAGCCCTATTCAAGTCTGAACCACGTGTCAACACTGCACTCATACTGTTACTTTTATGGCAGCACACCTGATGGAAGGCTTCATGATTGACATAGAAAGGCTGGATGGTGCTTGTGGAATATGCAGAATATATTCTATGTCAGTACCTTCATACACACTGTACAACTTGACCCTTTGCAACCTACTTAAAAGTCACATATTCTCATCTCTTAAACCCTTCATATGCTGCCATCTGGATAACTAACTAGCCTGGATAGCATACTTGGTATAGTGACTAGGCTACAGCCTGGACAATGAGGGAAATCATGGTTTCATTTCTGGCAGAGACAAGAAATTTCACTTTTCTCTAAAGCACCTAGATCGGTTTTGGGGCCCACCCAGCCTCCTATTTAATGGGTACCAGGGCATTTCTTCTGAGCGTAAAGTGACTGGGCACGAAGGTGACCACACTTTCCATCTAGCGTCAAGGTTAACAATGAGTGCAGTTATACCTTCACTCCCTTATATGCCTTCATGGCATGCACAGGAACAACTTTACTTTTTACTTGGTGTATCTGTACCTTATGACTGGAATTAGGCCATATAACAGTGACATCTGGTACAAATTTTTGATAACCTGGAAACAAAATAATGATAAATTTGAACCCCCATACATTCCTTATTAAGAGGATGCTTTGTATATCGCCTGCAAAGGGATATGCCAAGATGAAAAACCTACACTTGCGCCCAGCATCACAGAATCAAGAAAACTGCTTATATTTTAAAGATATTTAATGAAAATTCGAATGACAATGAAAGTTATAGCCTGAACCTCATATATCCTTGAGTACATGTCCTGTTGACTCACACCAAAGGTTGCAAGCAGCATATGGCACACAGCCCTCTACAACAGGTATCGCCATAGGCACTGAAGGGTTCAGATACCATACAATGAAATATTATACACACCTCTTCATGTTCAATATTTAATACTTCTAGGACAGATGCCCCTTTGTTTATACACCATACCATAAAGACCAGCAGGGGGACAGGAGGTAAACTACAAAGCAACACATTTGTCTAAGCACTGCATAAGGATGTGTTATCAACTTCACATTCCAGTACCCATCAGCGGATGGTCTCCAGATGGTCTGGACATGACAGTGAGAAGTAAAGTCTCTCGTCACTGATGGAAACTGAAACCTGATGGTCAAGCACAGCCAGACACTTTACTGATAAAAGTATATTTACTTACAGTAAGGTAAGTAAAGGTAACATTATCTGTGTGTTTAATTAAGCACAAGGCCATGCAGACCTATGCAGGAGTACAGAAATCCACACATTTTTAACCTCGGCACTCTATTTAGTTAGCTGCATGCCCCAGCTGCTTTGTACCCAGTATATTCATCAGCAAACTGGGTGGAACCCACAACTGATCTGGACACTGTGCACTCAGAAAGAGAATGTTCTCTTGCCCTTGTGAGAAATGAAAAGCCAATTCCCTGGTTGTCCAACCCAGACCCTAGTCACTATACTGAGCTATTCTGGCTCATTTTACCCAAACCCAACAAAATGACACCAATTAGCACTGTGTGTTGCCCCTCAGTAAGGACCAAGTCCTTTCTTCCCTATTCCAGAGTATATTACTCTTCAAAAGTTTGAATCCCATTATGGACCATGTGGAGTTGTGACTGTGTTAACCTATGCACTGCATCACACTACATGTTCTTACCGTAGGAGCTACAAGTGGAGTAACAACAGGTTTTGGCACAGGAGGAAAGACAACTTCCCATTCATGATAAGGGTTATATACATCACCACAGGCATCGCCAATTACAAAACTACAGATTTCTTCTGCACTGAGCGTTAATCTCTTCAGCACATAGACAACTTCACCCTGTAACAACAAATTTAGCATATAGAAATGTGAAACACATAACAAATTGAAGTCACCCTAACCTTGACAACAGAGGCAGGAGATTGCTCCAAAACACTGTCATCCACCCACAACTTGAACTCACACAGCCATTAGAACCTTATTAGTTAAACATGAATGAACGGAAAAAGTAGACAATGACTTTTGGCTTTCACAGTATTGTATATGAGGTCCTTGTTCTTCTGGGGTGTGAAGTGGCGTCACATCCCACAATAATGGAGAACTCAACATTAGACAAAGTCTTGATATTAAAAAAGAACATATTCTAATGAATACTGTACCAGCCACACTAATAGAGTGAATTTAAAAAACCCACATTACAATAATGTCTATACTGCACATTACTCAGATGTGTCATGGCTCAGGCTGTTGTCACCAGCCTCTGATGACAGACGCCTGGATCTGATCCCAGGCCAGTCCATGTGGCACTTAGGGTGGACAAAGTGGCACTGGAACAGTTTCTCTCCCAAGTACTTTGGTTCTCCCTGTCAGTATCATTCCACCAATACTTCACACTTATAGTTCATTCATCTACTATCGCTGCTGCATGATCTCAGTAGTGACAGTGTTATTGAATAACACACTTCTCTCTACACATTACTCAGTCAAGTTCCACTGAACATACAATACATGTCACAAACATGTTTATCAAATATCGAAAACAATAACTTTAAATGTGAAGTTCTCAACACACTAGGAAGTGCCAGCAATCTTATATGGCAGTCAGTGCTGAGCAATGAACCAGTAATGGTATAAATAAACTGAAGCAGCAGAAATGTGCTTTTCAAAATAAATGAGGCAACAGTGTAGACCAGGCACAAAATGATGACAGAGATAAGATTGGAGTTTAATCATTTTATTTAAATAAAAAAAATAAAGTAATATAACCAGATACTTTCAACGTGTATCCATGGTGTCACCAGACGATATACCCAAAAAGATGCTGGACCAGAAGCCACAGGGAAGAGGAGGACAGGGACATACCACCAAGAGACAGAAGGATCAGTCCATACAGGTCTTAAACTGGGACTGTGCCTAACCCCTGCCACTGCTAAGAACTTTAAATGTCTGAAGAGTTAACAAATCAATATTTTGCTCTGTTTTAAAAATGGCACAGCACTGAGATGAATATACAAATATCTTTAACTGTATACACCCGAGAAATTTAATTTAATCAATAAAATCAACAAAGTACATCCGTAATTTTCTAGATTTACACATCTTACTAAACCATATAGCCAAGTTTACTTTGAGTACCTTCCTTTTTTTTTCATATGTGTGACTTAATTGTGCCTGTTTGGTTGTATTGACTATATTAAGATGAAACTTACTGTGCACACAAAAATTCTACTTGTTTATGTACTGTAGTCTAAGTATAATTTCCTTTTTTCATTTAGTATTATTTCACTGGTCGTGTATTACTGTGAGCTTTCATTTATTTTTATTACATCTGACCTTGAGGTACTCATGTGACATGAACAGAAAATGTGCTGCAATATTTTTTTACTGACACAAATTTATTATGAAGGATAATTCTCACATGCATTCATATATTCTATAAGCAACAGCAAAATACAACATGGTGTGTGCAAATAATAACAATAAATTTAGTTATTTATTAGTAATTAATTCACCTTACACCAAACTTGTGATTTACTGCAGTCTAGCAAATAGTCCCTCTAACTCTCTGTTACTCAGTTCTGCACCATGTTGCACTAAAGTTTAGGATTCAAGTTTTCTGGGATGTGATACTGTGTTGCTGGGTCAGAAGAATTCTCCTCTGACAGTTTACCCTTGAAGATGAAGGTGTCACAATCCTTTGAAGAGATGTTACAAACCACTCACCCAACAACTTCATCTTACATCCCAAAAACACTTGAATCCTCAACCATGCCACTTTGATAACCTGAAAGTTCATTTCATTGAAGTTAAATAAAGACGTGTCATTCGTGCCAGTATTATTATGGTAATTAAACAGATGGACTGAGCTGGGTTGGACATGTAGCACATACAACAACGCTGTGAAAAGCACACAAAATGTCATTCACAAAATCTGAATAGAAGAGACCATTTGAAGGACCCAGACAATGATCAAATGATAACAGTGAAACAAGTCGTAAAGACGTGCTGTTCAGGCATGGCCTGGATTCATCTGACTGAAGACAGAGTCCAGTGAGGGGCTATTCTTTCAAGTTTCATAAAAACTGGGGATTTTTGACTAGGTGAACAATGTCAGCTTCACAAGAACCCTGCCCCAATTAGTATAGCTATTACACATTCTTTGAAAAATATGAAAGTAAAGAAACTAAACGACGGTCATGTCCACCCACCTGTCTGTCCATCCGACCACCCACCCACCTGTCTGTCCATCCGACCACCCACCCATCCATCCACCCACCCACCTGTCTGTCCATCTGACCACCCACCCATCCATCCACCCACCCTCCTGTCTGTCCATCTGACCACCCACCCATCCATCCATCCACCCATCCACCTGTCTATCCATCCATCCATCCACCCACCCACCCACCTGTCCATCCATCCACCCATCCATGACCAATGAGACAGGCCACTAAGTAGCATGTGAATATTGTGGTGGCCTATCATAGGATGGATTACCAGGTGTGTTTTCTGTGACATACACACCAAGATGCATGCAGGCTACCAGACGTAACTCACTAAGAATAAAGACAAATGGAGCCATGGAGTGTCTGGTGAGTATTAGGGCAGCCTGTCACATGATGGGTATGTGGCTGGTACTGTTATGTCATTTCCAGCATTCAAAATGTCAAGGTACAAACGGTGTGCATTGCAGTACAAACTGCTGCTCTGCAATGCTATTCATTCAATGACTGACTTTATGCAAATTATATCTTAAGAGAAAAAAATTTATGATGCCCTGTAAATGATGTTCAATATAACAAACTTCATAACAATAATATGCTGTTGTAAAAACCCATGAACATTTAATTTTCACATCTCTAGTTTAAGGAAATGTTTACATTTCAAGAGCCACTACTAATGCAAGCAAATTACACTTATAAAATTACAAAAAGGCTCCATGAAGCAGTAATACACATTCAGGTCTACTACTGAACTAGTTACAATTAAAATAAAATAATGCTTACGGATATCTGACAAGATATATGGTTTAATGGTCAGCAGCTTCTAATATACTACTATGATTTTATGAACAAAATTACGCAGTAAAATTCTAACATTAAAATATTTGTGATTATGCAGGGCAAAACTTGATTACATAGGTATAATGCTACTCTTCCTGGTACTACAGACAGAAAGGTTAGGGGATTATATACGAATGGGATGACATAAACCAGTTCCAACGATGAAGATTTCTTTCCAGTATTAAATTATCTGCTTTTAAGGAATCATGGTTGTTGGTGGACTGTCTTGGCTTGAGGCTGTCACAATGCATGTCTGCACTAACATCTTCTAAAGTCACATCAGCTGTAACATGGCTGAACCAAGAACAAAAGTTTTGGTACCTCAGTCTGTCTCCATTGGAGAACCAATGTCATCAACATGTATGTTTCAACAAGAAAATTTGTATGAATTTACTTCCTACATGCATGCCACAGTCTCACATTATCTTCAAGAAACAGGGGATGGAAAAAGTTTTGAATGGGTGGTGTACAGAAGCCTTACATGTTGACAACAGATAATATAAAATGGATCCTAAAATATCAATATCACTGGTTACTCTGTTGAAAAGAGACTTTGTGAAAACAGTGACAGACCAATGGGTGGAGGGGGGGGGGGGGGCATGCACAACCAACCCACATATTAGGGCATGCTAATAATCTGAAATAAGGAGTAAGTGCACTGTCATTAGTATATGAAAAATGGCACACTTACAGGTAAGATTTGCACAGTGTGACAGTTTTAAATGCTGATATCCAATTTGTGTTCTGTGCATAATGTCCACGAAATGAACACACAACAGTAAAGTTACACTCACCTCTCTGTCCACTCACATGTTTAACATTCGAAATTATTCAAAAGACTGTCATGAAATTGTTTCTGTTGAACAAATTTCACTTTACGATTCATAGATTTCATTTTATACATTTTCAATATGCTGTATGTTTAACGCAATACAAGGACATGTGTGAGGCTAAACTTCTGATAATATTTACAAATGCTAAATGTGACAATATAGACATGCCAATCCTAATTAATATTACCTGCACTGCTGTATGCTCCTCCTTCTTCTAATATCTTGTACAGCCTAATGATGACTTAATTAAAAGCCAAAACATGTAGCTGTTCTTAGGTTCTCTATATTAGACATACGTAGTGTCTGACAAATACTTACTTGTTCTTTGCTACATAAAAAGCACAATGACTGTAAAGATGTTGGTAGCATCTGTACAGGAACAAACATGTCATACTAGTTACGCTCTGTGTACAGTTCCTGAATTTAGGCTTTCCCAGCACAGCAAAGGTCTCAAATACACTGTGGTGGAAGCCTGAAATCTTTCACGGTTAATAACTTGTTTAAAATTTAGGTTTGTGCAATATCTTTATATTGTCCTGCCAGTTCCCACCATCATTATATAAATCTGTACTTCTCAAAACATACCCCAAACAGCTCAGTTATCCCCTCACACACTCGTGCTGGCTGGATATTAAGACTCACACAGAACTGGTATGTTATCTTCACAATATCATCTCTTGTCTTTCCTATACGAATGTAATGTTGAAGCAGTCCAACACCTGAAACACACTTATAATTACTGTTCGTAGTGAAGTAGAAGACATCTTACTTTTCTTTAGGACACACACACACACACATGACCACCAATACTGCAGCAGATACCGACAGGATGACAGCATCAGGCTAAAGGGCAACAAAAACTAAGAAGTTCACTTCAAGTCAAAAATGCAAGATAGTAATACTGTTTCACCATGGGCCAAAAATGAAATGCATAAAATAACAAATAACAGATCATGTCTGTAGTATGTCTGATTATTTAATTTTGATACAATATGAAATCAGTGGTCCCTGTGCTCAACTATGCACCATGTCAAAAGACTAATGAGGGAGTGTAGGTATAGCTCCACATATGCTTGACCTTGGCACTATATGGTGGTGGGTTGTCACACTCGTGACCTACGGACACAGCTCCCAGCATCCACTGACTGGGCAATGAGGCAAGGCGGATGCCATGGCAAGCAGCAAGTTCTACCCACTATAAATTGAACTCTGGGGCCCTCACCCACAGCTAATCACTGTATTGACTGACTTACCGCACTTCTGCAGCCTACATTAATCACAGCCAATTTTGATTCCATTCATACCAGTGCACTGTAACTCCTGCTTTATGCAGAATTTAAAAACTTAGGTCATTTATCTGCAGGGTGTAAAATGAAGTCCCTCACACTAATAATGTTAAGACAAGGGTGCTCAGGACAGCATTTGTACCTAAAATGGAGGATGGAGAAAACTGCCTAAGGACAAGTTCCAAAATTTGTACATTCAACTACATAGTATGGTGATCAAGTGAGGGAGGATGAGATGGGCATGACATGCAGCACAATGATACATGAGAAATTTTAAAAAAACTTCTACTCAGGACTGGAAGGAAGAGGATATTTAGCAGGGAGGATAATATTACTTTAAATAAACATTTTAGAGAGTTACTGGATTCAAGTGACTCAAGTTAGGATCCAGAGGAAGGCGCTTGCAAGCAAGGTAAGAAGCCCCCGCATTCCACAAAGGGCATGGTATTTCTTTATCAGGTGAGTGACTATCAGCTTCTCGTAGAGTTATTCAGTCAGTCAGACAGCCAATGCTCTTACATCATGTATTTTTTTTGTTTCACTGTTCTGTTCCACCTAAAATTACCTGCTTTGCATGCCGTGCATGATACTTTTGACATGACACTAGTTTCAACTTCTTGTACCACTTGTTTCAGGTTGAACAATCTCAAAGCTTTGTCCACAATCCTTGGCAGATGTCGGCCACTCCTCAGATCTTCTCTTAATTCACCATCCAAATCATTTAACAGCCGCGTGTAGTTGATCTGAAATTGTCAGAGATTTTAGATAACTGCTGTCAACGCAACTTCTCAGTCAGAAGATATGTGATCACAAATGGGCAAGTGGGTCATCCAAGATCTGGGAATGGAGAGCCACAACAAAACAGTGAGCTTTGAGTCTCACGCCATTACAATCATGAAAATTCAGGACCAATCATGAACCCCAGCTGAATGCAAAAATGTTTGAATTTAGGCCCTCATCTGATGACTGCAATGTGTTAAGTCTATTATAATTTATTACACATTTAACAGACTTCACATAACACTGTGTTGTATCTCTAAATGCGTCTACTAACAACCACTGTAAATTTAACAAATGTTTTACAAATCAGATTTGTTACACTCTTAACAACCCTGCATATATATACCCATGAACTCCCTAAAATCAACAGACAAGCAGTAGTATTTTGTAAAACCACATACATTATATAATCCTCATGGAAGCTGGTTCTTAAAATTCCTTTTTTATTTATTACAGCAAATTCCAGTGTCATGCGTCACTGTTACACAGGCATTTAAAAAGCCTGGAACCAAGATACAAACATTTTATTCTATTTTACCTCCATTTTACAATATTTCATCAATACATATGCCCCTGTTCATCTGAAGGACTGTTTGAAGACATTTGGATTTCAGCCTTCAATTCAGTGCTGGATGTAAGTTACATTACAATGGCTCCAGTGTAAATCTGTATACTGATGTAGCCTGAGAAACTAAGTCAAGAAGTTTTAATTTGCATCATCTACGACCCCACTTCCTACCAATTCATCATTCTGAAAATAACTCATCTAGCCAGTCAAGAACAGACAGTACAGTGTGTGGCAGAGCAGCATACTACATAAAACATTCAGTTTTGCCCCCACGTTCATGAAGATATGGTTCTGTCTCCTTCCATGGCATTCAAATTCCACAAGCCATTATTTCAGAAAGCCTTGCTCTGTGATTCTGGAAAACAGCCAATAACTGAAGTTCTGTCGATTACCTCTCCATTCATATAAAAAGTTTGATCAACAGAAAATAGTAGGCCAGTTACTGTATTATATGTATTTTCAATTTACGAAAAGCAATTCACACATTTTTGTCTTTGGGGTTATCAGTGTTGCAATTTCTTACATTATAACAAGAGAAGAGATGTACTCCTACATATAATAAGATAATAAGATGCTTTCAGACTTTTTCTGCCATTACCCAGCATGCAAATCACATTTACTGTATAGTCATATTACGTTCAGATCAATAACCACCTCTTCAGCCTCATTGGCTCTACCATATTTCTTATACTTATGTCATAAACAGCAACATACACATAATGTCTGTAGGTATTCATCCGAGTGTCCCTTCTTTTTGTCCAGTTTTAACCTTGCTTTAATTTAGCTGATGCATTTATGGCAAATTCCCAATATCAAACATCACCAAAATCCATCCTGTGGGAACCAAATGGTTCCACACAGACAGAAGGTCAAACATGACAAAAGTAATTGCATATTTGCTTTTCACGGTGTTTCATGAATGCACCTATAAATAAGAGAAATGCTGATTTTTAACTTTATCACACTTCACTGTCCTACAGATATGAGATCTGAGTTTCTCATGGTGCACAATATTATAATCATGGCCTCAATGGACCATATGTTTTTGCTATGACACAGATAACTAACGCAGGACAATGTACTGTTCTGGGTTCAGTACCACATACACAAGAGGAAAACATGATAACATAGCATATCCACTTAAAGTATCCGCACATGTGTGTCTGCTGCATTATATTGTAAAAGCTAGTGTATAAATTAAAAACAAGTGCCAAGTAACATTAAAAAAAATAGCAGAGCTACCAACATGTTTCAAGAGCAAGTGAAAAAATCTAGAAGTTACCATACTTAAGATACTCCCATCATGTGATTTCATATTCCTCAATCTACTGAATAAAATGAGCAACAAAATGTGATACAGTCAAATGGCTGAAGCTCCTTACATACTTGGAACATCCATATCAATACACTATTTGAGAATTCATGTGGTCACAGCAAAGCTCTCTTTTCCGTCTGATGGAGTCTGAGCATTTCCTGTTTGGAAAGTGAGGCACTCACTTTGAGAAGCTCAAACTGCCGATTTGTATCCTCCTCCATCTGTTTGATTTGCTCCGGACTTGGCGTGGGTGGCAGGTCATGGCTGTGATTCTGGGGCAACAGAACAGCTGGAACTGAACCACTGTTGAGCACACCGTACCAACTTGCTCGTCCTCCTGTTACATCCCAATCATCTTCATAATCTGCTGTCCACTTAGGTGAAGATGGTACTGGGCTACCTGCAACAAAGAACTCTCACATTGCAGTCCTCAACAGTCTTACGTATGTGACACAATGTCCCCCACGTACAACTCTCACTCACCAGTTGTCTATACTTTAGTTCCCAAAAAGGCCCATATCAAAAGACTGTGTCTCTGCAGAATAAATTATTAACCTCGTTTACACCTACAACTTTTTGCATGATGTGACATTCTCACAGCTTTTAGATGAAGAATATACGCTGTGTCAACTTGTAACCAGTCACAAACATTTCAGGCCAGCTTGGAGTACAGTGAGGTCACCACTGGTTCACAGGGCCCTGAGTGACCTTAAAATGATATAAGTCACATTGTCTTTCAGTCCCATATGACTTTCAAGGATCCAGACAGTTTCTTGTTGGCCCTCTTCAGCAATCCCCATGGGCAGCACTTATACATTTTTCACCACAGTAAGGACGTCCTCTACGGGTAAGGTCACTGGACAAACTGCGTACTTAAGACCAATGTGTAGGACCCACTATGCAGTGTTTTCCAACAGCCACATGCTCAAGTTTACCACTTTGCTTGGTCTACCTGAAGATGAAGGAAGAAATCTCCTCCAAAATGTAACTCTAATCACCAACTGACATGCTATTACATCCCAGAATATTGCAATCTTCTGCAGTTTTTTCTGATGTATGTGTTATTCTTGTAGTTATGAAGATCAGGTTTAGGCTCATTAATAACCAGTCAGTAAGTTAACAAAAACCTCTGCTCAGTAGTCATATTTTGCTACACTCTGAGGAATTTTGTGAATCAAGTGTCCATCTTGCATCAATAACTGAAATAATCAATGCCGAAGGGTCCTTCTTCAGACACTGGTTGTCACTCAATTCATCAAGAAATTCCTGCCTTTTATGGAGGCAAAAGGTTCATCACCATGTTTACAGCAGCATATCACTAGACCCTCTCCTGAGCCAGATGAGTCCAGTCACTAACATTACAACCTATTTCAATAAAATTAATTTTAGCACTATCATCTCCCCACCCCCCCCCCCCCGCCCCCAATATGTCCAAATCTCCCAAATGTGTGTTCTGTTCAGGGTTACCAACCAGAATGCACTATACAACTCTCATCACTCCAATTCATGCTACATGTCACACCAATCTCATCCTCCTCCATTTTATTACCCTAACAGTATTTTGCAAGGACATTTCAGTCAGTATTGTGACTAGGCTATGTGGCAGACAACCAGCAAAAGTGACAGATCTCCACAGCATCCAGAATGGCTCTGGTGGCCACCCAGCCCCCTGGTCAATGCGTACTGTGGCTCTTTCCCCAGCAGTAAAGGGGCTGGGGCATACAGGTGATCACCACATCCGTCCAGAGCTAAGGTTAAGAATGCATGGCACTATACATCTGCTGCTCCATCAAGGACTAAAAATAACCAAGTTCCTCATTATATAGTTTCCCCATCCTCCTGCTATTTCATGTGTCATTTACGGCTGAAAGTTTGGTTATTCAACAATGTTGTTTTAAACCCAGATTTTCCATACAATGTGAATGACATTGTAAGACAATCATCAATCAGAACTAAGTAGCAATTTAGAGGGAGGCAGTCTATCTATTTAGAGGTGTAACATTCGCATTCACCTTCATAGACCGAGCGACACTACAAAAAAAATTTGTGACAATATTCAGTTACCAGGCAACAAAAAAATGTGATGCTTTTCTAAGAAAATCATGCAAACTAACATTTATGTTGCATTGAAACCCCCAGAATTTCACATTTCTGGATGTTTCCCATCTGAACAATACACATACAAATGACGATCAGAACGCACATAAAACAACCGATGCATAAATCAGAATGGCTTAAAATAAACAGCAGCAAACTTACAGATATGCAGTTTACCCTTACAAAATAAAGGCCTGATTATATTTTTATGTTTATAAAATATAATTACATTCCTGCACATGAACAATTAATATAATTCTGAATTTGACTTTAAGCATACTCATTTTTCACAGATGATATTTATGAAACAAATATACACTTGCTATCACAGACCCCATAATTTTAATTATAATTAAAAAAATCAAATAACCTAATCCTGACAGATGTGGGAAGACATAAAAATTATTACACTTTTAAATAGACAATATCTGAAAATGAAAATTAATAACCTATAAACAAACAGGGAGCTAAAAAATCATCAGAGACATGAACACAGGCACACTTGAATTTAAGAAGAGCTACCATACTAAAGCCAACTTAGTGAAGGATGGGAAGGGAGATCTGCTTGCAGATTCCCACAGTGTTTTGAACAGGTGAAAAAATCACTTCTGTCAGTTATTGAATTTGCGTGGGTTTAAGGCCATCTGGCAGACTGAAATACACACAGCTGACACATTAGTGCCCAAGCCTAGTGCTGTTCAAGTTGACATGACTACTCAAACAGCTGAAAAATATAAATCACCTTACATCATTCAGTCAAGAGATCACGGGATATGTTCTGAGATACATGAATTTATTAATTCTATTTGGAAGCCTCCAGCAGTATAAGGGGCCTACTACTGCATGTAAGTATACGGATGATAAAACTGACTGTAATAATTAATGTTATCAGCTGCGGACAGAATTTTATCCACATCCTTCTGCTTCAGTTAACTCCACATACACGCAAAAATGCTAAGGATTGTTGCTGTGGATTTGAGGACAACAGATCGACTACTGGTCAGATATTCTGAATCCATCAGGCACTTGAGTAAAAATGGGAATACACTGCAGCAATATATCAGATTAAAGACGGCCTGTAATTTGATTAGAAGCGAGGTGACATACAATATTCACATTTGTGCTGTGCATCCATAAAACTAGTCTGGCTAACTAAAAAGTTTAAATGAAACTCACAGTAAAGTCTGGATAAGTGAACATTTGTCCGGTACATTTCCCATTGAAAATTGTTACAAACAGACACTTTTTTGTCACCATTTTTCAAACTTTCCTTCGAATATGCCATTAAGAAGGTCCAAAAGAAAACCACGAGGGATTGAAATTGAATGGACACATCAGCTTCTGGCCTATGTTCATGACATTGATCTGTTCAGTGGAAACATAAGGAGGCCTACTATGAAGAAAAACGCAGAAGCACTACTCTCTAGAGGCACTGTAGGTAGGCTCAGAATTAATGCACAGGAAACAATTCATGTTTCTTACCAGAATGTAAGACAAAATTATAACACAAATATCATCTAACAATGTGACAAAGTTCATACATTTGCGCATGATACTAGCAAACTAAAATTGCAATGATGAAGAGATTAAAAGTAGACTGAATTTGGAGAATGCTTGCCAGCGTTTGAGTCAGAATCTTCTGTCCTTCCATCTGCTATCTATGAATGTACAGATTAAAACACATAATCATAATTTTATCTTGGTCTCTCACACAACTGAGAACAGGGTGCTGAGAAGAATACTTGAACCTAAAAAGCGGCAGAAAACTGAATATGATGAGTTTCCCAGTTTATACTCCTCACCAAATACTGTCGGGATAATCAATGTGCTGAGGGGAGAATATTAATATCGACCTTGAGGAAATACATTTGTAGAATGTGGACTGAATTTATTTGACTAAGGCCACGTCAGGCCCTTCTGAACGTGGCAATGAACCATCAAGCCCCATAACCATATGGAATTTCTGCACTGCATGATAAACTATTAGCTCTTAAATAAAAGGCCTACTCCATGGAGTCAGTCAATGGAACACATGGCAGTCAACAGTCAGGAATTACTACCATTTTGTGTCGCATGCAGTTTAATAACCAATGACGTATACGGCTTCGCTTCACATAGACAGGTCCAAACTAAAATGGAGTTCCACTGTCCACCTGTTGTCCCTGGTCCTCAACACATCATCTAAATCTGGGCTTCAGTGACACAATATAATTTCAATCTAGTTCTCAGAACCTCACAAAATGCTTGCGCCAGCATTTTTCATTAACTCGCTAGCGACGTGACGGCAAGAGCAGCCTGCATGGTTCATAACCGCAATGAAAAGCACTTTGATTTACTTCATGAAAGAACCACCCCCCCCCTCCCACCCCATATAATAACAATTTCAAGTTGGTTTCACCGAACAAGGACAAACATTAACCGTTGACAGGTGTATTACAATCGAGCAAATCGATTATGCATGCATTCTTTCGGCTCACTTTAATTTAATGTGAACTGGTCAAAGGGTTGAGGCCGATCGGTTACATGCGCCTTAGTGTAATATAATCAACCATAATTGCGAATTACCGTATGTGGTCGCGTAAGCGGACCCGATTTATGAAGCAATAAGAGATTAACTTTTTATTCCACAACTGCCTGTACTTTATCATAACGTGATGGTTATCCTTGTTCACTCAGCAGTCCCTCTTCCACTTCCACTCACCCTCCCAGATCACTGGTGGGCGGTTCCGATTCTGTGCTAAAAACATTTTTTACATGTTTCATGTTTACAGCTCTCGGAATTACACAGTTTCTGCTATTCCAGTAATGCTGCGATGACAACAGATTGTCTAGTGAGTAATGACAACAAACTAGCATACAAAAGACACCGCCATTATGAAACTCCTCCTTTATTCACCAGGTGGCAGAACAAGCTTTCAAACATGATCGCGAACACTAGATGATCTGTGATTGCGAACGCTGAGACCGCATTAGACCGCATCGTTCAAGGGATGATTGCTGGGGGCGGGGAGGCTGTATGCATTTCAGGTTGATACTTTTCTGTTACATCTGGTGCTCTATACGCATCGGCAGTTCAGATCTACTCGTGGCTACGGCCCCGAAATTTTTCATGCCTTCAACCGGCCCTGACAAGCGAGAAGTGTACCGGTTTTAGTCATTTGCAGCAAGGTGTGCATTCTGAACCCTAAACGTACTTCGTTTAGAGACAATGTATCGTTGCTATTAAAAAAAAAGGTAAAGCGATCCCTATACAGGCCTAGTGCCCATGGGGGAATAGAGATATATCTCTAACCTTTCGTTAGCCTCTGCACTAGAAGGAGGTGGGATGGCTAGTTGCACGCCCCGACCGCTTTACCCCCGGGAAAGACCCGGTACCCATTGTACAGGAGGCTAGGTGGGACCCAGTCCCGGTGAGGAAGGTTGCGGAAAACCTCGCCCCTACCGGGGGTCGATCCTCGGACCATCCAGCCCGTAGCGAGTCGCTATCCCGGCCCATATCGTCGCTATGGCCCGTCACAAAACCGAAGAAACGACATTTCGTGCATAGACTGATACTGCCATCTATTCACGGTTAGATTAATATCACGGCCGGAAGCAATGACTCAATCGGTGTTCATATGCGGCCACCAGGAATCCTCTCCCCCACTGACGTAACTTACACCGGAAACTACTAATTTTGAATTTTAAAATTATTCTAGTAATGGTCACATTCGCAAATGGTGAGGACACGAAGTTTATGAGACCTGAATCAAAAATAATTAATTTCGTTGTAATATATGTATTCAATTTTCAAACGGACACGTACTGGACATGCACGTTTAACACCTTATTCCGGAAGCTGCGTGTGAAGAGTTAATTTAGGGCACACAAAAAAGCAAGTGAATTTCGTTTATAGTTCGGCACGAGGTACTTCCAAATTTCCGTTACAATCTTCTTCGTTTCTAACGGTGGTATTAAAGGAGGCTGGTACGCTGACCTGATTTACCTGTTGTGATACTGACGATCAGGATTACCGACACCAGGTGGTAGCAACATGGCCGGTAGAGACGCAGCATGCTCGCCTAGTCCGTCAACAAACGTCGCGACCACCGGTCACCAGCCTAGAACAAACAACATTCAACATTATAGGAATGTCATCAAATGGACCCTCAATTTAAGACCGTAACTTATTGTCAAAGGCTTTCTTTTTTAATGTGAATTGAAGAAGTAAGAGTCGGTGGGTGTTTCGTTTGCCAAAGCACGCCACATGTCCAGCCCCGAACAAGCTCTTCTTGGCTTGTCTTTCTAATTCTTGAGTTTATGCCCTCTCGCATCGCATAAATAACCTGAATAAACCATTGCAGAGAGAGAGAGAGAGAGTTTGGAAAACAGGGAGAGAGAAAGTAGGCATGGGGAAGCTAGAGGCACTAATTTAATGCACGGAAACAAAAACACTGTATGGTTCTCGAGGTTCACAGACAGTAACCGCCCGTCCTTCCAGTAAACGTAAGTTGGAAATTAAGGCAAAACGTTGGGAAGCGAACAAGGTACAGCGAGGGGATGCGGAGTGTTATGAACATGCAGCAGTAGAAAGAAGCTGAACGGTTGCTGTATGTAGGCTGAATTTGGATGTTACAGTGAGAGGGCTGGGTTATGGCCGAACTCTTGACAACACTGGCAGAGTTGTACTGGTGCGGAATTGTATGCTCATGTTGGCAGTACTGCATATAAACATGCAGTACAACGTCGGGTTTGGATACCAAGTGAGAATCTGCACTAAGACCGAGGAAAACCATAGAATCTTGATGGAATTCGCCGGTCACTGGAATTTATGGATGCACGCCTACTTCTAGCTAGCAGTCCGGCGTTCAGATACGTGTACCATAATGGCGGTCCTTGAACATAACAACTGTTTTGCTGGAAATGTGTGCTGATTTCTTTTGCGTATGCCTCGTTTATTGTCTCTTCTTCTAAGCCCGCACAAACAATCTGAGAGACGAAAGAGTGGAGCATACGATTAGCAACCGCTTTTTATGTGGGACGCCATACATTGCGATTTTTCAACCAAGCAAGTTAGGACATAAAATAAATAACATTCAATATCCCTTTGAACACAGATATATTACCTTATCAGAAACATTTTATACAACATTTTATAAATTACAAGTATCGGCATATTAAGGCCACTTTCAAGTCTAATACCGGGTACCATCTCTTTTTAATATAGCCACCTTGATTGTAACGTTACGGCGTTAACTTCAAACATTTGAGGTTGCAAAATTTCAGCTACGTATTTAAGAAAGGATCAGACTGTATGATAGTAGGCCGTCGCCATAACACTGTGCGCCAGGTACCATTATACAACAAACGCCCACCTTTTAACTGACTGACTTTTTTACAGCTTTTATTGTGTATGTGGATTGCTAGTTCGGTTTTATGAAGTGCTACCTTAATGTGATTCCCTGATGATGGTCCCATAAGGGATCGAAACATGTAGGAGTGTTCAACGTGATATTATAATAAAATATCTGGCAAAAATATAATGCATTTTGTTGGACTGAGAGTTGTGAGTTAACTAACGACAGTGCACGGAATGAATAATATAAAAAGGCGACTACTTTGTACAGTTACAACAGTGTTTATGAAATGGTTAATGTAGTATTTCCTAGTTAAAATTATGGTAACCTAATAAAATAGTTAAGGTCTTGACATTTTAAATATGACTAAGAGTTTTTTGAAATGCGTAAGACGTTCGTTCCTCATCCAATTCGCACAGTATCACGTATTCTGCGGATGGCTGTCACCTTTTACTGGGGCTGTCGCTTTGGTCCATCGTAGGGAATTCGTCCGTGTGACTGCCTGTGGACTGTACTGAAAGAGATCTTCAAATATATGTTGAAGGAAAAGGAGGTTGGAGGTTGGTACTGAAGCTGTTTCAAGAAACATTATCTAGTCAAACAGGCGCTTCTCTGAACAACAGTTCTTTTAGTTACAGTTCTGACACGCTTCTCTTATTGCACGCAGGGCTGTGGAGTCGGTACACATAAGCTCCGACTCCGACTCCTCGATTTTTAAAACTCCGACTCCGACTCCTTCATAAAAGCTCAACATGTATTAATAACGGTAAACCTATAAGACATTGCATCGCCACCACGTGAATCATCAGGCTACTTTTTAGATTTATAACGTATATTTAAGTATAAGTCTAATGGTTGCTGTAGCTATCATTGCTCTGGAGTTGGAGTATCTAGTTAAGATTTTAAACTGATGTCGGAGTCGGTACATTTTTACCGACTCCGATTCCACCTAAAATTCCTTCCGACTCCGACTCCACAGCCCTGATTGCAGGTATAGGGGTGTTGTGTGTAAAAACGCCCCCCCCCCCCCCCGGGGTAAGACGGCCATTTGCTGTTATTCTCATACTGGTGATGCCACTGGCCGGGCTTGGAGCCTGCGACATGTGCATTAGTGTAGTGAGATCATACACGGAGAGTGACGAACAAATTTCTGTGTGACAAACTTTTTTTTCGATGCCTCTCTGTAAGGTACGTAATCGCATTTTTCAGATTTTCATTTAGAACGTAATTAATGTAACACGCACCATAATTATGTAGTAAAGACCAAACAATGAGCTAAAAAACATGTACTTGTCAAATTTATATCGTTGCATTTATTCACTAAATTCTCTCAACTAGTCCCATTTCTTTACCAGAAAATATAGGGGTCCGTTTTGTCCAGGGGCCTGAGTAAAACGGCCAGTTTGTAAGGTTTCAGAAAATCTCAAATTTCAAACGAACAAAAATTTTAAAGAACACATTAAAAACTATGCCACTTTCCCTAATAATGCCTGCAACTACTACTGTTTAGTTAATGTCATTAAAAGCAACCGAACTCCAGTTACATGATGATTTACCGTTCTTTTCCTGTGGCGCAATAACCCAACTCGGGCCTAGGCCGCCTCACTGTAGAGGTTTCTGTATCACACACAATTAGACACGCGCGCGCGGTAGGACTCCTCTGAACGAGAACGATTTACCTTAGGGGGGCCGTTTTACACACAATTCTCCTATTTTATTTAAATTTATTAGCTCTGAATATAAAGTGGTCCTTGAGGAAAAGAGACCACCTGGCACACCTAGGCGTAAATGGGAGGATAATATCAAATGGAACTTGCCATTAATAAGATGGAGACGTCGACTGAATTTATTTGGCTCAAAACAGGGAAAAGGGGCGGGCTCTTCTGAACACGGTGATTAACCTTTGGGGTCCATAAATGAAGGTAATTTCTTGACTAGCTAAGGAACTGTAAGCTTATCAAGAAGGACTCTGCTTCATGGAGTTACTTTCTTAGTTGTCCTTGTGCACGCCATAAAGATAGATCAGGGAGTGGAGGCACAGCTCCATTCATTCTTAATCTCGCCACTAGAAGTCAGCTTCCAGGAACACAGTCCGCGATACTCAGGTAAACCTCAGAACCAGTCTGGACGTTTCGGAGAAGAAAAATTCTCGTGTTCCATCCAAGGAATCGAACCACGATTCCTTGGTCGATCAGCTCGTAACCTGGTCACTACACCGACTACGCCATCCCGGTTCCTGCCATCAAATGTATGCTAATGCATTACTGACGACTGCTACACACAGTATCTGCGTCGCCGGTATGGCAACTAGGCCACGGGCTGGACGGAGTAGGGTTCGAATACCGGTACGAGCAAGAAATTTTTCTCTTCTCCAAAACGTCGAGATCGACTCTGTGGACCACGCAGCCTCCTAATTAATGGGTACCGAGATTTCTTTCCCGGGGGTAAAGTGGCCGAGGCGTGAATTAACCACTCACCCCATGCAGTGTCGAGATTAAGAATGAATGGAGCTATACCCCTACACCCCCTATATGCCTTCAAGGGATGAATAATGAAACCTACATCTACCTTTCTACACAGCATCTACATTGCAAGCAAGGAACAGGGGGTGACGGGGTGGGTGGGGGGGGGGGGGCGAGATGGCTAATATTTGTCAGTGTTGGTATCCTAACACCTCTCGAATCTGGTACTTTGCACTGCGCTTGTTAAGACTCCATGTGTGACTATCAGTAATGGCACTCCTGTTGGTTCAGTAGTATTTCAGTTGGGGTTACTGTCGACAGTTTTGTTATTGTCCTAAGCACTTCATTTGAAAATGCCGTAATTTACAGATGTCCAACCATGCAGCACAGCCCCAGTAGAGGGAGATATTCGTCAGTGTGGACCAGGTGAGGAATTTACAAATAATGAACGCAAAAGTAATATCAATGATGGAAGATTTATTTATCAGAGGACAGAGCTGCATCAGTCGGCTGTTTGCTTTGCGCAGAAGGCAAAAGCAATTTTTTCCTCTGAGTTCTTAATCTGTCACTCCAGCGTCCTTTTGTTGCGCTGGTCAACCTTACGTTTTCATTAATACTTTTAACTGACTTCACATTACGAAGGCAGTCATGCAACCGTTTCGAAAATCGGGTAATCGTGCATTCCTTACTAGATTTCGGGTGCATAATAACTTCGACTTCTTCCCAAGGTGTGGGAAAAATAATTTAGTCCTACTGACTTACTAAACGTTTTGTCAATAACTCCTGAGGTCTGGTCGCGGTAGATACTAACCATTTAAAGCCCAATGGTAACTGTATGTACCACCGGGTTTTACTTTGAAAACCCCATATTCTGCCAACAACAAACAGCGATTATTCCCAAACACAGGTTTAACTGATCAGTTTGTAAACCCCTTATAGGTAATTCAGGTTACATTCAGTCATCAAAGGGTTTAAGTACTCGTATTATGTTTTGACCGATCCCAGTGGCCGCGTGGTCTAAGGCCTAGGTCTGCGGCCGGTCGCTTGCTGGGATCGTGGGTTCGAATCCCACCGGGGGCATGGATGTCTGTCTCTTGTACAGTGTTTGTGTTGTCAGGTAGAGGTCTCTGCGACGGGCCGACCCCTTGTCCAGAGGAGCCTTACCGACTGTGGTGTCTGCTTGAGTGTGATCAAATGAAAATTACAAAAACCCTCGACACCTACTGTGAACAAATAGGTAGAAGAGGGAAGGACTAAGTAAGTAAGTGAGTGAGTAAGTGAGTGAGTGAGTGAGTGAGTGAGTGAGTGAGTATTATGCTTGGAATCCTATCTGGTCCGGTTGGCTTGCGCCGTTTGAGGTAACGAGTGACATAATTTTAATATCGGAGTGAGTAACAGGCCTTACCGACTATGCTGGTCGTTGTTCCTGAAAGTCCTCTATTACCAGTTCAACGCTGTCGGTAAATATATTGCTGCGTATCAACGCGTGTTTTTGCATAATCTTGACAATTAAAATCAACAAACACACTGCACTGAGGAAGCAAAACCTAGTTGTCCATAATTTATCTCCTACGCGTTTAGGTCCCTCTTGGGTTATTAAGGCGTATCAAGTAATTGCAAAGAGATGTGTAAAAAGATATAATACAGCACACATAAGCAAACCGATTACACATATACAAATGTAAAAATAGAAAGCCACAAACAGGGATATGAATTGCGACGGTCAGTAATTTCTTACCGCCAGTAAGGTATGGATTACCATCCCAATTTGTAGCGACGGTTTCTTCTAATGTACATTAAAATATGAGTATGTTTTCATCATTAGTTATTTCTATTCTTACATGCCACTTTCAGGGTAGAATTTTATAATTTTTTTTTTATTCTCCAAGTACCTTACATGTTGCTTGTATCTAAACTCTGCAATGTTTGAACATTCAAGTCTTCCAGGATACAACGCCGCGTCGATCGGTAATCGCTCGCACCCTTTCGAAGGAGCTTGTTGTCTCTGTCTTCAGGGTCTAAACAGTCCCTGGACTTGTGACCCACAAAACAAAACGTATGTGACAATGATGTACGTCTTTTCGTCTGTAATTTGAGTGGGAAAGAACAGAATCAAAATGTAAACACTAACTCACGCACCGCTCTCAACACTTCCTTGCCTGCGATTACCACTGCTGACAGATACATTCCTTTTGTTAACAGTCTCCGTCCTCCAGAATACAGCCATCTCATAAGTGTTGCATGAACGCGGACACTTACCGAACCCTTTCCCGCTGTGACCTAAAATACGTGTATTTTTTGACAGCAGACAGTTGCACAATGTTCGGGTGCTGCCAGCTTCAGCGGCAGTTCGGTGAGTAGCCGCCAGCGTTTATTCGCGTGTATTTAAAATTTTAGACTTCGGTACTCCCCCCCCCCACAAATTGATTTATTTTCAACAGCATATGGCCAAACCGCGCTGGGCAAAGCTGCGTTGGACGAGGGGTTACTGTATATCCATCCTCACAGTCGATCTTCCGCGTTTTTCTTTTTTGGTACAGTGCCCGTTCGGTTAAAAAACTCCCGACCGATCCCCAGACCAAAAGAAAATGCATACATCAAAATTAAATGCGGCGTAACATGTTTATCTAAAGTTAAAACACTGAAACACAGCTTACTGTAACTTGTTTGGTTTGCAAACCGAAATGCCGGTAACTTATTTTGCTTCTCCCTTTCTGAACCATTACTGAACTTTACACGGGGTTTTGCAGATACAGTCTAACAGACGAAGCGCCAAATCCACGCATAGCACAAATAATGTAACTCTCCATAGCGAGGATTGCAGCAGATTCCTCCAAAAATAAATCAGGCAAACTTGTACCAGACTACACGCCATCACTTATCTTCAAAGTCGCTAAGAATTCTGTTAAGTGAACATTTGCCATTAACCCTTTAAAGACGAAGCGTATCTGTTTTATATAAGGACTCAGTGCGTACCGCGCTGTAAACACTCTCCACTTCGGTTATAAAAACCAGTCTGTTACTGTTTTATAAGGCAAAAGTTGCTGTTTGTTCTGAGATCCGTACAAAACACACAAACGCAATGTGGGCACCACGTAGAATTTTTTAATGTTAAACCTGGTGGTGCGTAAAGTTACCGCTAGGCTTTAAAAGGTTAATGTACGCACTCGCGGAGACCTTGGGTTCCACGGAGCACAGTTTGGTAACCCGTGCTTAAACTAATTCAGTTCGCTTTAAATACTACAGGCTACAACTACACACTTGACCTACAGTGTATCTTATCAGTAGTATGTTTCGAAATGTGGATAGCTTGGACATTAACTTTAATTCTCACTGCGCATGCGTGTCTCTGAGCTGTCTTCACACGCCTTTGCATTCGGGCCATGCCAATGGGAATCTTGCACATATGTACATAATCTTTGAAGACTTCCGTCACTTTACGTTCAGATAAGGGCGGAGTAAAATTTGCACGTCGAGAAAACAGACTTCAAAATAGGCCCTGAATATCTGTATTTAAAACCGCAACTCTTCTCCCAGTCTTATTTGGGTGACGAAATCGAGGAAGGTAAGCTGGGTGGGGCATGTGGCAAGCGGAGAAGAAGAGAAAGTCGTAGAGTTTTGGTGGGGAAACGCGAAAAAAAAAAAGAAGCTGCTTCGAAGACCTGTGCGTATATGGAAGATAACGAATGGATCTTAAAGAAATAGGATGCGATGGTGTGGGCTAGATTCATACGGCTCAGGATACACTCGACAGGGAAACAGGGCGAGTTGTCAAGTCTTGGCAGCACTGCAGCGAGGGGAGTCAGTCCTTCTGGAATATGAAGACGCGTTCCCGACATTTGGAGACAACGTATTTTCCTCATCTTCAAATGGTCGCAACGTCTAAGAAGAATTCGACCCATCTAGGTGGAGCCACTACAGCGTCCTTAAATGTCGGAACTACCCAGTGACGCGGACATCACATGTCAGAAGAGCTGAATCTTCTGGATAGCAAATGCAGGTCATTGCTTGACTAGCCGAGAAACTACTATGAGCTCTCATGAATGACTCTGCTCCATGGAGTTAGTTATTTAGTTAGTTAGATATTTTGTTTTTTCGTTCGTTACCACATGCACACACATCCTCAAATTCAAGTCATACTGGCCGACCGTCCAGTTTGCTAATAAGCAGAGTACTTGAAAACCACATTTCTAAAGTCACAGTACTTTTAAATGTTACATGCTGCCTACATTTGCTGTCTATCGACGTCTGTGACAGCGGCTGGCGAATGTCAAACTACAGGCACAAGCCATTTACAACATCTCAGACGCAACATTCAGACTTATAACGTGTGTTACAGACGGTGAAAACAGTGGGCAAAAATCGGAGTTTATGAAGACAGAATTAGTTTGGACTGGGAAAGCAATAACCTTTGATAAAGTCATTCATTGTTGCTTAAATAAACTGTGCACGGACTATTTTAATACGTAGGAGTTAATATACATTTTCTGCGTGCATTTGAACAGCACTGATCGCTACCGATGTAGTGATTTCAGTAATTTCAACTTCTAAGAATTTTAACATTTCTCATTGATAAGTCAGCTTAATAAGAAAAGACAACACAATGGTCACCTGCAGGAAAACAGCACCAAGAGACTGCATACGTTACGCATTCAGTTGCAATGATAGGCAAAAAGAAGCACAATTTCAACACGAACTGCAGATTGTATTCGTATACTGTGTATACGCAGTAGTACTAAACACAGACACTCCCCGACTTACGCCAGGTCCTGCGCAAGTCGGATTTGAGTTACATGTGGTCATCTGGATACGTAGACAATAGGCAGTCCGGTTGAAATCAAATTCCAACACAGTGAAACCTAAACGGGCGCAACACACCAGCCACGCCGCCTGTGTTATCGCCCAGCAGTATTCTTCTGCCACCTTCATAGCACTAGGCTTTCATTTCCGCAAGGAAGCGCGTTGAAAAATGTTACAGTTTCAATTCTTGTTACTGTTTTTAAAATTGTCTAAGTCTGAAATAGCGTAACTTGAAATTGACGTAAGTCGAGGGGTGTCTGTAATTTTTGTATTGCAACCATGTCGCCACCTGACGACCGTGTATAACTAAACCGAAACATGTACGAGAATAAGCAACAGGCAATGTTATATGCCGAACGAGCGCTCCGATGTTTATTGAGTGAATATAGATGTACGGAGTACGGCACAAATCAGACGAGACTCCACTTTGAAAAGCTACTTCTGTACAACTGCCGCTATTATATATACAGGTCACGAAGGCCCTGAGGAGGAGTAGAGATATAGCTCTACTCTTTCTTCAACCTCGACGCTAGAGGGGGGTTGGTAATCAACGCCACGCACCGGCCGCTTTACTCCCGGGAAATAGACCGGGTACCCATTGTACAGGAGGCTGGGTGGGCCCCAGGGCCGGTCTGGTCGGGTGCGGAAAATCTCGCCCCCACCGGGATTTCATCCCCCGACCGTACAGCCCCGTAGCGAGTCACTATACCGACTACGCTATCACGCCCACATATAAACATATATTATAAATATTATGCACCCACCCACACACACACACACAAACACACACCCTTCGTTTTTCAGTAACATTATTATACTACGCGTTCTCAGTTACATGTTCGTTGCATCGCACTCTCTCTCCTGTGCTCAGAAACAGGATGACAAGCGCAACTCTGAACATCAGAAACAGGATGACATGCGCAAATCAGAACACCAGAAACAGGATGACATGCGCAAATCAGAACACCAGAAACAGGATGACATGCGCAAATCAGAACACCAGAAACAGGATGACATGTGCAACTCAGAACACCAGAAACAGGATAACATGCGCAACTCAGAACATGAGAAACAGGATGACATGCGCAACTCAGAACGTCAGAAACAGGATGACATGCGCAACTCAGAACATCAGAAACAGGATGACATGCGCTAATCAGAACACCACATACACTATGTTCAAAATTCAGCATGAGGCGAGCAGTTGTAAACGCCACACAATCAGCAACTTCAAGAATGACACATGTCACCTAATTTAGGGCGGTGAAGTTAAGGGAGCAATGATGATCTGAAATAGTAGTTCAGACGAGAGATACAAAAAATTTATCCAGACATTTGGTGGGAAACCCTCAAGGAAAGTGGCTACTTGAAAGACAGAGAAGGAGAAGAGCGGAAAATACTGAGACGAATGTTGAGAAAACAGATTGTGTGGATGAAGGGCAAAGGGTGGATGGAATTGACTCATGTTCTTGCCCTGTGGTGGTTGATGTTCAGCCATCGGGCCAGCTGCGAGAAACGGTACGGTTTGTTTAAAAAAAAAGAGGGAAAATTGTCGGTTCGAGAATCAAATTCGGATAACCCTGATGTGTTACCCCAAACGTATTGCACAGTGGATAGAATTACAATTGATTTTACCTTCAATAATTGTAAATTTTACCTATATTGTACAATTAAGCTGTGTATTTTCACTGTTCCTCATCTTCACTTTGTAGTCTGTCTTACGACAGGTCCACAGCCTCTTCCAAAGCGAGTTCTCCACAGAGTACGATCAAGTGCTTCGTATTTCAGTTTCCAGTATCTTCTCGTTCCCTTAAGGTCATCCAGTAGGTGTTTACATCTTCTTCCTCGTCTTCCTGTCACTTATATCCTTCCTTCTATCTAGAGGATAACATGTTTTAGAAGGCAGTTCCTACGCGAGATGTGACCAATCCAGTTAACTCACGCGAGTCGAAAAAGGTTATGCAGGCCAGTGAGCCAACATAACGATTCTGTGGATGAAACAGCAATACAGTTCTGTCGATAATGCTCACTCTTTTGAAGTATGAGCTGTTTAGTATTAATTAATGTACTCAATAATTTGGAATAAACAATACGTGGTAAACAAACAAGCGCAGATATAGTGCGTATGGACAAGTGAAAGTGTTCCTGCAACTTTCAAAGATGGAAAGTGGAGTCACCCCAATCTAATTTCTATGGAGAAAGTCCTAAGTAAGAACAGGGGTTCCGCGCTTGTAGCGGCCGTGCGCCAGGCGGACAGTGCTCGAGGCGGACATATTTTTTAAAAGGAGGAGAATACGATTACGTTGCTGTAGCGGCCGTGCGCCAGGCGGACAGTGCTCGAGGCGGACATATTTTTTAAAAGGAGGAGAATACGATTACGTTGCTGTAGCGGCCGTGGGGCGGGCAGACAATTTTTTTAAATGGAAGAGGGTATGAAAGAATACAATAAACACCTGCACACCTGCATACTTGTCTAGAGATCAGAATGCAAGACAAAATCACAACATAAAGATAGATAATATATCCATTGAAAGGATGAAAGAGTTCAGATATTTGGGAAAAACCCTAACGCATCGAAATTCCATTCATGAAGTAATTAAAAGCAGAATGAAGTCGGGGAATGCTTGCTATCACTCGGTGCAGAATCTTTTGTTTTCCAGTTTGTTTTCCAAAAACATAAAGCTTAAAGTACACAGAACTATAATTTTGCCTGTTGTTTTGTATGGGTGTGAAACTTGATCTCTCACACTGAGGGAGGAACAAAGGCTGAGGGTGTTCGAGAACAGGGTGCTAAGGAATATATTTGGGCCTAAGAGGGATGAGGTGACAGGGGAGTGGAGAATACTATATAACGAGGAACTTAATGATCTGTGCTCATAACCAAATATTATTCGGGTGATCAAATCGAGAGGAATATCGGTCACTAAATCTAATAATGCCAAATAGTAGCTATAATATAAAAGTTCTTTTTTTCTAAAACAAACTTTTTAGGACTCAGTCATGAGGGTGACAATAAAGACGATTTTACCAATACATTTTACAATCAATTCGTTCTTTCGGAATTCTCTTACAGATTTCTTCCCGCCACTCTCTTACTACTAATTGCAAGACTTATTATTAATACAAAAGTTGTTGATATGTTAGTTTCAGCACGCTCTGGTCTTTCTTGAGAAGCCGAGAATCACTCTACTGGCCAAGAAATTTTCCACTCATATAAAACCTGCTAATTTCATATATATCGTCCAGCCACATTAATTAAGTCCACACACTCGCAGTTTATTTCAGAAATCACCGTGTGTTCTAGAGACCACTCTGTGTTGTCAAATTGGGAAATACGTGTTTATGTACGTGTGTATATGCGGTGGCATACGGGCTTCAAACCGGTCAGCTGCATAACATCTGATAAATTCTCGTTCAACCGTTTTATGCGACCGATATTCTCTAATCTTAGCAATTAATGGCGTCTTTAGGTAACACACTTCAAACACGAATTCCTTAAACAACGCCGATTTTTATGTTGATTTCACGTCCGGCCACGGTTTGTCTTCAAGACGTAACGCGTAAAATGTGGAGTTCGTTACAGACCAGAGAAAGAAAAGAATGTTTTAAGAAAAGGAATAAGTAATTAAAATTAAAAATGAAATATTTAATAAAGACCACTGCAAATTAAATATATGACAAAGAAATTATTAAATATATGTCAAGTAGTATATTTTAATAGCACTTAGAACAATCCAGTACGGGGTGACTCAATACCGACACCGATTTTTATGTTGATTCCACTTCCTCCCGTGGCTTGTCTTCAAGATGTGAGGCTTAAAATTCTGAGTTTATTACAAACGAGAAAAAGAATATATGTTTTTAAGAAAAGCAATATACAATTAGATTGAAAAAATTAAAAGAAACTTTTAATGAAGACCATTATAAATTAAATATATGTATTTTTAAAGATACGTCAAGTACTGGTGTGTCGTAGTGCATCAGTTGTAATATTATTTGTGATTTTACGTCTTTTAGGATAACGCAAAAAAGACGAAACATCTGCGGGAGGTACTTTGTCTAATGAACAAAAGTTTGATTTCATACGGTTAACTGTTACTTCCCCACGGTGGTAACCTTAATTTGATACGCGTCGACACAAACAGCAATACATTCAGTCCAAGGGGTAGAGTCCTTCTGGAGAAGTCTGTAGTCGCTTAGATCATGAAGACGCGTCTGATTTAGTGTAACAAGCTGATCTTCTCCTAGATGCAGCGTATGAGGATTAAAATCAACAAGCTCCGTAACGTCACACATTCAGCTATTTTTATGGCTACGGAAGACCAACTTTTGCATGACGTGTCTGAATTCCGAACGCAATCACATTACCTTACCAAACTGACGGGTTTCACACAAGGCACTACCAACGATTGTTTGTCCATCCATCTTTCCCTAGGGCAAGCCAGTGTTAGCCACATAGGTATAACACTAGCTACAAGAAAGCTCCTTAAATTAGGACTGGGTGGTGTGTGCAAACAATCTGTGGTGGTTTTACTTTCATATGGAACCGATCGAGGAGTGGGTAAATGAAGGTTTGGCATCTTCTTACAGCGCAGGAAACGAGTCCGATTTAGTTTATAAACGAACGATGCCATCCAAAGGTAGCGTGCGCCGATTAAAATTAAAATTTAGTTTCAAAGCCAAATTAATTTAACAGCATGATTTATCTCCATTGATTATCTCTTTGAAACATTTACAGATTTTAATGGACTTAATTTAAGGAAGTGTCATTATGTGGCTTAAGGAATGAACAGCTCAGAAACCATTACTGCCTCTCATGTTATGGTGGTGTTCCGATTTTCTTGTTTAACGCTGCACGTAATGAGTATTCAGATGTCAGGGACTGCACGGCAGAGTATCATAGACATGTAACTAACACTTCGATATTGAAAGCCACACCCTTGTGTTAACATGCTAATTAATCGTAACCGTCCCTCAAATACCAGATTCTTTCTTAGTTAATAATGAAATGTAAGCGACATATTTTAAACCGGCTGGTTCATTCTAAGTTGTTCCGTACTTACAGGAATTTAAAACAAAGCTGAAATACTGCAACATATTTTTTATCCCGTGGAGGAATATATGTCTTACTGAATATTTTTATCAGTGACTTTATTACGAGGAATATTTTATTATCTTAGTACTTCTGCCAAGAAGACGTTAATACTTGAACTCATCAGTGTGAGACCTTTTTGTATGTTATTACATACACAGTAGAACCCGGTTATAACGACATTGGTTAAAGCGACAACTCGTCTGTAGCGTCAGATATTCTGCGGTACCAATTAATACCTCACTGTTAATTATCACAGTATACTCCCCGGTTATAACAACACTCGTTTATAACGACACAAAATATTCAGTCCCTTTCATGTCGTTATAACCGACTTCGACTGTATTTGTTTTTAATGTGATGTGAGTTGGTTTTCCTTTTCTGTGATGTATGGGTTATAAATTAATACCGATGAAGTGTGTGTTATGTGTAATGAATTTGACGTGTCTGGTGTCACATGCGTGACGGGGTAAACTATAAATAAATAAATAAATAAATATTAGAATATGCAGCGTTGTGGGCTCTACACCCAAATGGTCATATTAATTCTTATAGAGCCCTTGAGAATGAACAATCTGGTTTGAAATAAGCCTCAGATATAACGAAATAGGTAATAGACAACGGTCCCTCTAATGCCTTTTTTTTTACAGCCGCGCGGACCTGATTATGCTCTGAAAAGAAAATTTTTACGCGACCTGACGACTGCGCGGCACTTTAAAAGTTTTTTGTAATATGCATAATAAGAAAACTCCAGCTGCGCGGCAACAATTCAGTGTGCGCGGGAGCATTTGAGGTACCAAGCGGCCGCGCACCCGCGCAGCTTAGAGGGAACATTGCTTACAGTCCCACACGTTCTGTCGAAGTGGAAGATTTAGATATAGGGGAAGTAACCGCCGGAGACAGGCGACAGCGAAAAGCATTAGATGGCCTGCAACGACACGGTGCTAGAAATGCGTGTCAGGAAGCGAAACAGTGTAGCTTACAGTACAAGAATTATTTTACGAAGGGCAAGTTACTTGGCAACATAAATTTTTGTCATTAGTAGCAGCCTGCAAAAGTCATCAATTAACTGTTCCATTACGACATGTATTCAACAAATTTACCAATAATCCTTTTCACAAATAATGTGCAGTTTGTAAATAAATGTTGGATAAAAATGCAGCTACTGTGTATTTACCTCAGTTTCTGCATCAGCTTCCCCAGAGGAGTCTTCTATACCTGTTTATCACTTGAAATTCCTTACCGGGGTTGCTCTTGGTCTGCAGAATACATCAGTGAATCGTACCATAATGTAGGTGCGTAGACGTCATCTGCAGACGCACCACCTCTTTTTCATTCCGTAACTTCCTTCAGTCCCTTGCAGAAAGCACTACGTAAATTACTAACCTCAGACCGAACCGAATTCTTTGTAGCTGACGAATTACGCTCTTTGTTTTTTCCCCTCACATCCTTGTATGAGTAAGATTTATCCTTTACCTTCCATAGACAGATGTGCTCTTTCTAAACATTAATAAATACCGATATGAATTCCGGACTGTTGCACGTGGAACAGGAAAAGACTTATAATGCGCAGTTATTGTGTATGCGAATAATTATAGATAATGAACAGAAAAATGTGTTAGTGCCACATTGTGTGACGAAGACTTATAGTCTGCAGTTATCATATATAAATATGAAACAATAAAAATACTATATGACTGGCGACTGACTGACTGACTGACTGACTGACTAAGGCTTCTTTTCTGCACAATGCCATAAAGACAATGACCAGTCCCTAGTGTGGAAAAAAGAGACTTTGCAGATAAGGGACTTGGGTAACTTGTGTAACTTCAGTATTCCTATCTCATTCATATGACAGGTAAAAACGGATTACTTTACTGTCCGCCTGAAGCACGCTCATCCGCCTGGAGCACGCCCTGTCCGCCTGGAGCACGAGTTTAGCTTGTCCGCCTGAAGTACGCTCATCCGCCTGGAGCACGCCCTGTCCGCCTGGAGCACGAGTTTAGCTTGTCCGCCTGAAGCACGCTCATCCGCCTGGAGCACGCCCTGTCCGCCTGAAGCACGGCCACCTCACTCATGACACCAGAACAGGTGCACGAATTCGAACGTCATTACAGTCACTGCGTGAAGGCGGTGTCTTTGAGAATCTCCCATCCACGCCTTCGTCTTCCCAGTGGTCTCCTCTCTTCAGGCTTTCCGACTCAAATTTGGTACGCAATTCTCGTCTCTCCCTTGCGTTCCACGTGCTCCGCCCACTCGCGGTTCGTCATTGCATCACCCCAATAATACTTGACGAGTATAAAACATGAAGTTCCTCACTGCGCAGTTCCCTCCAGCATCCCGTTACTTCCTCCCTCTAAGGTCCAAACATTCTCCTCAGCACCCTGTTCCCGACACACCCTCGGTCTACGTTCTTCCCTCAGTATGGGTGACCGACATCCCCACTCCCACATTAAGTAACCGTCAAAATTAGGCCCTTATTTTTGTATATTTTAAGCTTTAAGATTTTATATAGGAGAAGACACTATGACCACATACACTGACCGAAAGGTAGCAAGTATTCCCCGAATTTAACTTGACCCTAACTTGTTCGTGAATGTAGTTTTGCTATGCAGTTTATGATTACCTCAGTAACACTATAGGGACAGTCAGTACAGTGGCGGACTCGTGAAACCGGCTTTCACCTTGGCAGTGGTTTTACGTGGAGGAAGTAAGCCACTAAGATGTGTTTATGACGGTAATCGACTATTCCAGTCAAAAATACGCCACGGTCAGGTGCAGTTCCGTCTTGCGTGTGCGAATTAAAACTATTACATTCTGTTTGTTCGATCTCTTTAGAGCTGAGTATAAATTTGACTTTAGGCTTCTTATAGACCGAACACCTAACAAATAGCGACCAATGGAAAGTGATAGAGGCAGTGACATAGATTTCCGTTTTGCCAGGACCCATATTTTCGCCCTAGACTTAGAATGGTAATAAAGAAAGCCCACCCACGCTCTCAAGGTCAAAGTCATTCTCTTGAGTCACTGAAACTAACTAGCTGTAAAATACGATTTTGCACCTAACTCTGGTGACTTGACAACAACAACACACCACAATTTGAGTACCGCAGGTTTGGGATGACTGAATAAAACTACAGTCAGACACAGAAGGAAGGTGATCCGGGTATCGAGCCAGGGGTGCTCTGAATTCCGGCGACGAGTTATGTCGGTCGTGTAGTACAGAACTTGTTGGGTCACTAAGCTGCACGCTGTAAAACGATCCGTTACCTGGCGACCTACAGTAGAGGACAGCAGGCGGAACACGTCATTGTTTTGGTGGACCGGAATATGCAAAGTGCAGTCCCTGCTATTAATCAAACACCGTGCGACGAAGAACAGGGCAGATATACAGCTCCACGCACACTGCTTTACTGCGGCACTAGACGGAAATAAGTGGCCTGTTTCACGCTGTGGCCGGCGCTTTAACCCAGGCCAATCATACATCTTAGCATAGGCGCACCCAAGTTTTCATTTGGGGCGGGGGGGGGGGGGGCTGACTTAGGATANTGATGTAAGATTTATTGTCAGGTTTACTTCCTTTTTCTGTGGCGCAGCGGCCCAAATCGGCCCAAGGCCGCTTCATTGTTGAGGTTTCTGGATCACACGCAACATAGGCACACCCACAGTTTTCCTTTGGGGGGGGGGGGGGGCTGACACTGAGGCTATATATAACTTATGTCTGATTTTAAAAACTATGTTACGAAAATCATGTCAAATTCTCCTAGTCGATATGTAGTTCGGTTACAGGGAAAATTAAAACTAACTGAAAAAGAAAACGATCTACATATTTATAAGTTTTATTTATATTTTTCAATATCCCAATGTACTAGTCACCAGCAGACTTCAATGCCTGATTTAGGCTGAAGCGTAAATCACGTAAATCTTTGATAAGATCGTGTCTACAAAATATGTTCTGTAAATTCCGCTTTGGGAGGGGCTGCAGCCCGGTAACCCCCCCCCCCCCCCTTGGGTGCGCCAATGCATCTAAGCGGGATCCCACTGAGATGTATGAACAGACCAATAACCTGGTTAATTAATAATGTGTTTTAAGCAAGTTCTTGTTTCCTCTTTTACAGTATTTGTGTGCCTGTGCGTGATGATGGCTTTGTCAAAAGCCGAAACATGCAGCATGTTTTGGACAATAAAGATAGTCTGAAAATACAGTTGCGAGTGACGGCCCATTTGGTTGCTATCCAAAACAGTGACCCATACCCACTACACTCCAAAGCCGGCTGTGGCCAGTCACTTTACTGACAGATCTATCCTTGGTGCGGTGCAGTAGGCCTATCCGCACCCATCCGCCTCGTTGTTGTCTGCATGATACTGTACAGACCGTCGCTGGGACTCATAAGGCGGCTGGAATGTCAAACTGACCGTACTCTTGCATAAAGGGCACCATGTATGATACATACGATGTTCTCAAGCGAACATTAAGACTAAACTCTTGTGGGGTGCGATGCCGTGTACTCTGCTACGCAGCGCCGTGCTGATTGCACCTTCAACGTACAGACGCTCCCCGACTTACGCAGTACCCGTAATTACGTTCTAGAAGATCCGACAGAAGTCGAGTTTTGCTCAAGTATAAACTGAGTACACGCACGGTCAACTGCGTATCTACATAGAAGGAAGTCCAGTTGGAATCCAAGTTCCAAAACACTTGAACCTGATCGGCAGCAGTATGACCGCCCCGAAACCGGTGTTATCGCTCAGCAGTATTGTTCCACCATCTCTGTCTGATTGCACTTTCATTCCCACAACAAAAAAATCAGCCCGCATTTAAAAATATTATTATTTCGGTTTCTTATATATTTTAAATTTGCCTCAGTTTGAAATTGCGTACCTGTAAATTGCGTAAGTCGGAGATTTTCTGTACTAGTACGCCACCTTGAAGACGAAGATAGTAACCACCTCCGAAACGATGGTACCTATCTTCCAACCACATGGCGTCACCATAATCCAAGCAGTTTATACTCTCTCACATCAGAACTCGAAAGTTCAACACCGACCGTGAGAAAACACCATCACTGAACACGGGTCAGCTCAAGCACTTCCCTAAGATAAGCCTTAACGGTATCTTCCTGTCACTTCCAAGTAACCGACTTCGCCATCACGTTACCGCAGATATTTTCTGTGATTCCTCATCCAGTGCAGATACCCAGCCAGCTCTGTCTTCCTAGGCTTCTCCATGCGAAGCATGTCAGTGCGTTATTTAATATCTTCACAGGGATGCTGCTGAACATTAATGTCTTCATATGACGCCATATCGACTGACAACTAATTACCAACAGACAGGGCGTCATATCCCGCAATAAAATACTCTTCACACTTTTGTACGTTTATACAGTTTCAATTACAATATTAAAACAGAATATAAGGTAGAAAAAATATTCACCAATGAAAGTTACAGATAACATACTGAAGAATGATTGATAATGTCTGTTTTACTTGCGTTTTAAATATTATATAAGATAAATTCTGTAAAATCTTGGAATTCCTGGTTTACACTAAGACAACTTCGCGCTGCTTGTTAATTACTGCTTTCTACAAGCATCTGTTTGTCACATCATGGTTCTCAAAGCCGAAACAGATATCTGGCTAATAAATATCAAAAATAAATACACAAAGTTGTGCGCCTGTATTAATGTACTTGTCCTGTGACTTTATACCTTCATTTAATTTAAAGTCAAAACATTTCCAGAGAACTTTGGTATCAGATATTTATAGCATAGGCCTATGTCCTTAGCGTCGTTAAACGGTTAACAAACATTCAAGGAACTGACCTGGGATAAAGTGTTACGATAATATCTAACACCAAACAGTGTTTAATAACTACATAACGAACAAACTAAACTACTGTAGTTTACCCATCGTAGATGTCCACACGGTAGAAAATGCAACATTATCAAACAGATCGATGTATTCAATTTATTGCACCAACAAAATTCACAATATTAATTACATATGAGTATTAAAGATGTAGCTCCGACACGTTTCGGTACAAGCGTACCATCTTCACGGAACACAACATGCCAGGTTTAAAACCAATTTCCAGCAATAAGCTATTATTTACAAGGTTCCACAGTCTATAGTAAGCTCAGTTGTTGATGTGATTTATGTATAAAAGGTACAAGTTTCACCGTTTTCAAAAACCTTACGGTTAAGATATGATTAAAACAATTCTGACACAGTAAATATGATTAATACAGATTAAAATTATTGTTGCGGTTGGTAGTGGAAACTTCTAGTTTGTGGCATACGTTCAGGTCTCTAGTGCGTATCTCAATCCAAGGTGGGTCAGGTTCTGTACATATATGACACATACAAAGGATATTTAGTTTTGAATTGTAACTATTGAGATCTTAAATTTGGAATTTAGAGTCAGCGAACCATTAAAGGCGTCGGTTATAGGAAGGACTATCCCTGTGTTTATGTTGTGTCGTGTATCGCAGCCAGAAGAGAACTGGCCCATTTGTAACAGCAAGCGTGTGTCGTGCACTGCGCTTGCGCCTTATCGGTCTGCGTCTTGTATGTGCGTGAAGTGTACTAAGCTCAGGGGTAAATGCTCTTGGATCAGTAAACCTTGCTGTTGGTATGTTTGTATGTAAAAAGATTCGCAGCAGTTCATTCTGTGGCCTTTTTGCGTGTTTTTAACAGTTCAACTGTGTCCTAAATGGTTCCGCATTCGTGTGTCTTATTTAAAACATGCAGCGCGCAGGCTTATTTTGGATTGTTCGCAATGCATCTCTGGTGCTCTGAAAATCTGATTTTGAGCTGTCTGCCTCTCTGACCTATGTAAGAATTATTGAAAGTTTCGCATGGTAATTTGTAAATTCCGTTTGACCTATATTTGTCCTGTGATTCCTTTATAGTTTGCAAACTGTTGAAGAGCGCGTTAGTAGCTCGGTATGTAATGCGTAGGTTGGTGTGTGTGAATAGACTGCTTATTCTTATGATTAATGGGCTGTAAAAGTGATCCAAGTTTTTCTATCGTTTTTTGTGTATTGTTATGTTGTATAATAAACTGAATACATCGATCTAAAAATTCACGGAATGGACAATATTAAAATAAATTATCAAACAGAGTTTGTTTGCCGTCAGTCCCTGAATATGGATAAATCACGGATAGCCACATTAATTGCGAAACACCGCCAATATCGATTCTCCTCAGGACACGGGCCCTAATACATTATTGGGGCCGAGGCAGGTCAATCAGTGACTGGATAAGAGGTGTACAATAGCAGTTCCATCCCCGGAAGGCGTCGTCACCAGGTCCAGACCAGCTCTGTGGTTCTTCCATTGGTACCGGAACTCTCCCCTCGGGCAAAAGCCTCTAATTAGTGCTGACGTTAAGAATAGTTGAAACTGTACCTTTACTCCCCATGCACTTTTATGGCGCAGCGCTTAACCAACAGGACAAGTACATATTTACCAACATACAGTACTTTGCACGTCACGGCCAAACGAGAAGGCAAGTCGTTTGAACACGCGCGGGTTTCACGTTCCTCCACATTTCATCTCCCTGAATGTTTCAAGTCCCACCGCCTTTTGTATCTCTGCGTGTTTCACATCCCTACGTGTTTCATATCTCTGCATATTTCACATCCCTACGTGTTTCATATCTCTGCATATTTCACATCCCTACGCATTTTATCTCTCTGAATATTTCACACCCCAAGTTTCACGTCTCGTCATGTTTTATTTCTACATGTTTCACACATTTAAGTGTTTCATATCTCACCATGTTCTATGTCTCTGCATGTTGCAAATACTTTCGTGTTTTGTCTCTCTGCATGTTTTACGTCCCTTCATGTTTAAAGTCGCACCATGTTTTATCTCCGTATGTTTCGAGTCCCTAAACACGTTTCAGGAGACTGGGGCGTTCCACGAAGGACTGTACTCCGAGGTTCCCGATGATGTATATGAACATTACGGTCATTTTGGACGTGACACCGAGCACTTCTGTACACAGGCATCCAGGTTTCGGAAGAAAATAGTACCTTACACCCACCCCGAAGATGTCAGCAGCACGTTTCTCCGAAACATTAGCACTTATCTACCAGCATAGGTTTTCAGGCTTTCACGGCTGCTGTTGATCACAAGACAGTCTTCTGGGTTTTGACACCGTGTACATTTGGAGTTCGACTCCGAAGTTTCGTGACGTTTCGTGTCTTCAGTGCTACTCGGCTGTAAATCAGTTACTATTAAGATGGAGGCAACGCGCTGCTCCGTAATCTCGGTATCAACCTACAGTCCCACATGGTGTCAAAACCCAGAATGGTATAATCTGACCTACCTACCAAACTGTACGACGTTACACCCAATGACCATACGAAACCAGCATTCAGAGCAGTTTTGTTAGCACGCCTTATACAGGATACCGTGCTGAAACCAGGCCAGACTCAAACGCAGACAGCAGTCTGACTGACTGACCGACTGACTGACTGACTGACTAACGCCATGGAGCAGAGCATTCTTCAGAAGCTACGAGTTTTGTCCTCAGCTGGTCAGGAAATTCTGCGCATCTTCTGGCATCTAACGGTTCGTCATTGCCCTCACACCAGCATACCACTGCTGGCCCCACCCTCAGCCAGATTAATCCAATCTACGCCCTACGATCATATTTCTTTAAGATCAACATAATATTATTCTCCCCTCTACCCCTAGGTCGTCCGAACGGTCTCTTAATTAGGTTTCCCCACTAAAACTCCGGATGCATTTCTCTTCTACCGCACACAAAATTTAGAAGTGACAAGGCTCCTTTTTCGTCGCCTTGCGGTTCGCTGTAAAAGCAATATTTATCCCGTGATAACACTTCTTACTAGCAAGAAATTCTACAAAGATCGTATGAATGTGTTTGAGGACTCCCAAAGAATAAAATAAAATTTACCTCGTACTTTTACCAATATGTACGGCAGTCACGGCTGTCTAAGCGACCCGCAATGTTTGAGATAGAGCTATCGATCCGATTCAAATGACCACTACCAATATTCTGTTTTAGATTACATGGGTAAAATCCAAGTTATAAATCTAAGCGCTACTCATTCTGTAAAGCTCTGGGTAGGTCAGTACATGCTGTGATACTGAAAAATAAAGCAGCCACATCCACAGTGAACAGGGGGAAATTCTGTTTGTTATGCGCATTGGCATTGGTTAAATCCCACCAATTTGCTTGGAATAATGCCCATTTGCTGGAAGAAAAATTTGGCCAAAATTGTGTGTACATCCGTGAAGCATAGAACAAACACATACAAAATCTGAGTGTCATGAAAAAGATGGGTTTGAAGACGAGTGAGATGAGAAGTGACCTGTGATGAAACTGATGCGGGAAGTGGACACTCGTGCCAGTCAGCTGGTTATGTTGAAGGTTTAGTTCAGCAGCGGGCACTGAATGTAGGCCACGCAGCGTTCAGGAGCTCTGTGCGAAGCGGTCACTTTCTTCGGCACAACACCAGACGCCGAAAAACCGGGGTCTAACAATTAAACAATTGCACTGATTCTGTAACGAGCCTTCAGAGAAATCGACATGCACACCAACGTTTCTGTTATGCTTCCCAAAAGTGCTGGAAATGATTTTTAGGACGTTCTTACATTGCCGATACCATACTGATTTCAAGAGATTCAGAATAATCCTTCTTCAGGATTTTGAGTTTCGAAAAGAAATCAGGCGAATACGGTGGAGTTCCAAGTGTCCTGACTGTTTCTTAGGACAAACATGGACGCACTGAATGTTGTCGATACAGAAAGTTGATAAGGATATCGTAAGTATGTGTACTATGGAACGTGATACTTTTTGAATTTTTGTCGAAACTAACTGCAGGTTTACAATTCCTCTAGGCCATGAACAACAAAAGTAAGAAGAAGTTCTGGAAAGAACCTATGGCCCCAATTTTCCTTCAAATGTTTCAGTCTATATGGTTAGATGTGCAAGACTTAACAGGTATTAATAATTTTTCCATTCAATTCTTTGAAGCACAAATTTTGTGTAATAAGTGTCTAAAAATTCAGTTTGCAAGTCACACCACATTCCGTCTGCACTTAAAGACCAGTCGATGAATGGTGTATAGCATGGCAGCTTTATCGCATAGAAATCCTGCATCCGCCCTAACATCCCATGAACCAAGAGTGGCCAACTCCACGTACGGGGGCTGCACTTTAAACAGCAATTTGGGCAACAGCCACACAGTAATCATTTTTTTAAAAGCTTCATTATTTGATGGCTTCTTATTTCTTTACATCCAGCTACATTAGGTCAGTTTCAGTTAAGCCTACTTTATGAGTCTCCTTTAGTTCGAAAATCCTTTAGAACGCCGTTCACGTCAACCTTGTGTACCTGCAAACTACCTCTTTTTTTTTTTTACATGAAACTTGCGGTCACCCCTGCCATGACAGCTACGGTGCTCAGGACAGCAATGAAAGAAATGGCCTGTAGTAATGTTTAATGTCAGAATGAAGCACACAAATACACCGCGTAGAAAAAAAATCAGAGCTTCTTCAAGGCAAAGCAAGTGGTACAACACAGAAATCACTGTGCTATGAAGGGTTAGAAGATCCGTTTCTGTGTCTAATTTTCACTAACACAAAATCCAGTCGCCTTAAATTTAACCTCACAGGTCAGTAACGCCGCGATTTTCCCAATTTGCGACACGTGAAATAAATGTTAAATACACACTGTAAAAGTATAAAGGTTACGACTTCATAGGACGTGGCGCATCTTCCTACCTGCAGGAATCTTCTGCTTCCATATTCAGAGTGGGAGGATTTCTACCCTGAGGGAAGAAGCAGCAGGTTTCTTCCTGACGCCTGTACCATTCCAACAAACCACAAGAATGCTCATCGCAAAGACTATATAATCCTAATACTCAAAAACTGCGAGAACCTCAAATCTCACACAACACTGTACTGTTGTACACGTATATTTTAAACTCTGTAAGCTCTCCTGAACATGGAAATTTATATTCTGCTCTGCATACGACACAGAAAATTTACTGACCAGCTGAGAGACTTCTGCCTTCTACAGAAAAATAACAGTTCTATTTCAGTCTTCAGGTGCTTGGATATAACATTACTCACTTTCAATTATCTATATTCATTGGAGCAAGTCTTACACTGTCGACACGCCACGGGAACGCTCAGTATGTGGCGTGGTTCATTGAGACCACATTAGTCCTTCAGACGCAACGTAATTTTCGAGCGAAATGCCCAAGAACACCACCAAGTGGACGATAGATGAGTGAATGCCATAAGACGTTCACGGAGACTGAAAGTGTCCTTCGGCAGGTAGGACCCGGGCACGAGGCTTTTCAGAGCCTAAGTTGTGACAATTCACTCTACCTGAGACATGGATGAACCACGCCACACACTACACCTTCCTCGCGACCTTGTCAGTTTTGCTGTAACAAATAAAAATAATTAAAAATAAACAAAATAAATACTAATAAATAAACTTTATGCAAAAAACTGCGCTACGTTACGTGACCCCAACCTCGCTGCATGCAACACCCACTATATTGACTGAGCTACCCCGGCCGCTATGTATACATAAAGGAGACCGGATAAACAGCGGTAGCGCGGGACGAGAGGGTTGTAGTGTGTCCGTGACCCTGTCAGGTATCTGGGACATCACCAAACGACGTGGCCTCGGCCGTTGATCGGCTGTCACTGCGGTGTGCAATATGTGGTTTGGGTTCAAACACCAAATGTCACAGCACCGAGAGCCTTCAGCACTTCAGCTATGGTGCTGAGTTCTTGCACTGATTTTATACGAAAATACGATTTCGTTGGAAGTCTGTACGCTTCTGGCTGTGATGCAACTGATTAAACGGACAAAACCACAAGAAACGAAGCAGAAACAGCTAACGAGATAAATACAGGAAAAGAACGAAGAGAAGACAGACAGAACGGACAAAGGAAACAAACAAAGAAATAAAGGTAGCGTCAAAGAAGGAGGAAATAAATAAATAAATAAAATATCTGAAAATACACAGAAAATAAACACATAAATAAATAAATAACCACGTAAAAGTACAAGATTACGCCACGAACGCACGTACAGGTGGTGGTGGTACAGCTCCACACATTCTTAACTTTGGCATTAGATGGTGTTCGGTGGTCAGCTTCATGTCCCGGGCCGCTTTCCGCCCCGGGCAAAAGAGCCCCCAGTACCCAATGAATAGGAGGCCAGTTAGGCCACACAGCCGGTCTTGATGGAATACAGAAATATTTCTGTCCCCTGGCAGGAATCGAACAAAGATTCCTTCGTCGTCCAGCCCACTGACTAGTCACTACACCGACTACACTAGCCGTGCTCCTACTTTCTTCTTTGCCTTCTTGTTACCTTTTCTTATTATTATACTTACATGTTACGTGTAGCAGCATATTTTTAACGGGTAACTCCTGTAAATCACAGCATTTCAATAGCTGCTAGTTGCAGCTTGTCTGTATGTGTATAACAGTGAGTTTTCTGGTATTTTGAGGTTTGCTTTGAAATATCGCGGGCACCTCAAAAAGAGTTGAACACTCCTCAGGTCAAGTCGGGCCGAACTATAACACATAAATTCCTTCCACAACTGCGCTGTAGAGAAAACTCTTTCTCGCGCCGTAGCTATCACACGCACAAATAATGAATGGTAGAGATTAACCTTTTAAAGCCTAGCGGTAACTTTACATACCACCAGGTTTAACATTAAAAAATTCTACGTGATGCCCACATTGCGTTTATGTGTTTTGTACGGGTCTCAGAACAAACAGTAACTTTTGCCTTATAAAACATTAAGAGATTGGTTTTTATAACCGAAGTGGAGAGTGTTTACAGCGCGGTACGCACTGAGTCCTTATATAAAACAGATACGCTTCGTCTTTAATGGGTTAACAGGCAAAGGAAAAAAGAACAAAAGGAAAAAGAAAGATTATAGGGCGCTCATACTGTCTGACGCAAGCAACAGCTGATCAGCATGCATTGCTGCCGCGCAGACAGGGACATCACGTGACCGAAATGTGCCTCAGATGCCAACAGCAATATTGCACCATCCGAAGCACGAACAGTGTCCAGAATTCCAGTATTCAACCTTAGGAGTCAAAATGTATACGTACCACGTAACGAAAAGCGCCGGTTACAGAGCGTATTTTAATCTCCGGTCTCAGCAGTACAGCTGTCCCACAAAGCCCGGAGGTCAACGGACAGGAACACAGAATAACTAGAATACACGTTCCGGTCATACAAGAAACATCCTTCCCAGAGTCCTTAACAAGGAAGACAGGAGACCCACGCAGTCGATGCAAACACCTGACACAGATGCGTCAACTATGGTTAGTGACGATCGAAGTCCACCTCAGCACCCAGATGACATCAACCTTACCGCGCTGCTGAACCGGAGCACATCAGACGAAAGGTGCTACGATATTAGAAGCTGGCTGACAACTATAAAAGAAGACACATCAATGAAGAAAAGAGGGACATAAGCGGAGCAACAAAGGATTTGAAAAGGGCGGCAAGAACACTGAGGGCAGGTTTTATAAATGTAGAGCAGACTACAAAACAGAACTTTTCTAATTGCTATATTACAACCAACTAAATGCACTGTTCACTGTTTCAACTGATTTTCACTTCACTCCGACATGTTTCGACGTTCACGACGTCATCCTCAGGCAGTACGCCAATTCACTTCAGTCCGACATGTGTCGACGTTCACGACGTCATCTTCAGGGAGTACACCACAAAGTTTGGTGTATTCCCTGAAGGTGACGTCGTAAACGTCGAAACATGTCAAAGTGAAGTGAAAACCAGTTGAAACAGTGAACAGTGCATTTAGTTGGTTGTAATATAGCAAACAGCATCATGACAATGCACGGAATTAGCAGTGTTAAAAAGAGATTTGCTAGTTCTGCTGGAAGGAACTGGAAGTGTTGAGTATGGCAGACCGTTAGACTGGCTTAGAGAATTATGAAATTAGGAGATACAAAAGCTTTAACAAAGGTGGATGTCAGATAAGATACGGGAGACATCCAGGACGGTTGGTTGTGTACGTTAAAAAAAACTATTTAGCAATATGTTGGGAAAATTGTATCAAGAAATGAGGGAAATAATGCGGCCTGGAATGACAGACATGAGAGCTACAGGTACCAACTTGTGTCTTGGTTTTTATATTGCCCCACAGTGAATTCAAAATGGTTCAATGTGAATTATATAAGATATTACTAAAGGTAGAGTGGATGAAAGAGTAAACATATTATGCGGCATGATAAGAAGAGCAGGGACAGAAATGGAAACAAAACTACGGAGTTTCAAGAATGGGATTATTGTTTATGACGAGCAATGTAAAGGAAAGAAGTGAGAATTTAAAACGGTACTGAAAAGAGCAGGAAAAGAGAAACGATGAGGATTGTAGAGGCAGCTATTCTAGTTGTAAGGACTATATAAAAACTTCATAAGAAAGGAAACAAGGTTGATAGAAAAAGAAATCAGAACCCGCGATTTATTTGATTAAACAAAAATGCGTAATAACAACTGACAGGCAGTGAAACACATTTTGAAGAAACGTTTCAATATGGAGATTTAGAATCGAGAAAGTTGTTTAAGATGTTTTTGTAAGTTGTTTACAAAAGAAAACAAAAGTTTGTTACTCCAGGAGATTCGGATTTTAGGTCCGGATCATACAAATGAATTGGATGACGATTAAAAAAAAAAAGAGGTGAACAAATTTATTCTAAGTATGAAAAATTACAAAGCAACAGGATGTGATGGTATACCAGCTGAGACATAACAGATACTGCTTATTAAGGATGAAGAGGCTGAAATCTTGACAAAATTGTTTAATATGATTATAATCAAAAGACAATTTCCAAAAGAATGGAAAACTGCATTCACACAACCAACTTACAAGGGGAAGGGAAATACGAGGAAGCCCGGTAACGGTAACTACTACCAGCTTTGGGGAAAATATATTCAGGAATAACAGTTTGTAGGTTAAGAGACTGCTTACTGCATACTATATGAGACGGGCACTGTACGTATAACATAACACAGAGGCGCGTTCGCGTAACCATTGTTGCCGTGGAAAAGCTGTAAGTATTACATACATATGTGCTTGTTGCCTTAGTTATCCAGCATGCAAAGAGCATGCGCCGTATTATATTGTCATCTGTGGCCTGTCCGGCTGTACTGTATTTTTTCCACATTACCTCATAAACAGCACGATTTTTGGGAAAAGGTTACCGAACATAAAACGCGTATTTTGATTTTCTCTACAAATCTGTCTGAAACATTTCTCATTCTAAGAAGAATTCAGCCAGATATTGTCATAAATGCACAAATGTCGTCACGCCAAGTACCCATTATTCTCGTCAGATTTTAATGAAACTTGAATGTTCTCGGCCGATTTTCGAAAAACCTTCAAATATCAAATTTCATGAAAATCTGTCCAGTGGGAGATGCTCCATGCGGACTGGTGGACAGACCAAAATGACGAAACTAACAGTCGCTTTTCGCAGTTTTACGAACGGCATTTAGTAAAGGAAAAACAGTAGATAATATTATTAGAATGGAAACGTGTTGATAAATATTTGACAGCAAAAAAAGGTGGACTATATTGGTGTTTTGTGGACTCTAAAAGGGCATTTTACTCCATTAATAGAGAAGATCTGTGGTTTAAATTAGAAAAATAGGAGTATATGAGCATATTATGGGCTGCATGAAGATAATGCATCAGGATATAAAAATTTTTATGACGTGTGGACAGAACCAAATATCCATTTGCTCACCACAAACAAAAGGGGTCCGTCAAGGTTGTGGCTCGAGTCCATATTTATTTATATCTTTATACATGACATTATAGAACGTGGGGTCGGACTCAGCCTCTAACAGAAGTGAGTACCAGGATTATTTTCTGGGGGGTTAAGGCCGACTGTCCGGATATCTGGGAGCCTCAACCTCCTCAACCCTCCGGGTCTCTTCACGCCTGTACATATTCCCGCTAATAAATGGCTTAAGAATACCGCGACTATTATTTACGGACGATTTGGTATAGAATCTTTTACAAGTTATATGTTACAAAAGAAAATCAAACAGATACATACTGTAATTACTGTAAACTGAAATGTAACTTGAACAAATCTAAAATACAGTAATGGTATGTAAGAACGGAGGAAAATTAAAAACAGCTGACAGATAGTGACGTAATGGGCGTAACATTGAGGTAGTAAATAATTTAATTATCTAGGAGTGACGTTGGAAAGCACAGGAGGTTGGAAAAACATATAACATTTGGTAAAACTACAGGATATCAAGCTTCTGTAGCTATAGACAAAGGCACATCAATAATCCCCAGTATAAAGATGTAGATGTTGGAGAATATGTACTAAATGGTACATGAATCAAAGACCGTATATGGAATTGAGGTTTGGGGGTTTCGTGAGGCATGGAAAGTATGTGATAACGTTCACAGTAGATTTTGCAACAAATTAATGAGTATCCCACGTTGACAATGGAGAAATAAATACAGTCAACACAACTATGTTTTGTATTAATTTCCTGTATGCATTACTGAAACAGGTTTCGGCTTTTTTAAAAAGCCTTCATCAACAATATTAAATACTTACACAAAGATTATCACATACAACACAACAAGATATTTAATTTTCATGTAGTTTAGATCTCTACGGTAATATATGTGTAAATATTGTAACGCTGAGATTTAGACCGCGTTCCGTCTGGAGTTTATAGTCCATATTCCTCCTGCAGTTCAAATATCTCATTTCATAGATGTCTCAAAGTGGCGACTTCGAGCTCCTACGTAGGCTTCCCACTTTCTGAAAATATTTAGAGACAGACGACACTGTTCTTCTCGAAATACTGACAATTTCTCTTCGAATATTGTTTTTCATTTCTTGCAAATACTGTAATGTGAATATGTCCCACATTTTCTGTTCTTCTGTTAATTGCCTGAATGTTGATGTCAGCATTAATTTGACGTAAAGGTTAGAATTTGTTTCATCTAAGAACATGGGATCTTTGATGTTTCGAGAATTCACTGCACTGTAAGGTCATGTAAAAGAAAGTTCACGAAGCCTATAGAGATTTTCGTCATACCAACACCTGTTATTCCGGCTGCTTACGTCACTACTTAACTGCAAACCACGGATTTTGCAAAAAAATAATAAGTTTTCGTGTTTAAGTTTTACTGAGCACTGAACCCGCGATTCGATATTTTTACACTATTCTGCATACTGTATTTTTACATGCCACTGACGATGCATGATTTTTTTTTTCGGAACTTTCGGCGATATTCTTCCATGACACATACGTACTTCGTAAAACTACTGCACATGAACACAACCTGCTCAACTGAAAATATTCTCATATGCAATAACCACCTGCTCTATATGAATCACAACAGGTGTCTGGGCATGCGTCGCATTCCAGCGCTGCTATGTTATGCAAAACTCAGCAGAATGGCCTCACATAAGCCCTCTCGTATTACTCCACTCTCGGCAAGACGATTAAAAATACGCTCTGTAGTATCCATAATACCAATGCAAAAACTGTGTGTGCCCTACGGTACGAACTGCAACTTTACAGTGCCGCTCTTACTGGGGGGGGGGCGGGATGGTATTTTGAAGTAATCGCTAAAAGTACAGCCTTCACAAAAAGAAAATAAGTTATGTATTTGAAAAACCATTACATGATCCATATAGATTTCATGTAGCACACAGGTACACTACAACAGGAGACACAGAACATCATTATGAATAGCTAATTCGGACACTGTGATCGGTTTTCTTAAGTCTCGTCGAATCAAATCCGGAATGCCTGCTACACTGCAACACGTATGTCTACTATGTTAAAATCTGAGGTTCTTTACGTCACTTCTAGGAAGTGACGTAAAGAAGCTGGGTACGTCGTAGATGGGTACCAGCGTTGAGGAAGAACCTGTTACCTTTATCAGAAGCGTAAAATACTGAGGCAACATGTTCCTCCGAAACATTGGTACCTATCAGTTAATCACACGGCGTCATGTCCCAGAATATCGTAATCCTTCAGATGTACTATACAGACCCACAAACTAAAAATTCCGTGAAAAGTGTTGTAATATTCCTGTTGCGATAACACTAGACCCTTGTGGTGTGAGAAAAATAAAAATTTGCAAATACTGTAATAACACTAAAGAACAGTTAAACATTGCCGCATTAAAAATATTTCCACACGGCGCTTTCTGTCCACGGTCTTAATTTGTCCAACCCTGCTCGCGTAAACAACCTCGCATTCTTCATTATTCACCTGTCTATTAAACAATGACAATGTTTATCTGCAAACAACTGGCCACGGTATTTGAAGGTTATCGTGTGTTGAATTCCAGAAATAAATGACCGTGTCACTGTGTGCAAGGCATACCCGTATCATCATCCTTCATAAATGTCTTGCAAACCAGACCAATGAATCTGTCCGGCCCTGCAAAGCAGTCCTCTAAACGGCGAACCTGGCTGCATCTTTTTAGACAGTTCTATAACACTTACTTTCAAATACGTTTGGTATTTTTTATAACCATAATAAGATACAAATCTACTTCTCCTCAAAGAGGTAATCAGTCAAAGGAGTAAATCTGTATCTTATTCTTATAGGCCAACTAGGACGATAGACATCAAGTTTATAAACGCCAGTCAAGCGTGCATCCATCGCTTTAAGAACTTGAAAAGGAAACTCTACAACTGCAAGGAGTCAATTTGTATCTTATTCTTATATGCCAACTGGGATGACAAACATCAAGTTTACACCCATAATAGTTTAGGCATGTAAATATATCTACCGCGGGCATAACCTCTGTGTGGGTGTGAAAATTAATATGTCTCAGCCTTCTCGACGTTTCCTCCACATCTCTCATCCTACATTTTCTTGCACACCGACATTTAGTCCATATTCATTATGTCCTCCACCATACACTCATTTTAATCAATGTAAACAAATTACATCGTCTGCTACACCTAGTCTATGTGGCCACTTTCAGGCAGATCTCACACATAAGAACAGAAAATATATGAACGTTCAATGCCATACAATCTATTGGTTGCAAAACTATTGGATCCCGCAGCGGTACATGTGAAAAAAAATACGGTTTAAATTTGTCTTATTTAAAATAACACATTAATAAGACAGGCAATGTACGTATAACGTAACACGGTGGCGCGTTCGCATAATATTTATACCTCCTCGGTTATCCCAACAGCCTGATACCATTTCACTCAAAGAGAGCGCTTTTATGGCGATTTAATGCCGCCGGCAACAACAGAACGTACTTCGGTCTTCATGCAAAGCGTCCAATATTTTTGCCCGATTTTGACCAAATTATGAATCTGCAATATCAAATTTCACGAAAATCCATCCAGTAGGAACCGCGCTGATACATGCGGACAAACGGACGAACATGGCGAGGCTAACAGGCGCTTTTTGCGATTTTGTGAACGCGCCTAGAAAGTACCTAGGAAGGTCACATATATATAGCAGTCACACAGTCATATTCGGAAACTAAATAATAGTCTTATATAGACAATGCAATTATTATGTTCACATTGGTTATACAGCGAAAAGAGCATACATCGAGCAAGTTCATTTTATTTATTTATTGATCTCATTCTGTGTAGACGTTTTGTCAAATACTTCTGATACCGTACAGAGGTTGTGTGTATTGTGCTTATTTGACAAAGACCTCGTTTGTGCTGTTTTGATGGTGGAGTGATATCGTAAAATGCGAATAAGGAAACAGCGAGTGCTGAAAACGCTCTAAGCACTAAGGTACATCCCAGTGTCCCTATTTCTAACGTACATAGAATTTTTATTGGCCTGAACACTAACGAATACCGAATAAAAAATATATATAAGCCATAAAGGTCCATTGATATTTTATGCTTCGTTAACAGCACGAAGTGTATTGCTGCTTTCCGTTGGTGCCACAAGCATTTCTTCATCCTGAAATGTGTCACTGCTGTCTCTCATCAGTGCCGTTCGTGGTTCATTCAGACGCTCTTCAGCTACACGTCTCATTTTTCTCGCCGCCAGCATTTTTCATACTGTCTTAATGTGTGACTGAAAACGGTGATGCATACGTGACTGTTACTGAGCAACAAATACCCAACCTGTTTGAATAGTAACAGGTGTCACAACACCCCTATATTCAGATTCTGCTGCGCAATGAAAATGACAGCAATTCGTATTTCAGATATTTGGGGATGACGCTAACAAATCAAAATTGCATGCATAAATAAATCAATAGAAGGTTAAATTTTGGTAACGCCTGCTAACCTTCGGTTCGGAATCTACATAGTGTCTCCCTGTCGCCTATCCAAAAACGTCAAAATTAAATTACATAAAACTGTAATTTTGCCTGTTGTGTTACAGAGGTGTGAAGCGTGGTCTCAGACATTAAAGGAAAAATACAGACTGGGGATATTCGAGAACAGGGTGCTCAGAGAGACATTTGAGCATAAGACAGAGGCAGGAACGGAGGACTGGGAAAATTACATAATGAGGAGCTTCATAATTTGTAATCGTCGCCACATATTATTCGGGTGATCAAGTAAAGGATAATGAGGTGGGCGGGTCAGTTGGCACGCATGGCGGAGAAGAGAGTGGCAAGCAGGGTTTTGGTCGGAAGAAATACGATGCAAGGGCGTGACGTTGATTATCTGTCTCAAGACAGGGACACGCTCTTGTGAACGCGGTGATGAACATTCGGGTTTCATACAATCCATGAAAATTTGGGAAACCATACTAGAACCTAAATCTGAGCCTATGAGTCCAGATTCAGGGCTCCTTGGATGCTACGCTGTGTCGTTGCGTAAACATATCCAGATGTTTCGAAGGCACTACGATCCTTCGAAACGTCGGTCGTTATTTACTCAGCGACACAGCATTACATCCCAGATGACTTTAATTTCAACAACACCGCTATCAGAACCTCAAATCTCACATGCATTCTTACAACCACATTTATTTAAAACTACTTTAATAACATCCCATCCACGTACAGCTGGTAGGTGGTCTCGTCCTTTATGTTTTAACAAGAAAATTTAGTGAAAATTTATCATGCATCCCATTTGTGCTACATGCTCCGTCCATCTCATCCTCCTTGATTTGACTGCCCTCATAATATATGATGAAAAGTACATAACATGAAGCTCCTCGTTACGTAAATATCTCGTCTGCCCCCCCCCGCCCCCCTCTATCTCTCCTTCATAGATCCACATATCCTACTCACCATCCTGTTCTCAAACGTACTCAGTGGGCGTTTTCCCCTTAAGAAAGAGGCACCAAGTTTCACACTAATGCAGAACAATTGGTAAAACTGGCGTCTTTTCAATATTAATGCACTGGTTTTATGACAAATACAGTTAAAAGCGCCGTTAAATGAATCAAGAAGCAATTAGTGATCTCACGGCCCATGAAGTCATGTAACTCCGTGTGTGTACGCACGAGTGTGCGCGTGCGTACACATTTTGCTCTACATTCTAATGTGCTTTATAAACACGTAACTTCAAACATGATTGACGTGTAAACTCTAACAAATGCAATTCAAGAAAACGAAAGATATTTGCTGATATATCACAACATAAATTATTATTATATTACGCCACTTGTATACACACTGTCAAGATATTACCAACCATGGAGTTAAATCAGGGCTGTACACTATATCGCATTGTTAAGTACTATCATCAAACGGGTTGAAAACACTCAAGTGCCATTTTCAACTGGGCGGAACAGCGTTAAGTGCTCTTTTCAAACGGACATAAACGCGTTAAGTAGTATAAACGCATTAAGTACTACTGTTAAATGCAGACTACCTAACACAAACTATCCTCGGTACTGTGCCTACCGTTCACACAGAAACATGCGACTCCTAAAAGACAGGCATGTGATATACTTAATACTGCAACTATCGCTCTACCATGAAATATTTAAAACACGTTCATTAATTTTATGTAAACTTCACTACATTTGTTCACACGTGTATTTTAACTAATTTAGTGTTTTTAATATTTTCATTAAAAAAGCAAACATTTACACGTGAACTGCATATAAACCAACTTTTTATACGAATTTTGTGAAAAGATATTGCCATTCTGTTTGTGTAATTTTAGTTTTATAAACGTATCACTGAGGATGATCCCAATAAGGATCGAAACATGTTGGAACAAAGTTTTGTAACATAAGAACATTTCGAATAAAAACAGTTCATTAGTTGATATGAATTTGTACTTAATTAATAATTATGCACACTATGAATAATATAAAAGAGTATAAACGCATTCAGTACTACTGTTAAACGAGTACAGACGCGTTAAGTACTATTGTTAAATGAGCATACATGCGTTAAGTACTATTCTTCAATGTGAAGAAACGCGTTTACATTTAATTTCGCGGAACACCGGTTGACAAACATAATTTAACTCCTGAAGCCTCAAACTTATCTAAACAATAGCCTTTAAGTTCGGATTCCTACAGCACAGAAAACACATGGCATCTTCTCTATAAAGATCACTAAGTGACTCTCTTCGGGGACATAATCCCTGTTTACAGTTTGAGAGTCCTCCGACAACCCGTAAATATGCTTATGGTTAACATTCAATATTTAAGGCACGTAGCATACATTGTAACCACTGTGGTTTAAATGGTCAGAGCAGCAACAAAATTTTGTTCAACAAACAGGCAAGACATGCGTATTTTAATAACAGTTGATAGTTAAAACGGCATCACTTGGCTGGCCGCTTTCTACATTGTATCTTGCTAGGCACAAGACTCACAGTGTCTCCGCATTTCACACAAGCGAAAGCGGCCATTAGTTTCGCTGTAGCTCGCACGTACGTCCGTCTGTCCGTCTGGCCCCACATGTAAATCCAACGCTTTCTCTGAGATGAAATGTACCATCGGAACTCTTCCTGAAGTCCGAGCCAATGAAATTACATCAAGTAAGACAGCAAAGATATGCTCCAACACAATTCGTACAAGCGTATTACGTGCATGATAAATTCTAAAAGGTTTTCACGATAGTGTATCATCACACAAGTATTACGCGCATGTCTACCTTCTGTGGTACGCACATTCGTCTTTTGTCTTGTGGTAGCTCTTATGACAAATTTAAGCTCCAGAATTCCGCAACGCAAACCAAAATGGGCAGTAAGTCTACAGCCGACAAAGCTAAGTTGGTTGAAAGTAAATACATTATCCCTTGTATTTCACACCCTACAGGCACGTTATAAATCTTCGCCAAATTTTTCCAGTTTCGAAATGGTACTCTTATAACAGCGTCTCACGTCTTTCACTTCATTCTGAATTCTCAAGGCACACGTAAGTACTAAAAATTGATAACTAGAGCTACAGGGATTAAGAATTGTTCAATAATTCATATTCTGTAAGTAAATGTCGAAAAATATACACAACACTGAAAAATGTTTCGAACAAAAACACTTGCAGTTTTCAACAAGATCTACAACTCTAGGTATTGCGCATAAACTAGTCTAGGACGAACGATTTTCAAAAAAAGTGATCAAGTCCAGTTTCAGTTTCATGTCAAGTAGAGGTCATACTTTGCGAATACGTACGAGAATTAAATCCGTCTGTCAACACTTGCTGTACAACCACAACACCAAACGTCATTGTAATTCAGTGAACTACTTTTAAGCGTTTCTGTAACTATTTTATGGTCACACTTATCAATATAGTCACTTTACTTTAATATTTTAAAAAGCTGAAACGCATTAATGCATAATTCCGTATTTCTATAACCTTCCAACCCCACAGGACATAATGCTGTAAATATTTGTCATAAAATGGTATGGTCTCTGTCAAAGCGTTGAACATTATTTTCTTGTTACACGAACTGCAAAATTACCTCTTCGTAAAAACAAGTCGATAAGAACCGTCGTGATGCAGAAACACAGCCTGTATGTGTCCGCCTTCACAGCTTACACGCACACTACAGTCATTCTGCCCGGCCGTTACAGCTTTACAGACTAAAGGCATTCTATCCGCACCATTCTCTTTCTGTCTATCCCAAATTACATGGTTAGCCGGAAACTACATTCGTGTGTTAGTGTAACAACAGGTGTCTACAAGCTGGAACGTTAACAATGCGTGTGTTTTGCAACTCTCTGTACAACAAAAAGGAGTTACAATTGTACAGTAAAAGACAACACTGATTGCATATAGCTCAAAAGTATGGAGAACTCTGAAGGCCTGTATCCGATATCTTCCATAAAGGCCTACTTGTAAGCTACACTCTGCGAAGTGTGAGGTTTTCGCGGCGGGTGCATTGAAGGTTTTTGACCACTGTCAATTGGGATGTGAAGCCGTGCGGTTCGGCACCTCTCAAGAAGTCCAAGCTGCAGCCGTTTCTTACCCCACACAAGAAACCATACGCGTCACAATTCTGAACAAAGCAATCCTCGAGCCACACGTCCTTTTAGTTCCAGGATGTAAGACCGGGGATCATTTCCTGGCAGGGCTATGGGATCTGTCTCTTACCACCACAATCAAACTGACGCCCTACAGACTAGCACAGCGTTGAGACGTACCCAGCAACCCCAGGAGGAGCTAAAGGCAAGCTACTTAAGTTGCACTGTGCCTGCCTCGATGACACACGGACCAAACACAGGAATCGTGTCGGCTTCAGTGCCGATTGTAATGTTCTCGGACCGGAGATTCTACCATGCTGTTATTTACACGTATGGTCCGTGCTTGAGCCAGTCATCCAGGGCTGATCACGTAACCAGTGTCGCAATGGGTTGCCTAGCTGACATCACGGCACGAAGACGGGTGTGAAGGCATGCTCTGTTTAGGGTCGACAAAGACGGACACGTGGCTGATGTCGTTGTGACAAATCACCGGTGTCCTGGCCTGATCACGGTGTGGTAAAAACAATAACTGGGTTATACTTTAATAAACATAAAAGCCACACTGGCGTACTGATCAAATAAGATCAGTGGTTGATTAGAGACAAACTACAGGCTGCAGGTGGAGTTCGGTCCACGGCAACTGTCACTGGCTGCTTCGGGTCTGGATACCAGAACACCGCTAACAGGACATTCCTTTGTGATTCTCTGCTGTGACTTGATTAAGGTTTGTTGGTGTCTTCTCGAAGAGGTGACTGACACCGGTTCCAGCTGTCAGGCACTGAAAGACGTAGTGGCCCCTGCCGTTAGCATCTTCCGCAGAAGTTTCACTGCCGAAAGAAAATTTAATTCACCAGACAGCCAGACTACATATTCTGGTCTTCTGTGTTACGATGTCGTGTAGTCTGATATTTACACAGCGTCATGGTTCTGCAGACCACAATATGACCCTTCTCCGCTGTCACTACCTCACATCTTAGGCACAGACAATTACAACAAGCCATGAACGTTTGTTCACTTTGCGATCGTCATACTGGCGTGGCCAGTGAGTGTTAATAAAGCACACAAATAAGATCCGACGCCGTGCAGTTTCATAGATGGTTAGGCCTACTAACATTTCAAGGAACCTGCGGTCAGTATAGCAACTAAGCTATAGGCTTGACAGCCGAGGAATTGTGGTTCGATTCCCGGCAATGGGCAAAAGATTTTCTTCTGTACAATCTAGACGCGTTCTGTGGCCCACCCAGTGTCCCATTAAACGGCCACCGGGCGCTCCTGACGTAGGGACAATGCGGCCAAGGAGTGAAACTGACCACTTACCATTATTTAATGCCGAAGTGTTTGAGCGCGTTATTTAACGACGCAGTCAACTACTAGGACCTCACAGCGTACGCGAAGAAAATAACTGTCCAAGTGCCACTTCTTCCACGACAGACAGTGGCCTGGGATGGAACACAGGCCTCCGCGATGAAAGGCGAGCGACTACCAGCTTGAATAGTGCCAAAGTTACGGAAGAGTGGAGCTATACTTCCACTCCCACATATGCCTTCATGGCGACACAGTCCAGAATGCCATGATACAAATACCGCCGTTACAACCTCCAATCTGAAACCAACCTCCGTTCTGGAGAAGTTACGTCAGTGTTCACAAGCCAATTACGGCACGTCTGTTTAATCCAAATAAGTGTCACACATTTTAAACTGTAATGGTGATACGACCGGATAACTGGGTCCGGATATGAAAGTTTCCTTGCAACTAGAGCGTTTGGACATATGACGTTTCGCTTGTAAATTTAATAACACGGGTTTCTGGTCACACTATAGCACGGATTACGATCTTCTGATATGTGGCGACGCGTAGTCTGGTACACGGACACTTAACGTTTCAGAGAACCCTCCTGCCTCCATCTTCAGGGCAGAAGCAAAAGCAACTGTTTCCTCTGAGACATTGGTACGTATCTACCAAACTACATAGCGTCAAGTTCAAGAATACTGTAAACATGATACTCAACACCGTGCGAACCTCATGTACCGCACACATTTATAAATGTAACGCACATAACTGCATCTTATCTTGTATAAAGAACATTCTCACGTTAGCACCAGAACGCACAGCTCTGTTACAAATATTTTCCACATTCGTCAGGAAAAGCATCCTGTATCAAAACAATACATATCTTAACATCAATATGGGACTGCACACTGACTTCTTAAATCTGGATAATTGGCATTCGATTCCCGGCAGGGCAGTGTTTTTATACGTTACCCATCGGGTCTAGACTGGTTCTGGTTCCACACGGGGTGGCTCTTTTTAGGTGACCACTCGCTTTCATTCGGTAGGAAAGAATATAAGAGGCTTTACGTTCACTCCTGTATATGCCTTATGTTGTTACGCAACAAACACACAAGTGCAAATACATTTTAAATGTGCCTTTCCGTGTTTTACGTAATAAATTTTCCCCCTATCTTCATTACGTATTTACAGTCGGCCTAAACCCAATCTCGACTCTCCTTTATCTATCACGTGCTATAGTATGTAACAGAATATTATGTTCAGACCGTCAACTGTTATTTCGGCGTCTCTATCGGTCTCTGCCGTATTTCTGGCATTTATTTCGTGCACGGCGACACATCATAATGTCCGTAGGTCTTCATATGCAGTGTCAGTTATTTTGTAAGATTTTAACCAGAGTCGGATGTGTCAACAAACTTTAGTAACAACTACCAATACAAGACTTCACGAAAACCTGTCCAGTGGGAGCAGGTGTTCCATAGGGACAGACAACTGGGAATACCTGTTTCATGAAAATAATCCGTAAACAATTTTTAAATAAATACAAACGAACTCGGTTATTACGTCATGAAAAGGGGTGAATATTTCGTGTTGTTATAAACGAGTGTTGTTCTAATCGAGGAGTACAATGTTACAGTTAACAATGAGGAATTAATTGATGCCACAGAATATCTGACGTTATATACGACGCGGTGGGTAAAGCGATGTCGTTATAACCGGGTTCAACGGTATAACCTTTTCTGTGCGGAAGGGAGTGTTTTGTAAGTGACGCTAAGTGACAAACATTTTCAATTAAAAACACAACCAAACGCTGTGGCTAGATAATCTGATAGGAAAAAAATATGTATGGGGAAGTGTTCCTAAAGCTTTAGGCAATCCATATGTGAGCACTAGACTGATTAGACAGCTTCACGCTCCGACCGCTATACCTCCAGGGAAATCGCCCTCGTTTCCCACTTAACAGAAGTCCCTACAGCTGCTCTGGATACAGTGGTGTACAAAAAACTGTTTGCCCTTCCGGGAATAAAACGCCAGTCATCCAGTCCGTAGCCAATCACTTCTCTGACCGATACATTGCGGCTGACACTTGCAGTAAAATCAAGAGCCGCAAGTTGTAACAGACAGGGCTGTGGAGTCTGAGTCGGAGTTGGGGTTGGAAGGAATTTTGTGTGGAGTCGGAGTCGGTAAAAACGTACCGACTCCTACTCCGACCACGATATAAAATCTTAAATAGATACTAGCTACAATAACCATTACACTTATACTTAAATGTAGGTTATAAGTCTAAAAAGTAGCCTGATGATTCACGTGGTGTTTATGAAATGTCTTATTATACCTTTTTTCACTTTAGTAGGTTTACCATTATCACATAATACATATTGAGCTTTTATGAAGGAGTCGGAGTTGGAGTTGGAAGGAATTTTGTGTGGAGTTGGAGTTGGAGTCGGAGCCGGAGATTTAAAAATTGAAGAGTCGCAGTCGGAGGTTTTATGTACCGACTCCACAGCCCTGGTAATAGAGAACTCGTTACAAAATACGTGGACTGCGCCTTTATTGCAACTGACGTCTTTCCATAATGCAGAGTGGACAGGCATCACCCACCCGCACACACTGTCCAGCCCCGAAGCTGGAGTGGCACCTCGCTTCGGCTACCCGTGACTGCTTATTCGCACATACCCGCCACGGATGCGCCTTGCCCTGATGACAGGGGACCCATTTAACATAAAATACCGTAAGATCATGTATATTCCACTGTGCGAGCACACGTGAGGCATAACTGTAGAATCGTTACGTCACAGGGCGTGACGGCATGCGGCTCGCTCTTCAGATCGGTGTCCTTCACTTCCATACAGCACATTGTTACTTAACAACTTAATCACAAACTCATGTGGTGTGCAGAAAATAACACTACTCACAGTTGGGTTCAGTTCGGGTATATGCGTGACTTCACGCCTCTGCCGCCCTGTAAAAGAGATTTTCGCTCTTTTGGGATGTTACGTAGCCTACATTGGTAGTTATCTACCGACGTTTCGGTAAACCTACGGTTCCCATCTTCATAAGTCCAGCAGTCTAGCAAAAAACGTCTAAACTTCAAACGTAAATAGTTGATGTCAACATCATTGTTGGGCGTTCCGCATAAAATCTACAGAAAAAATTTGTGTGTGCTTGTAACATTTTTACCTGTACAAAAGGTGTCAAGAATGTCTAAAAGTGCAAACTTCACTAAGACACTAAGATACGAGTAACTTGACAGAATAGCACACATTACGACAGCATACTAAGACAATAAGACACGATTATGTTCACAGAATAGCGTACATTACTACAGCGTACTAAAACAATGATTGCCTTAAAGACGAAGCCAAGAGCTACAAAAGGCAACGATCATCGCACATACGGCAAAGATAGTAGCAAGGGTACTTAAAAGAAGAACTGAAAGGAAAATTGGAGAAGATCATTTTGGATTCAGAAGAGGAAAAGGAACTAGGGATGCAACTGCGATGCTGAGAATATCAGAACGAACTCTGGACATAGGCGAGGAATTGTGTGCTTGCTTCACAGACTGGCAAAAGATATTTCACCGTGTACTCTGGACCAAATTAATGAAGGTCCTAAAGGGAACGCGTATCGACTGGCGCGAAACAGACTGATCAGACTGTTAAAATAAGACTGGACCAAAAGGAGACAAGTAGTCGGGTGTTTCTGTGTGAACAGTAGGCACAGTACACAGAAACATCCGACTCCTGTTTCTGTGTGAACAGTAGGCACAGTACACAGACACATCCGACTCCTGTTTCTGTGTGAACAGTAGGCACAGTACACAGAAACATCCGACTCCTGTTTCTGTGTGAACAGTAGGCACAGTACACAGAAACATCCGACTCCTGTTTCTGTGTGAACAGTAGTCACAGTACACAGAAACATCCGACTCCTATAAAGCACAGTAAAAAGCACACATCTACACGTGAACTGCATATACACCAACTGTTTTATACACATTTTATAACAAGATATTGCCATTCTGTTTGAGTAATTTTAGTTTTATAAACGTATCCCTGAGGATGATCCCAATAAAGATCGAAACATGTTGGAACAAAGTTTTGTAATATAAAAATATTTTGTATAACAACAACGCATTAGTTGGTATGAACTGTACTTAATTAGAAGAGGAGTTGGACAAGAATGCTGTTTGTCACCGATTCTATTCAACGTGTACAGCGAATACCTTACCAATGAAGCTCTTGAAAGCTTTGGAGACTTCAGAATAGGAGGACAAGTAATTTGCACTGTGAAATATGCAGATGAACTTGTGCTACTTGCTAAGGAAGAAACGGTGCTACAGGGCACTGAAATTGTAAGATACTGTGGAATGAAAATGAATGTGGAACAAACTAAGGTAATGAGAATCTCAAGGCAACCAGCCCCCCCCACAAAAAATTATGATAGATCAAAAACAATCGGAAAATGTAGAATATTTCGATTATTTGGGTAGCACGGTAACTCATGCAAGATGTACACGTGAACTTAAATCGCGGATTGCCGTGGCAAAAGCAACATTAAAGATGTAGAGGAATCTTTTCCCCAGCAAATTGGACCTAAATTTAAGGAAGAAACTAGTAAAGTGCTACCTTGGAGCATAGCTTTGTATGTTTATGAAACATGGACACTTCAGAAAATAGATCAGAAATACCTGAAAAGTTTAGAAATGCGGTGCTGGAGAAGGATACAGGATATCATTTGGAACGATCACGTAAGAAATGAACAAGTATTACAAAAGGTCAAGGAGGACAGGAATATTCTACAAACAATAAGAAAGGAAGAGTAACTGGACTAATCACACCATGAGTAGGAACTTTCTTCTAAAACACGCTACCGAAGGAAAGCTAAAGGGACGGATAGAAGTGACGGTAAGACGAGGAAGAAGACGTAAACAGCTACTGGATGACCTTAAGGGAACGAGAGGGTACTGGAAATTGAAAGAGGAAGCAGTAGGTCGCACAATGTGGAGAACTCGCTTTGGAAGAGGCTATGGACGTGTCGCAAGACAGACTGCAGAATGAATAAACTAAGACACTAAGATACGATAGGTTGACAAAATAGCATACATTACGACAGCATACTAAGACAATAAGACACGACTATGTTCACAGAATAGCGTACATTACTACAGCGTACCAAGACACTAAGATACAACTAAGTTGACAGAATAGCATGCTTTACGGCAGGGCTCGTCAACTTCAAGTCACTGGAGGTCCACACACTTCGTAAGGACTCGACGCAAGGCCGCAGTTGCGTACGCGCGTATGGGGGGGGGGGGGGGGGGAGGACTGAGTTAATTATAACGTTGTTATTTACAAACACGCTTGTCTTATTGCTTTTTATTAACCTTTTAAAGCCTAGCGGTAACTTTACGTACCATCAGGAGTAACATTCAAAAATTCTAGGCAGTGCTTACGCTGCATTTATGTGTTTTGTACGGATTTCAGAACAAACAGCGCCTTTTGCCTTATAAAACATTAAGAGACTGGTTTTTATAACCGAAGTGGAGAGTGTTTACAGCGCGGTACGCATTCAGTCCTTATATAAAACAGACAGGCTTCGTCTTTAAATTAATTAAAGTTCCCATATTATGTTCAGTAGACCTATTTATCTTACGTCTGTTAAACTGTATTATTGAAACTATTCAGGTCATGAAGGCCGCAAATGCTTCCTCGAAGGCCGCATTCGGCCCGCGGGCCGCGTGCTACGCAGCACTGCATTACAACCTCCTGCTGTAACTCTTTTCTCTCCCTTCGTCCACTTTCGCGCTTGGTCATACGCGTGCATGTGTTCGGGTCGCAACTTACACAGAAAGAACTCGAAAGAGGACAGTGGATAAACATTTCCATTTGAGTGGCAACTGGAAACCTCTTGTGGTGTGTAATGGTAGAGAAAGAAATGGATGGCCAGTAGGTGGACAGAGAAGAATGTCTGAGAATGTGCTTGCAGCCTTTTCAGTTTGATGCATCAGGCGAGCTAGATTACTGATTTCCAACCTGACGAAGCCAGAAAATCTGAAGTCACCGACTTCTTAGGACCACCACACACTAACGGTACGGCAATTTCGGGAATCGTTCCCGAAGTGTTAGAATTATCCGACACAGCACCAGCCTCTTTAAATGGCTTCAATTACTTTCCACCCGCGTCCTGTGTAACTCTATTCCTCCCAGGATGACTATCCTTAAATCATCTGCTTCCTGCTTGTACTCCCGCCCCTCCCCCATCAGATCCACACAAGAAACTGCTCTAAGTACTGCAAGTATTTCTCACACTCAAGACAATGTTCGGTGACGTCCTGCAATTATAACAAAAGAAGAATGAAAATGGTGAACCTACGCAAAACTTCCAACGGCGTTCGTTACAGTTTAGGGTATGTACTTGCTGTGTGTTCATCGATTTATGGCTTTAACAAAAAAAGGAATTTGTTGTAAGTCAATAAAACCGAAAATCGTGACCGTCCCACAACTCTTAGTAAAATAAAGTCCGCAATGTATGTATAACGTAACATTGTGGCGCGTTCGCGTAAACATTTTTGCCACGGAAACGCAACAGTGCATTCCCTTTGTACTGTTGACGTACGTACGTTGCCGTCAACAATGTAACTTAACAAATATTGAAAGCGTTGCCATCGAAGCGCAGCAATGCGTTCTCTGTATTGTCGCACTACATATATCGCTGTCAAAATGTGAAAGACATTTAGGTCTTCCCTTAAAGTGCCCGATATCTTTCTCCGACTTAACGAACGTGGACTTTCTCGACAAATTTTCGTAAAGGTCCCAGTATTAAATTTCATATAAATCCGTCCAATGGGAGCCGAGCTGCCACATGCTAGACAAACGGACAGACGGGTAACATGAAGATATTAGTCGTTGTTGCTGCTTATGGGAAGGCGACTAAAAATTCACTACTGAATTTAAAAAACCTGCCGACTGGTTTAGATGCACACACCAGATCACTACCAGAAGAGGAGACATTCCCGCCACATTAGACAGGCTTTTACGCGCTTCTGCGTAGTAGCGCAAATCAACTAACACCTTCGTCGTTGCCATGTGCCCATGTGTCCGGAATAGATTTCGCTTCCCACTGGACGAATGTTGATAAAATTTTACAAGCCTCTTGGTTATTTTTTTCTAAAATCCGACGACCAAGTCCAAGTCTGGTTACAATCTGACGAAAATGAGACTTTACATGAGGACCTACATAGTAACTAAAACTAACATCATGGAGCAGAGCCCTTCAGCAGGTCCTCAGCTAGTCAAGTAATTCCCCGCATTCTATTGAACCTAAACGTTCATTACAGCATTTACGAGCGCCCGCCACCTGTCCCTGTCCTAGGCCAGAGCAATCCAGGCCATGTCTCCCCACCCCACAGCTTCAAGATCCATATTAATATTAAGCTCTCCTCTACGCCTAGGTCTTCCAAGTGGTTCTTCCCCTCAGGTCTCCTCACCAAAACCCTTTATGCACCTCTACTCTCCCCCATACGTGCTACACGCACCGCCCATCTCATAGTTCTTTATTTGATCACCCGATTGGTAAGAAGCACAGATGATAGAGCTCCTCCTTATGTAGTCTTCTCCACTCCCGTGTCACCTCGTCCTTCTTAGGACCAAATATCTTCATCAGAACCCTATTCTCGAACACCCTCAGGCTATACTCCTCCCTCCACCCATACAAAACAAGAGGAAAAATTACAGTTCGGTACATCTCGATCTTTTTGGCTTGAAAAACTGAGAGACAAGATATCATGCACCGCATAATAACAAACAATCTCTGACGCCAATCTGATCTTTATTTCTTCATGAATAAAATTTTGATTTGTTAGGGTTCTTCCCGAACATGTGAACTGTTCCACGATTTCAAAGGATTTATTACCTGTATTTATGTTGTGATTTTGACCTGCATGATGGTCTCGAGACATGACCATATACTTAGTTTTCTCAGCATTTACTTCTAGACTAGTCTCCTTACTAGCGACTAGTAAAGCTTCTGTTCTTTTCTCTATAGTATGTATGCTTCCACCTAATATACCGACATCATCAGCTTAAACCAGATGTTGATGTGTACCATTCAATGAGCGTACATACACTCAGTGTTAATATCTCGCCGTTTAGGAGCGAAGAAGAAGAAACACGATAAAGCCAGAGAGGCCGAAGGAACAGTTAACAGCCTTAACACACTACGGCGCCACACAGATGCCGGGCAATAGGGCAAAAATCCAAATGCGCAGCAATGTTGCACTATAGGTGCATTTCCCATTATGCTTTTACGTTGCGAAAAACACCTAAATCCCAGCATTTGAAGCCGGTGTCAAAGTTTTCTAACATTTTCTGTATGCGCTACACTACAGAGCACCTACACAGTGTTAAACCGCGAAACGTTTGGTCTCCAGTTTGTCACAAAACCATTAATGTTTATTTCCACGAGGATTGTGGACGGCGACAGGACGATTCGGGCCAACTAGTATGAACCAGGATGACGTCGGTTATGACTTACATAAGCACATTAACAAATTTTGCATCGAGAAACTGACGAAATCAGATCGGTATCATGTCACATCGTACTCCGCCCTTCCGAGTAAGAACTGTGCCAAACACGAAACAATATTGAAAACGCAAACGTCAATGCAAATACAAGACATGTCCACACAAAGTGAAATGGCTCCATCTTGTCGTGATGTCTGGCTATGTAACAGTTCCTGTGTCCCAGTTTACAGAAGGTTGTGAGGTTGAAACGAAGCAGATATGTGAATAGGGTAGAATTGGAGATGATGAGGCCGTGGCCTACTTTAACACTCGGACGCATTAAGTTCATTGAAATAGTATGTACAATTTCAGTTCCCACCTCACAGAAAACACGGTTACCATGACAAAGTCCAAACGATTAATGCTGTTTAGGGTAATAATTGGTGTCTGCTGCCACAGTCACACGGAATAAATAAAACGCACTGTGCGGGCCAAACGCAAAGGTCTTTGCTTCATAAAGCAGTTGATACCTTGAGCAACAGCCATGCTTTAAGCGTGTAAAATCTTCGCTAGAAGGTACTAAATACTACCAGGAAAAAGCTGCAGTCAGCAATGGAAACCACACAGATGCAACTGCGCTCATGTTGCCCCTGTAGATGTGGCGCCGTGTGGTTTGTTAGGAACCTGTTAGCTCAACCTTCAGGGCACCGTAGTGCACAGTTCTTACGTATGTTTTTTGCACCCTGACGTTCTGAATTCGCATTCCAGTGTACCTACGTTTCATAAACCTCCAAATTATACTACCTACTCCTGTCGCTTTAGTTTACATCGTTATCACGTTTATTACACGTTTATTAATTTAATATGTTTAATACTGGTTCGCACAGTTACCATGTTTACCGCATTCTGAGAGTGCCGCTAATGTCTCTCCCACCTCAGAAGTTCGTGCGTCCGTCTTACTGTTGCTACCGATTGTACGGGTAAAGGCATATTTGTCCTTGTGAATGCCATGGTGGTACATTGTGGAGTCGAGGTATATCCCCATGTACTCTTAAACTAAGCAGTGTATGATGAGCGGTCGGTTTCACTCCCCGGCCGCCTTATCCCCGGGTACAGCGCCCCCGGTACAGCCTGAATATAAATCTAAGTGGGGCCCAGAGACGGTCTGGACAATTTAGAGAAGAGAAAAACCTATTGCCTCCACCGGGAAGCCGACCATGTTCCCTCGGACGTCCAGCCCACAGCAGTCACTACAATGACTGAGCTACCGTTTATTGTTACCGCTTAGTTTTCACAGTTAAAACTGTATGTAATGATGCAAATAAATTAATTATGCATACCATTTATGAGTACAGATCAGCTACTACGCGATGGAGATTCGTCGAGACAAACGCAGCTAAAATTACAATTTAATTTTACACTTTCACCTGCCCATTTATTCGACGACGCGTTCCTTCATTCTCGTCCAGCCATCTACATGAGTGTACATAATTTATAAGGTTAATGGTCACTTCTGTTACTTCAGCTGCCGGTGTTCGCCATACTGATTCATCATGTCCACAGACGTTACTTCATACAGTTCATCGAACAAATTTAATACATATGGCGTCCCCTTAAACATACTAATGACAAACTTATTAACTAACTCCGTGGAGAGGAACCCATTTTGAGAAGCTGATAGTAATTCAGCTGGCGAATAACTTCTCCAGTTTTTTTTAAGAAACCTAAGGTTCGTTACCATATTCACAACAGTCCGCGACTGTACCGTATTCTGAGCCAACCTAATCCACACGCTCTACGGGATCCTTTTTAATATTATACTACCAACTGCGACAAATTCCCAAGTTGTCTCCTCCGTTCACTTTTTCAAACCTGAATTTTGTATACGGCCTCGTACAATTCACATTTTACTCATGCATGCTACATGCGCCGATCTTCCAAATAATAACCGGTGAAATAAGATGGTACAGAAATTTCCACAGGTCTTCGTACCTTGGTATTCTCAGTTGATATGACAGTGAACGTACATTATACACTGTAAAGTTCTAAAATTCGTTACTGCGTGGTTCCTTGGTTGCTAATACTGCTTATGGTTACTAATGTTACCACAATTTCTAGTATGATTGCAGTGAATATGTTGCCTATGGTTACTACCGATCACAGTGCCTACACTCAGCCCTCAAAATTAGTCGTTAGTTAATGCTGGTGCTTCTTGTGTCGAAATTTGCATACAGGTACACTGCCTCAATTACTGGGTATCACTTAGCTGCAATTACAATATAAAGCATACTTTCAGTAATAAGGAAACTTGGTTAACATATGCGTATGGACACTAGGCAACACTTGTTTTTAGGGCTATCTGTCAGTTAAAGGCGAACCGTCCAACAAGACTCGATTTGTTAGTAAAGAAAATGTCACTGCTTTTATTTTACTGTAACAGAAGAAATATTGCTTTTTTCATTAAGTCAAGTTGTGTTGGACGGTTTGCTTTTGACTTAAACTAGCCTACCAAAAACAAATTCAGTCTGTAAAGAATTGTGAGCCTACGTTCAGCTGAACGTTTTGACTCGTACGACGGACGTAAAAATAATTACCTTACACAGACCTGCTGCCAAGACGCGCAAATGTAATAATGCCATAGAAAATGAAAGTGGTAATAGTGCTGTGGATAGTTCAGTTCTAAATGTTTTAGATAGCTGTGTTGTTTCTAGTACTACTTACGAAAACGTTACACATGACAAGCCTGCTGAAGACCGCGTGCATCAAATATTCCCCTGTGACTAGAAGAAAAGCTTAGGATAATGAATGGCTGAATGACGACAAAACGGAAAACATCCCACAAAACGTCCCGCAGAGTTCGATATGTGCTTTCACGGAACTCGGGGCCTACGTCAAAAGAATGTAAATAATGCAGTGCTTCGAGTTTTAGCGACACAGACGATAAGTCAATAGAGTCGATGTAAAAGAAAGAGTCATCACAAAACAGTGTTGCATATCTGTCATGTATAACAGCGCAAGAACGTGATCACAAAGCAGTAGTGCATATCAGTCATGTATGACAGTGCAAGAATGTGATCACAAAGATGTATTGCGTATCAGTCACGTATGACAGTGCAATATTGTGATAAAGCAGCTTCGCGTATCAGTCACGAATGACAGTGCAAGTAGAATTAGAGGACGAGGTATTAAAGAAATTAGACGCGGGAAGAGCTATTCAGTCTGATTTTTCGTGCGCAGATATTTTAAAACACATTTCAAAATCTGTGACGATGCGTTTGCATCAGTCTGGTACTAGACTGGACTTAAAAAACAGCAGTAATGATCGACATATCCACCACCTGAAGCAAGAAAATAGTTTTTGTTCTCTGCATGAGTACAGTGTTCGCTGAATCCTCTGTTCCGATTTCGTACAACTGAACAACACTTCTGCTTAACGATTTTAATTTTGATGATCAGCTGTTTGCACACAGTGAACTTTCGTTGTCCCTATGTAATACTTCTTAAAAAGAATCAATGGAGCCCGTTCACAATATTTTCGCAGAAGAACTCCTTCCTAGTTGGCACTGGAAAGAAAGATGCCATGCAAACAGATCGCGCCTTAGAAGAGAAGAGAAGAGAAGAGAAGAGAAGAGAAGAGAAGAGAAGAGAAGAGAAGAGAAGAGAAGAGAAGAGAAGAGAAGAGATGAGAAGAGAAGAGAAGAGAAGAGAAGACAGAAGAGAAGAGAAGACAAGAGAAGATAGAAGACAAGAGAAGATAGAAGAGAAGAGAAGATAGAAGAGAAGATAGAAGAGAAGATAGAAGAGAATATAGAAGAGAAGATAGAAGATAAAAGAAAAGAAAAGAAAAGAAAAGAAAAGAAAAGAAAAGAAAAGAAAAGAAAAGAAAAGAAAAGAAAAGAAAAGAAAAGAAAGGGAAAATCGAGGACTGCCCTGGAATAGCAGCTGTGTGGACGCACTGTCTAAATAATATACATTATCGGAACCATTCACTGTCTCAATCGTTTGCAAGTTTATGTAATCGCTGACACAGGACACTATTTCCATATTGATACAGAATAATTTGTGTATAATATTTATCATCACAGTGGCTTAACTTTCGAAACACATACATTTTCCAGAAGGAAATTGTAACTTTACTGCCCAGTTGTCCTAGAAACGCTTGCTGTGGTAAGGTGGATTACTGTAGTCTGTACTATTGTGGAGTAAACTATATACCGGTACTTCCAAATTTCCATTTCGACCATCGGTTACAGGGATTTCGTCACTTTTTTCCACCTCAAGTACGTTCAAGAGCCATATTCTTATTACGGACTGCAGGTAACTGAAAACAGCCACCTTAGCCAGGTTCCCAGTGGCGTAACTTCAACTTCGTCAAAATTCTTCTGACTCCGAGTCTAAATATACGAACGGCCGTATGGGTATGTGTTCTTTGCTTGCTCCTTTTGTACAATCACCAACAAGGAATACTAGAAATTTCAGTCCTTAACAATTAACCAGCTGTCTACAGAAAATTACCTCCCAAAACATGACATTACAGAACAAAACTTCCGGGACGCAGTATACGTAATTTACCACGGCGTTCTTTACTTTCAAAATATCATGCTGCCTCACGGTACACGCACGAAATGTAATTTCACTTACGTCCGTAAGAAAATAACGGCCTTCTTGCGCTGATTTTCACAAAACTCGCACCCGCCTGTAAGAATAACATAATGTTATACAATATAAATACCGATATGACTGTCCATACAATTTACGTACCCTCCTGACGTCTTCGATAACACATGTACATCGTCAACAAAACTGGGACAGTCTCTGGGGCACCTACCTGAAAAACAGACGAAATAACGTCAACACTATTACCATACACATTGCTAATGTATGAATTAAACAACCAGTAACTGAGTCTGTTTTGTTAATGATTGTTACGTAATAAAAGTCAAGACACGAAACAGAGATAAGAGGTGAAATTCTGCCTTCAAATTCGCAGTCGTCCAAAGCAAGATTCACAGGATGACTTGTTTCTTTCTTATCTTTGTTGGCCTCTTTTCCGTCTGCGCCTATTTCATCCTCATCTTAGATTAGCATTTTACAAACATTAACATATCCCACATACTGTTATTTACTATCCAATACAATATCATTACATGAAAATAATAACATAAATACTGTACAATATTTGTGGCGTTCGCCATCTTCACAATTTATCCTATGTTACACGTTTGATTCCACTTGACATCCGGGTTACCAATAACATACTGGCGCAGAAAGTCACGGTAGCCAAAATACATCGACGGAACTGCAAAAATATAAACCACGTTTCCGTGTATGACGAAAAAAGAAAAACACTTAAGTCAGCCCCAGAAAGGCAGAGTGGTGTAAGCCATGTTTTCTTCATTTGGAGAACGTGCAGCCCTTTGTCAGTGCAATGTAATTTTCGTTGGCCTACCCTGACACATGCTGTGTTCTTTCGGTTAAATTAACAACTGTAACTTTGTAAATTTTGCCTGCTCATACTTCTCAGTATTGTGACGCCGTATCAAGCACTTCTCTCATTTTTGTTGGCGGAATGACGCGATTTTGCTTTTCAACGGCTTAGTTCACGAACGTTAAGGTTTTGGGTTTTCATGTTAGACAAGAAACTTTAGTATTTCATATTTCGGGGAAAAGACACTGAACTCAACACTGCAGTGTTTCCTGAAATGCGCTCGCAATCGGCAGCTATGTCACACAGACTATTACTGTTGGTAACCCTAAACAGTAGGGCTGCCCTCAGTTGCATCACAACTTCAAGACCATATAAGATACTGATTTCAGAATTACATAAACACGTTCAGCTATACATGTCGCTGCTTTACAGAAATTTGCGTTTCAAGATCTTGGTTAAGAAGTACATTCTAGGAGGGCAATGGTCTGCTCTGTTTCCTTTAGTAGACAAAATTAACGGAAACACTGAACGGGTAAATCAAAATGAACGAAACATGGCAAAAAGCCGATCCCAGTGAACCGGGCAATTAATAACCCGATGTTCACATCTCTCGGTATGCACAGCCCGTGTGCATGTATAGAAGCAAAATCGATGGGAATTACTACGCCATTAACATAGATGCAGTACGATTCTTCGAAACGTCGGTAACTATTTACCATTCAACACGGTGTAGCACATCAAAAGACCTGAATCTTCCAAATAAAATGTACTGTCACATTATAGTTATGTAGCCTATTATATACAACACGCGAACAAAGAAAGTTTGTGGATGCAGCGAACAGTCGGTTGTTGACGACACACACGCGCGCGCACACCGACTTTCTGCGGCGCCTGGTCGGGGTCCATAGTCACAGGCCAGCATCGGACAAATCTGCTTCTCATTGGAAGGGTCCTATTTCTTGTTGTGGTTTCCCTGTCACACTTCAATAAATATGGCGTTTATTTACGAACTGGACGACAGGCACTGGCAAAAGATTCTTCTCCTCGCAAGCGCCCAGACCGCCTCTCACGACAACCCAGCCTCCTGTTCAATGGATACCGGAGCGCTCTCAATGCGGGTAAAGCAGCCAGAGCGTACAGGCAGGGGTGTACAAATTCCGGGCGCCAGGTCGCCGTGGCAACTAAATGGTATACGGCGGCGCCTAGTATTTGTGGGTCCTCAATATGTAACTTGTCACACTTCTGGCACCTGAAATTTTGAGGTTGCTCGTAGATTTTTGGAAAATTTTTGTGCCCGTGACGTAAAGGTAGAGGGTAGGATGGCAGTCTTAGGACATCTGTGTGCGTCGGCAGCACGGAGTAAGAGACGAGTGGGTGTCAGCAAGGGCAGATGTAAGGAAGAAATAATTCTTACTCCACCTAATTCCTCTCCTGACATCCACTGCCACACAGTGTACGATGTTTCACGTCGCTGGCTACAGACACTGCTATTGTTTTCTACTTTAGATATTGCCATAATCTAGTACGAGTATTCTGGCAATAATTATTATGCTTTTGTTCCGTCAACAGTGACAAACATCGAAAGACCTGCGGTCTGCAACTGCTTGTACCAACTAACCCAACATCCCTCCAGCACCACTGCGAAAGAGTTCAAGTAGACGGACTGAAATCGGTTTTCTCACTGCCGTAATATTGCGATCAGGTTCTATTACCACTCATCATACGTATTCATGCCGTTGTGATTAACCCTTTAAAACACAACGGTTACTATGTGTAACACGTTCTTTAACACTAACAAAACGCTAATACATTTTTATGCATTTTGTATGATTCTAAAAAAAACAGTTTATTGCACGCGTACAGTTAATTACCTCAGCAGCAACAACCAACAACCCGTTGGCTTCTATAATAGAGACGCCGTGCGTTTTCAATGAGGTAGGAATTGGAAGCTTTCCCCTACAGCAAAGCGTCCACAGCATGAAGCTCACCACTCACCTACACCCAGTGCAGACGTTATGAATGTAAGGCGCTACACCTCCACTCGCACGGTTTGGTCTTCATGGCGTGGCCAGCAGAAGGTTACTGCAGCCAAAACACAATCTTCTACATTCAAGAGAGGAAGAAATGAATAGAAAAGTGCATCTTGTTTCTGGGTCACTGGACTTCTGCAGAGTCAGCGACGTCATGCCGATTCTTGACAATCTGTCAGTGATCTCAATAAGTCAGCAATGATCGATATCTTATCACAGTCACTACTGTGCTTTTGTTCTGCAGGTTAGTGTTCTGATCGCAGTTCATGGCCCGCGATCTAGTAACATAAATGAATGCTTACCATACAGCAGAATAACTCACTGTGCGTACATGATTACATTACTGTCCGCTGTGGTACACCAACAGCACACTGAACGGTCCGAGGTTCAAATCCCTGCAGAGGAAAGAAACTTCCTCTTCCTCAGAACCGTCCAGACCAGCTCTAGATCCCACCCAGCCGTATATCCGATGGGCGTCGGGGTTCTTTCCCGTGTAAAGAGGCTGCGGCGTCAAGTTGACCACTCAACTCCATCTAATGCCAAGGTGAGGAATAAGTGGAGCTACACCTCTGCCCCTCCTATATGCCTTCATGGTGTAGAAAGGGTCAACCTTGCCTCTTTGCATTTCATTAAACATTTCAGACCCAAGATCCCAGGCGAAATTCTTACGTGAAAGTGATATGAATTACTACAATGTCTTACTTCTTCTTCACGCTCATCCTGTGTTGCATCCTCGCGGCATACATTTGAAATGAAATTAGTCACGTAATACTTACAAAAACCCCCTGCTGCTCTCACAGAATAGTCTATTGTTCACAACATCATCACCTTAAGACACAAAAGGGAAATGTGTTGACCTTAATGACAGAGGTTTCATTCATGTCACGTGCTAATTTCTTGTCTGAGGCACCGGTTTAAGACATCTACATAGTCGTAGACGAATATGAGCTCCGTGAGATACACAGGCCTATATATACACACACACACACACACACACACACACACACATAAACAAATTAGCCCGAGTACCTTTTGTGTTGGACGCAGCCCCCACAGCGGGGGGCCCGCCGCGCGGAAAAAAGTAAAGGAAAAGTTGTCCCTGTGCATGCCATGAAGGCATAAAGCGGAGTAAAGTACAGCTCAACTCAACACCAACGTCGGTGACATATCGAGGTGAGTGGTCAACTTCTCAGCCGCTTTACCCCACCCGGAGAGTACTCCGGTACCGATTGAATACGAGACTGGATGTGCCCCGAAGCCAGTCTAGACGTTTTCAAGAAAAGAAGAATCCGTTGTTGCCTTGTCGGAATTCGAACCCCGGATAGTCCAGTCTGCAGTCCACGCAGTATACCGACTAAGCCTTCCCGGCTCCAACCCTAACCCCAAACAGAACTCACTCGGAAGCCAGTGAGCAGTTTCGAGAATGAAACATGGGATTGGATGGACAGGTAGATACGGCCCTCCCCACGGTGCGTTAATTTTACGACAGTGATATGAAAAGCAGGTTACAGGACTATGCTTTTTTACGCAGCAAAGAGATGTTAGCTCCTTTGTTCGTACACTTCCAGTTCAACGTTCTTATCACTTGCCATAACAGGTGCTCACAGTTCATGGACTGCTTACATTTCCTGCGAAGGGCTGAGATCGGAGGCAGGATGCAACAAGATGTCAACCGTTTCTACAGGTGAGCCACAAGTTCAAGTGCCATAACCAAAGGTCCGACACCACTGCATTTTCTCTCAATGAACTATTGCAGGTCGCTGCTGAAATCACAGGATCCCCCACCCTTACGAGTGACCACGGTTTATCTCACCAACAACTTACAAAAGACTTTAACCTTTGATAAACCTCATGATGCAAAGTCCTTGAGAAGCCAGTCTAGTGCCGAGGATACCGCGTCTCCAATACAAATCACGGGCGCACCCAGGGAGGGCTGCAGCCCTCCAAACCCCCCAAAATTGAAATTCAATACACAGATTTTGTAGATATTATGATGTCAAAAAGTTTAACGTGATTTCACCTTCAGCTGAAATCGGCTGATGACTCGTATATGAGAATTTTGAAAAATAAATTAATAAAATTAAAAAACACACGAAGGTAGGCCACTGTGACTGAGTCATGGAACATATTTGTATGTATATAAATCCAGTTGCAGGCAGTGTTATGTGTACTTATGACATGATTTCTAAAACATAATTTTTAAAATCAAACATAAATTATATATAGCCTCAGAGTCGGGGGCCCCCCCCCCCCCAAAAAAGAAAAATTCTGGGTGTGTACCTGAATGCAATTCACCATTACACCAAAACTCCGCAACCCTTATCTCAGTTGCAATCTCTATGAATCAAGGCTACCGCTGTTAACAGAGGTTCACGAAACGTAACCCAACGTGAAAAGCAGTAACAGGCACATAACAAGAGAGTCAGCGGGCAGTGGAATAGAGAAAGGTGAAGCTACGTACTTCGTTTACGACATTGCCAGCGGGTAACGCTTGGGCACGCGCTCTCCACCGTTAGCTCGTTAGCTTATATTAATACCCATTCGGAAATATTATCAACGACGTGTTACATATCAAGTCTTCATATGTGCGTGAAGATAGGTAACGTGCCTAAGAACAAGACACAAAGTTAATTACAATTACTTTCCGTATTTATAACATTTACAACTAGTTGTTTTCCATCTTCATTCCAATCACAAAACTTAAATGTTATGTTAAAAAATACAGTCTTACACAACACACACACACACAACACACACACACAAAACACACACACAACACACACACACAAAACACACACACACACACCAGTTTCAGCTTTGTTAACAAGCCACTATCAGATTTGCTTTTATCAAGAGTCGCCCAGTGAAACTCATCCCTGCATAGGGTACTGAGAGCTCATTCCGTAACATTATTCGTCACAGCATTTATTGAAATAAATACATAAAAATGGATAAAATTACGGAGTATAGAAACATTTTTAGTGCTATAGTTTTAATTATAAATAAAAATAAATATGAATAAAAATGGTAGGCATTACAGCTGATGTGTTAAAGCACACGTCTATTTTGTTCTTCCAAGGCACTGTGAATCTCCGACTTTACAGAAGTACCCACGCATTAAAATTTGATTTATTGTAAAACCGGAGTTTCGGGAAACGTGTACTTAGAGTTGGACTGGATTCAACATCAACAACAACACAATAATAATAATAATAATAATAATAATAATAATAATAATAATCAACGTTCCCTCTAATTTTTACAGCTGCGCGGACCTGCAACTGCTCTGAGCACAAACTTTTTACATGACCTGACGACTGCGCGGCACTTTAAAAGTTTTTTGTAATATGTATAATAAGAATATTTACAACGTAAATTGAAAAATTCCAGCTGCGCGGCAACAGTTCAGTGTGCGCGGGAGCATTTCAGTTACTGAGCGGCCGCGCACCCGCGCAGCTTAGAGGGAACATTGATAATAATATAGTTTCTGTTGTTGAAAAAGTGACACTGGGTGTGGCACCTTCACTGACAGCTTAGAAGCGACGACAGAAGGACGTGAGCGCCGTCAGTTCTTGCAGAACCACAGGCAGGAAGTGAAGTGAATCACAGTCCGCTCAGCTGTTTGCATCTCAGGGTCGTCAACAGTGCACGATTAACTTTCTAGTTCAATGCAAAAAAGCACTGCAGCATGATGGAGACGCCAACGACTGTAGCACCAAATGCAAGAACTCTCAGACCTGAGATATTATAAATTACTGTTACTCGTTCGATTTCACTGCCTTTCACATGCACTGAAAAATACGCAATTCATTTGCACTTAAAACCGCATATTTTAGCCATGTATGAATCTTAAATGTTTATAGTTTTAGACAAGCACACTGGTTTCCATAATATGATAAAATAAATTTAAGTCAAATGAAATCCCGTAAACAAGAAATTCGCTTTCAAGCCGACTCGCCAAGTCCGGGAGCAACTGTGTACGATTTGGTCCAGAGCAGCGTTTCCCAGCCGAAAGTCCGGGAGCAACTGTGTACGATTTGGTCCAGAGTAGCGTTTCGCAGCCGAAGGGAGGTTCTGCAGTTCAGTGACAGACTTCATATCAACGCGTCAGTCTTTTGAGAAGACATAAAAAAATTGCAAATTTAAGGCTGCTTTAATACAAAATTCAAAGGACCCCACCGAACGTGAACACGATTTTTTAATTCTATCCAAACTACTCATGACCTAACAAAAAGAGAACCCGGCTTCATATAAAGTAAAATGTAGTACCCTGCGCGTAAGAAGTCAGTCGGCATTTCCTGCATTCCAAATTACTTTTCAATATCGGTAACACAAGAAGCAGACTGCAGGAACGGGCTTCGATACCAGGCGGTGACAGGGCTCCATAACAAAGGAAAATTAACCACAGAAATGTACACCCAAAGAAATGTAGTAATAAAAGTTATACAATAACAAAAGTACGGACAGTACTATAAACCAAAACAGAGGTAATGACAACAGGTAGATAAAAATAATAAAGGTACCGACACAACTATACGCCAAAACAAAAGTAGTGACAAATATACACCAAACTAATAAAGTATTGACAGAACTTCACAACTAAACAAAATACTCACAGAACTGTACATAGAACTGAATTCTGAGAAAACTCCATACCCAAATAAAAGTACTGCTAGTATGTTAGAAAAATATCTCCGAAGAACACAAAATGTCCATATAACTGCGTGTTTTATTTATTAAGAGAAGGGAGCATCCCCACTTGTACATGTTGTGTAGTGTACAATACTCACGTACACAGCAAATATGGAAAAATGTGGTAATGCAGTAATAAAGGTACTAACCGGAGCATTTATATGGACCGAATGCGCACGGTTTGCTGTGCGGCTTATTTAAGAACGCACTGAGGAGTTCAGAGTGAACGGTGCAGGTGGCAGGATGGTGAGTAATGTGCCGGAACTCAGGCGGTTAGTTGCCGGCCTCCCACCGCGGAGGCACGGGTTCGATTCCGGGCCAGTCCATGTGGGATTTGTGGTGGACAAAGTGGCACTGGGACAGGTTTTTCCCCGAGTATTTCGGTTTTCCCCTGTCAATTTCACTCCACCGGTGCTCCATTACTTGGAAAAATGAAAAAAATGATCATCTTTCTCTTCATCTTCATCATAGGGTTGCACAATAAGCCTTAAGGCTGCGGTGCGTTCGTAGCGTCTGCTGCGGGGTCCTTCACCACAAAAAAAAAGTGCCCGAAAGCATCTGAAAGCAGTTGTGGCCAATAAAGGTACTATCGCGGTACTTTCCAGCAGGCTGAAAAAACAGGTAAGGCTGAAGATAGTCAATGTCCCTTCCAGCATTCGAACAGGATACCTCCGAATATCTACAGAGTTACCTCTACACTAGATTGCCCAGTGACGGACAAAAGAACCCATGGGAAATCAGGGTCTACTACTACTACTACTACTACTACTACTACTACTACTACTACTACTACTACTACTACTACTACTACTACTACTACTACTACTACTACAAGATCACTGTCCTAATGTTTTCTCAAGTTGCGCCACTTTCGTGTCACTATAATAAGCTGACTTAACGGACAGCCGGTCAATCAGTATAGTCACTAGGCTACGGATCCGACGGGCGAGGTTCGATTCCCGGCAGATACCAGAAGTTACTCATCGCCAAAGTCTCCACACCAGTTGTGGACCCACACCTCTTACCCAGTGGTCACCGTGGCAGTGCCGTGAATCTGACCACTCACTTCCATCTGGGGCCGACGTCCAAAAATGCCAGCAGCCATACATCCACCTCCCCTGCCTTCTGTTGCTGTACATATCTACTGCATCCCCTGCCTTCTGTTGCTGTACATATCTACTGCATCCCCTGTCTTCTGTTGCTGTACATATCTACTGCGTCCCCTGCCTTCTGTTGCTGTACATATCTACTGCATAACTCATTCAAGATTTTACGGAGTGCAAGCAGGAAGACGCTGGTCAAACAGCGACTAAATTCAGGCCTCCTGTTGGCTGCTAGGCCAGAATGTTAGCTTGCGCGGCTCACGTTATACCGCGACAAAGATAACCAGAATACAGGCGCACAGTGACACAGCATGTTCTCTGTGTCATTCTGACAGCGACTCAATATTGTCTGCAGCACGTGGTGTCCTTTGATGCACCCACAGACTGTGTGCCTACTAAGTCTGCCATTTCAGATTTGAGCTTCTCACAGTGGTGACTTCTTGGTTGTGATGCCGTGCAGTTTGCCAGGTGGGTACCTACGTTTCGGCTGTTCGCCCTGAGCCCTACTACTCCTCCCCTTCCCCTATTACCACTGAGTGACTTTACTCTTTTCTCTGAAGTCGGAGAAGGCGGGTTTCTCGGAAACGCAGGTACCTACGTACCAAGTTTCACGGCTTCATATCCCTGAAGACAATGTATTCAACTTTCCAGACGCATCCCATATATCGTTCCAGTTTTATGTCCATTCAACACGTACACCATGAAGTAAGCCGACTCATAAGTAAACTTGCAGCTAGGCCATAGGGTCCCAAGAATCGGGAAAAGGTGAAGTTCGCTATATGTCTAAGCTCCACGTCATGAAGACGTAAAGGGGCGTGGAGGTATATAACTAAACATAACTGTAATGGTCTTTCAAAATATGACACTGCGAACATGCTTGCAAAAGCCGACCAGCCTTAACTAGTTTCGCGTTTATGCAGGGCTTAACGCAGCGTCATACAAAGAAAACCCTGTCGATGTACTCCATTAGCTTCACGCTTTACTCCCGACACCCAATGGAGAGGAAAGTAATTGCGACGGGTGCCCAGCCGTACCGGAAGTCCCGGCAAAGAATAATTGTCCCTACAGGAAATCACACACGTGACTGAGTGAGTCACCTACAGATAAGACAGAAAGTCAAACATGAGTTGTGTCACATGGCTTAAAGAGAATGGTTTCCTTATGCAGGTGTTGCACCGTCAGGCAAGGCCATGACGGAGACTAGCACGCAGCCTGAGGCTGGAACTGTCCACTTGAAGCTGGTACCTCAATTATCAAACAAAATTAATTTCATAATTTCCCCTTCTTTCAAAACAACCGTAAACAAATAAAAGGGAGATAAAGCATACATAACTGACAGGCTAATTTTCGTTACTTTTCCTCACGACATACCTGCGGCTGCAAGTCTGAGAAAATCAGGTTACATGATATCCTTCGGCAGAAATAAAAATGAGATGTTTACGCGTACTCTTCATCTATGCACATACCGGATTTCAGAACCTTAGATACAGCCAATTGAAGAGTAAGACTCGATCTGTACTTCATCTTAATTACCCGGTATGCAACTCGCATCTATTTTGTCCCACCTGATGTTATGGCCTGCGTGATTCCGCCCACTTTTCGTAATTATCTCGTAAACGTCACGATTTTTAGAAAAAAAAAGGTATTTGTTACAAAACATTTTTTTCATTTTTCCTAATATTTTTATCCGGCACGCTTCTCGTTTCAGCAATAATTCGGTGAGATATTATAAACACACGGCTTCATGTAAACAGCCTGACGCTTTTGCCGGATTTTAACCAAACTTTAATCTTCACGGGACATTTTTCATAAAAGTCTTTAGTATCAAATGTCAGAGAAATTCGTCCGGTGGGAGCCGAGTTGTTCCATGCGGACAGACGGACAGACATGACGAAGCTAACAGCTGCTTCTAGCAACTCTACGAACGCGCCTAAAAAGACTTCATTAAGTAGACGTAAAAATTCGTTATCACAAAACTAAAATTAGGAAAACCCTAATGGAAACAACCAATAGTCCATTGAGCAGGATCTACACTGTCACACCATTTCGTAAAATAATAAAATATTCAGTATGGTATTTTCCCCTTGTAACTTACAACAGCAAGACAAAAATAATTTCATCAAACCCTTGGCCAGGCCTCGCGGACCCATTTGGGGTCCACAGACCACACTTTCAGAACTACTGCCTAGCAGACAGCCTACACGTCCCTCGCACTATTGTTTGAGCTTGGCTATACTTCAGCATGTCTTTTATTTAATGTGCATTAAAATCACTAACTTAATTACTGTATTTATCTTCGATATTTGACAAACAACACCCAACCATGTAGCAAAACAGATCCAACTTATGCACAATATTATTATTTATTTATTTATTTATTTATTTATTTATTTATTTATCTTTTTTGTTCGTCTTCTCCCCGACATGTTTCGGCAAGTGACTATGCCATTATCATGGGCGCTATATCAAAATTACATAAGATGTGCATGAATGTGACTACAAAATATTAAAACTTCAAAAGTTTCAAGTATTTAACTCCTTAACTCTTCTTCCTCGTCTTCCCGTCGCTTCGGTAACGTGTTTTAGAAAGAAGTTCCTATGCCAAATGTGACCAGTCCAGTTAGCCAGCCTTCGTTTTATCACGCCCGTTCGCAAAATTACGAAAAGCGACTATTAGACTCGTCAAGTCCGTCCGTCCGTCTGTCTGCTTGTAACTCGCGTCCCACTGGACGGACTTTCATGAAATTTTATATTTGAGCATTTTTCGAAAATCTGTCCAGAAAATACAAGTTTCATCAAAATCCGACAAGAATAACGGGTACTATACATGTAAACCTACGTAAATTTATGACATCTCGCTGAGTTCTTCTTAGAATGAGAAATTTTACGACAAAAGTTACAGAGAAAATCAAAACACACATTTTATGTTTAATAACTTTTTTCCGAAAATCGAGCCGTTTATGAGACAATATTTAAAAAACGTGGTAGAGTCAGACAGGCAACATAATATGGCTCAGAAAAGATGCGATTTGCATGCCGGATAATTAAGGCAAAAATACAGACACACTCATAATATTCAATACTTCCTGCTTCATAATTATGAAGCAGGAAGTATTAAATATCAATTATAATTAATTCCGTCTGATCTCGTTATGCGTTTTACGGTAGGACAAAAACTGAGGAACTACGTAATGAGTTATCTGTCGTTACGATCTGTTTAGCCAAAATGTACGTCTAAAGAAGTCCACGAAACAACATTCTTTCGTTTTAATGCACCGTTTATATGTAATGCGTGAAGAGACTGCAATTTAGGTGGAATGTAATTTCTTTTAAAAACTGGTACGTGACGGCAACACAAGTTTGTCATAACAGCACTGTTGTGCGACACTCAATATTTTTATATAACTAACAGTGACACGTAGCTCAACAACACGCACACACACGCGCGCGCGCGCACACACGCACACGCACGCGCACACACACACACACAAAGCACTCAAACATGCAAAAAACAGGAAGAGCCCCGGATCAGATAACTTACCAACGGAACTGTTTAAATTTGGAGGAAACCACTTCGAAAGTGCACACATTAGAGCGATTTAAAGTGGATAAAAATCAAATACCACAAGAATGGGAAACAGAAATAGTAATAAATATACAAAAAAAGGGTCAAAAAGCAAATGAGAAAACTAGACAGGAATTCCGTTGCTGCCTATAGCCTACAAACTATTTACAAACATAATAAAAACAAAGCAAATGTCCATTTGGAAGAAGAAATGGAAGAGGAACAGTGTGGCTTTAAAAAGGGGCGTAGTTGTGTACATGCTACATGTACAGCAGAGCAGGTAACTGAAAAAAGAAAAGAACATAACTTACCATTATTTCTTTTATTTATAGACTGTGAAAAAGCATATGTGGCCGCGCGGTCTAAGGCGGAGGTTGGCGGCCGAGGGCTCGCTGGGATCGTGGGTTCGAATCCCACCGGGGGCATGGATGTTTGCCTTGTACAATGTTTGTGTTGTCAGGTAGAGGTCTCTGCGATGGGCCGATCCCTCGTCCAGAGGAGTCCTACCGACTGTGGAGTTTGATCAAATGAAATCACAAAAAAAAACCCTCGACACCTACTGTGAACAAGCAGGTAGAAGAGGGAAGGACTAAAAATGAAATAACAAAAAGCATATGATAATGTGAACAGAGACTGTTGTGGAAAATAATGGAAAATAAAATTCCAAATTCACAATTGAGGAGAATAAGATGCATTTATTGGAATATGAAAGTTAGTACCAAATTTAATGATGATACTATATCAGAACCAATCCAAATAAATAAACGCGTAAGAAAGGGATGTGGCCCCTCTCCAATACTATTTAATGTGTGTATTAATAAAATTTTACAGGAATTTAAAATGGCGAAAAATAAGGGCATTAGACTAACTAAGAGGAAGATAATTAACACTATATTACATGCAGGCGACCAAATCCTAATGGCCACATCTGAAGATCATTACAAACCATGGCACAGCACCTAAACCTTGCAGCAAGAAAGTACAAAACGAACATATGAAGCAATAAAACAAAATCAATGGCAAGGCGTGGGAACTACAAAGAGTAAAAAGTGTCATAAATGATAGCCCTCTTGAACAGCTAGGATACCTTATATCGGACTACAAAAGTGATTTAAAACACAAGTTACAGACATATAACAAAATAAACGGAATTATGGAGATATTTTGGAGAACAGGTGACTACAGAAAGAAAATTAAGACTCCACAATATTACAACTAAAGCGGCCTTGAAGTTTGGTAGTGAAGCCTGGGTGCTGAAGAAAGAGATGAAGAAAGGCTGAAAGCAGCACAAATGAACTTTTTTAAGACATTTATTAGGAATTACTAAGTTCGACAAGCAAAGAAATCAATCCGTCAGGGAGAAACTTGGAGTGCAGAACACTGCTTTGAAAATAAAACAATACCAACAGCACGCAGACAGAATGGACACAGACAGGATACCCAAACAGGCACTGAAATGTAGGCCAAAGGGGGACAGAAGCACAGGAAGCCCAAGGAAAAGAAGGAAGGACCAGCTTCATCTTGAGGGATAAAGAACAGGCATTACGCCTAACACTTCACAGCTGGTGGCGGTGGCGGTGGCGGCGGCGGTGGCGGTGGTGGTGGTGGTGGTGGTGGTGGTGGTGGAGGTGGTGGTGGTGGTGGTGGTGGTGGTGGCGGCGGTGGTGGCGGTGGCGGTGGCGGTGGTGGTGGTGGTGGTGGTGATGATGAATTGGTTTGGCGAACGCGCCACCATATTACGTTGTATGTAAATTGCCTATCTTGTCGTATGCCGAATGTTCCTTTCCTCCTTGACTCTGTATAATAATTAATTTTTCAGACGCTCTGTCCGCCTGATCTTTTCCATCCTTCTCCATCACCACATTTCAAAATTTTCAAGGTATTTCTGATCCAGTTTCGAAGTGTCAAAGATGCAGTGCGATACAAACCCATGCTCCAAATGCAACATTTCACTAGTTTCTTCCTTAAATTTAAGTTCAATTTGCTGGTGAAATAAGTCTTCTTGTTTAATTCTGCTATTGTCTTGGCAATCCTGGATACAGGGAAATAACTGTTCCCTGTTCTGAGACCCACACAAGACACAAATACACTAAATGGGCAGAATGTACAATTTCTGAACGTTAAACCGGGTGGTACATAAAGCAACAACTGGGCTTTCAAGGGTTAAAGCATGACACATGAAATGCTAAGGTAAGCATAGCGGCAATATAATTTTCCCGTACACTAGTCTATTTAGGCCTATCTGTGTGAAGACAGAAAACCCTACTTCCCTGGAACCCACCTCCGAGGTCAATGCAGCTGTTGACACTCAGTAAATTCTCCCAGCTACCCACATTCCGAGGCAACCTAGTGTACACGCTACGACATCACTGTTGTTACTCCAACAAACGACCTCGCATACCGTTAGTGATGTCGGACAGGGTAAGTAAGCTGTGAAACAGACCGGCCTGCTGTTAGAAATGTGGCTAATTGAAAGGGGGCTGTCAAGTTTGATAGAACGTTGTGACGTTCTGATACAAGGTAGAGGCCTACACTGTGGTGTCCTTGGTTCAGCAACGTTTCGCCATTTGACAACGTACAACTGGGGAGGGGGAGGGGGGAGGTGTTACAACTTTGCGAGCAGCCTGTACTAGGAACTGCATTAAGTAAACCAGTTTACTGGATTGTGAAGTGACCAGGATATGCCATGTGAGTGTTTCGTGCGCGTCTATGAAGCGATAATGAACAGCGTATCCTTCACTGACCGAAATAAAAAAAAAAGACGTCTACAGCTGCATATGGACGTTCACGCAAAGTGTTCGTTATCTAAGCAAAAAATTTGAATAACAAAAATTTATCGTAAAATTCCCCAGTAACAAATCACATAAACTGCACTATTTTGGGACTTGTTATATGCGCACAAACGGACAGTCTGGCACAGTATTGGTTAATAATCAGGGACATGAACGTGCGTAAAAATCTAAAAGAAAGCTGTGGGGAATCGAAATCCGACCACCCAGCAAACAGCCTAGTGACTAAAGAGACTATATTAGCCCTGATTCTTCAACCACAAACCTCTTTTATTTTATTTGTCTACTTGCAATTTATTTCCAGGCACTGTCAGTGCGTAAGACCATGCAGACAACGTATCAGTGAATTGGAAAAGGTGTGGAAGGCAGCGGTCGTCGCCTTACTTGAGGTATTATTGTGCCATATATATGGAGGGATTAAGAAAACCACCAAAAACCTCAGTCCATCTGAGGTCCGAGATTCGAAGCAAGTACCTCATGAATGTGAAGCAGAAGGGCATCGAATGGACAGTGACGTTCCGTCGAAGAGCTACCTGTACATCAAACTGGTACATGATAAAATAAAAGTCTCAACATGATTAAAATGTACTGAAACATATCTGGATATAGCGAATAACGAAATACTCGTATGAAGGAAAGCAATATACGCAAGTCAGCAGCACCATACGAATCACACATCAAGATCACATGTGATGTCAGTGTGTGTGTGTGATCTTGGACGATTTTGTGAAACACTATCAATGAAAATGGACCGCGCGTTACAGAAAGCTGCACTGTTACATTTACGGCCCACATGTCAGAGCACTAGCGCGGACAACCGGTCGGGGGGATCCAAGCGACCCGATAATCTGGCCCCCCCCCCCCCATGATTATCAGCGAAGTTACTCCCAGGTGTCATAACCGTGATCCAGAATACTGTCTTCTGTCAGAAGAACGGAATGCATTTCGAAAGAACCCACAAATTTTAGTATTCTGTACGTTTAAAGTCCCCATGGGCCACGGAACTTCCGCATAGTGCGGTCTGTACGGACCGCATCTACGCCAACGAGTCAGAGGGGCGTTTTTTAACACTTTCGCCCCAGACGAACGTCAAACGGACATTTACTGGCATTCGTAGTTTACCTGATTCAGTTGCTAATGAACTGAGTATGTGGAACAAATCAGTCGTGGCCTAGCTGAGATAAGAGGCCGGTATTTACCTGCAGAAATAAGAACCACGAAAACCTTTGAGCATAGTTGGTGTCCCGGTGGAGATTCAAACCGGATACCTTCCAAATAAAATTCAGAAGCGTTACTCAGCCTACTTCTGTCAAAAGTTAATGAAATAGGTCGAACCCGGTTATAACGACATCGGTTTCTACGACACCTCCTCTATAGCGTCAAATATTCTGTGGTACCAATTAATTCCTCACTGTTAACAATAACATATGCTTACTCAGTTATAACGACACAACAATTCAGTTCCCTGCTTGATGTTATAACCAAGTTCGAATGTTTTTTCTAGAAACTCGTGGCTCACAAGCCAAGAAGTGGCCCTACATGACCAAGTGCGCCCCTTACCTGCGGTCACTGGTCTTCTGGAGAAGACCAGTGACCGCAGGACATCACGCATTAGGTAAAAAACAAAGACGCTATCTCATTTTTAAAAGATTAATTTCCTGGAAAGTCCCACAACTAACTAACTAACTAAACTAACTCCATGGAGCAGAATGCTTCCTCAGAAGCTAACAGGTCCTCAACTAGTCAAGAAATTCCCCGCATTCTACGGAACCCGACGGTTCATTACCGCATTTACAAGCACCCGCCATCCGTCCCTGTCTTGAGCTAGATTAATCCAGTCCAAGCCCCATGCCACTTCCTAAACATCCATTTTAATATTATTCTCTCATCTAGGCCTGGGTCTTCCAAATGGCTCCTTCCCTCAGGCCGCCCCACCAAAATCCTGTATGACCTCTCCTCTCCCGTATACGTGCTACATGCCCCGCCCATCTCGGTCTTCTCGATTCGATCACCCGAATAATACTGGTGATGAGTACAGATCATTAAGCTCCTCGTTATGTAGTCTCCATTCCCTGTCACCTCGTGCCTCTTCGGCCCAAATATCCTGCTCAGAACCCTATCATCGAACACCCTCAGCGTACGTTCCCCCTCAATGTCAGAGACCAATTTTCACACCCATACAAAACAACAGGAAAAATTATAGTTCTGTATATCTTAATCTTTACATTTTTTGGGTAGCAGATTTGAAGACAAAAGGTTCTGCACCGACTGATAGCAAGCATTCCCCGACTTCAATCTGCTGCTCCCAGTTTCTTCATGAATGGAATTTTGATTCGGTAGGGTTGTTCCCAAATATTTGAATTCTTCCACCCTTTCAAATAATTTATTATCTATCTTCAAGTTGTGATTATGTCTTGCATTCTGATCTCGAGACATGACCATATACTTAGTTTTCCCAGCATTTACTTCTAGACCAGTCTCCTTACTAGCACCTTATAAAATTCCTGTGTTTTCTTTATCGTATGTAAGTTTCTCCAAATATATTAACATCATCAGCGTCATTCAGAAGGTGATGTGTACCATTTAATTTAATGCCTTCCTGGCTTGCTTGTACCCTGCTAATGGCATATTCTAAAACAAAGCTGAAAAGCAGTGGTGATAAAGCATCTCCTTGTTTCAAGCCATTCTTAGCAGGAAACATGTCAGACAAATGTCTGTCTACCCAAATTCTGCTATATGTTTCATTTAGACACATTACTAGTTTTGTGGGGATACCGAACTCAATGAGAATATTATACAAGACCTCCTTCCTAACCGAATCATAGGCTTTCTTGAAGTTTATACATAGCTGATGCACTGCCTCATTATATTCCCACTTTTTCTCGAGTGTTTGATGAATGCAGAATATATGATCAGTAGTTGATCTGTTACATCGAAATGCACACTGATGATCCCCAGTAGTTTCCTCTGCACTTGGAGTTAACTTTAACAGCAGGATGTTGGATAAAATTTTGTATCTATTTGGCGAAAGTGATATGCCTCGATAATTACTACAGTGTTTTATCACCCTTCTTATACGTAGGTAAAACGACTCCTTTCACTGCTCGGGCAATTCCTCCTTATTCCAAACAGAATTAATAAGTTTATGGATCCCAAATCGAACTGTCCTACCTCCTGCTTTAATCAGTTCTGTTGGAATTTGATCAATACGTGGTGATTTGTGTCCTCTTAGCTTTTCAATAGCCATCTCAAACTCAGAGGCACTGGGCTCTGGCACTAGTGGTTCTGTTGTATGTATTTCAGTCTGCCTAACCTCATTAACCCCATGCACATTCAATAGCGGAGAAAAATGATTCCTCCACCAAGCCAAAATACTGTGGGAGTCTGCAACCAGATCACCCTTCTCTTCCTTTACCATATTCGTTCTAAGCTGGTAATCCTTATTAAAGTCACTGACGCCCCTATAAACGTCTCTGATATTCTTGTTCTTACTGTTCGTTTTAAGTTCATTAATTTTAGCTTTCACACATGCCTTCTATTTGTTCCTGAAATGTCGACTAGCTTCACATCTTACACTGTTCAGATTATCTACGCTACTTTGGCTTGGATCCTGTAACCACTGCATTTTAGTCTGCGTCCTCTGGCCTAAAAATTGTGAACATTCTTCATAAAACCATGACTTATGTTGCTTCCATTCATACACACCTACATTCTCTTTAGCTCAGATTTTGATATTCTCTTTAATGGGAAACTCTAATACTACAAAAGTAATCCCAATCCCTGAAGCCAAAATGAAATGGATAATACATTCCCTTAAACTGAAGAAACTCATCAGGTCATAATGAAATAAGAAGTAGAATTTCAAAAGCTTGTGCAGCTCACTTTGGTCACCCATTAAGCTATATTTGTAACCACTCAATATTGACTGGTATTTTCCCTGACTGGCTTAAAATTGCAGTAGTGAAACCGCTGTACAAGCAAGGAGATACAGCCAGCCCCTCGCACTGCGCCATCTGCGCTGCTGTAACACTGGCCGCCAGACGGTAACACCGTTACGTAAGGGCACATGGGAGGTGCACGAAATAGACTGTGACGACGGCTGGTCTGGCCAGCCGTCCAGTTTGTGTGCCACTGTACGTATATGTCATTCACTGAACGTGGCCCCACTGTCCATAGTCAACCCTTACAGCTGCCGCTACTGTCACTGTCATTAAAAACATTCGATTATGTTACAAAATTATCTCCTATAAAATAAGTTTAGAATCTTTCAAAAATATAAGACCGTCTGGGAACAATAACAAGTGAAAATGATGTCAATGATAAAATGAAAACAGTAAACTCGAGTAATATTTGTTACTACTCCAAAAGATCAAAAACGATCAGAAAAATACAGGCAGGCGTTTGGATAGGTATCAAACATCGTCCCTTCGAGTAAAGGTACAGTTGCCCCTGCGTTTAGTCCATCCAGCACCCACGCCCTGAAAACATATGGAGTAGTGGAGGTATGCCTCCACACATTTTTATCCTCGGCAATGTCATAATGAGTGGTCACCTTCAAGCCCTGGAGAAAGAGCTTCGCGTACCCAACGTACAGAAACTAGGGTGGCCCCTACAACGGGTCTAACTGCTGTGTAAGAGAATTCTGCGCTATCTCTGAACCGAACCTCGATTCCCCGGTCGTGCAGCACGTACTCTACTCATCAATCTATTGACTGAGCTATGCGTGTTCCACCTTACTACAGCGCGAACGTACGTCACCACATGAACACTACCGGTTAAATTAGATGTGTTTGAAAATACAATGCTAGGGACAGCAGCCGGACTGGCTAGATGGGGGTTGACAACCTTTCGGCGCTTGCGGGCCGCATTCGACTTTCAAATTCATAATTGTGTAAGATACAGTGATTATGGAATAAATAAGAGCCTTTTGAGAACGAAATTAATAGGTGATAAGGCAACTGACACACACACACACACACACACACACACACACACACACACGTACATTTATTTCACACGCGTAAAAAGGTACACACTTAAATAGTTACTTCACACATACAGTATTACACGATAACAGATAAACGTTCGCATCAGTTTTGTGAACAGGCATGTTTTGCAAATTCATTACACCCATTCATCGTACCCTTTAGTGGCACCTCTGAGGTTAGGCGTTCCTGACCAGCTAGAGTGTCTGCTTTGAAAATGTTGAATATATGTTCATTGCAGCATGCAAGTATTCATCACCAAGCCGGGAACAAAGTTCATTTTTTACATGTACAAGACCGAAAACGCTTGTTCTTTGCAGAAGTTTTCATGGCGTTAAAACTTCCAGACAGGCTCCCATAAACTGCTGTATATTCCCCTTTGTGAAGGGATCTTTCAGACTGACGCCATTTTTTACTCAGTTATCTACACCTGAAACCTGAAAAAGGCCAAAAGCAAAAGGAATTTCGAACATTCGGTTTCCATTTGCCCTCTCGCAAAAATCTCCAAACATTGATGAAAATTCATTATGGAACCGTTGAACGTGTACCAATCACTTGGCAGATGCCAGAATAATTTTGTAAGGCGGAAAATGGTTAAAACTTCGTTCTGTGCACCGGTTCTGTCTCGCTTCCAGTCCCTTCACAGCTGAAAACACATCACACAGTAAATCTCCTTTTCCTCGAAGTTTCATAACAACTTCATTAGAAGGCATTGTTTTGTCCACAATAAATGCGATCGTGACACATTTTTCATCGGATAACTGTGTACTGGTTTGCCCTTTTCCGTATAATAATTGTCTATTTCAGATCGGAAATGAATAAGTCCACTGCTCAAATCAGTGTCCGTAACTTTTTCATCTCCAATGAAAATTCTACAGCAAAATTCCTCCCGATGAATAATGCCATTAACCACTGTCGAATTGTTAAAAACTCACGTGCATAACCTCCTAGCGGATTCGTCCTGCTACGCCGGTCTTAAACAATCATACATATTTGATACTATCATTTGCCATGTTTGACAAGATTCCCCAGCCCGATTTGAAAGAAGTGCTTCCTGTGTTGTCAGGAATAAATATTCAACAGTCGTAGTGCCTTTGAAGCTGCATAAACTAGCAAGGTCTTCATGAATACAAATGGCACTATCAATGCCACAAATATCAATTACGCAGTTGTCTGTAATGTGATTACTGTATTTTCGTCCATTGCGAGTGGGTTGCTTTACCTGAAATTAGAGTCGTTCAAATAAATTTGTCCCCTGCTCTTGAATACGCCTTGTAAAAGTTCGCGCAAAGAGGCTGGCATCTTGCAAACTGTCTTATCTGGACACACGTCTCCAGCTACAGCTAAAAAACAACACTTCACAAACTGAGTCTGTATAGGGCCTTCCTTTTTTTTGCAGTCATTTATGATACTATATAACCAGCACATGCAGTCGATTCATTATGACCGGTTTGTTTGATTAAAACGTTCTGTTGACTGATCCATGAAACTTTCACTTGGCTGACTTTATTCTACCCAGGTTCGCCAGTCAAAGTCTTATGTTTTCCTTCGTACTGTTCCTCATTGGCCGCGCAGTCTAAGGCGTAGGTCTGCAGCTGAGCGCTTGCTGGGATCGTGGGTTCGAACTCCGCCGGGGGCATGGATGTTTGTCTCTTGTGAGTGTTTGTGTTGTCAGGTACAGGTCTATACGACGGGCCGATCCCTCGTCCAGAGGAGTCCTACCGACTGTGGTGTGTGTCTGAGTGTGATCAAGTGAAAATAAAACAATCTCGACACCTACTGTGAGTACGTAGAAGAGATAAGGACTACGAAACTAAACTGTTCCTCATACTGATGCCTAGTATTGCAGTCTTTCATTACAGAAATGCTTCTGTGACATAAGGTACGCCGGTTTACCTGCACTTTCGGGATCATTAAAAATTTTGCCTTCCTAAACAACTTGCCCTTTTCTTCGACACTATGCTTCTTTTTCCTTTTACAACAGTAATATCACACATTAGATTTGCATCCTATTCACACTATGCACAAAACGCCGTTAAACGAAAGCGTGTTTTCGTGTTTGTACTCGTAGTCCAGAGGCCATTTTGAACTTTTCCAGGACTTGCTATAAATAATACTTCCAGTTTCTGAAGCTAATCTTCTGCAGGCGATAACATGCCGCTTAACATAATAATCACTTACAAATTTCTGTACGTTTTACTTTGTTTTTTATTCATTTTTAATTCATGAATCGAACAATAACAACAATTGCAATGGTCAGTCAAACACAACTATATTTCCTAAGATAGTTACATATTTCGCCCAATAATCGACCATCATTAGGCTAGCTACAGAATTACTTAAAAAACGGTACAAATTCAATTATCGTACGTAATTATGTTTTAAGTTTGCGGGATCCCACTCACATAAAACGTGATGATGCTCAAAGAACAGCGGGATGAATTCTATCAAGTCATGAATCTAAATTTCTCACGTGATGCAAGGATGTCCGCAGGCCGTACCAAATGAGAATGAAGGCCGCGGGTTGCCGACCTCGTGTCTGAACTAAAGGCATCAGTTTAAGAAACAAGACAGCGACAAACTTGGAAGTTTACACGGGTCATCGAAAGTTGTCAGGATAACAGATTTTCAAGCTTGGATGGGGCAGACAAAACTCTGGGGGTAAACCGAATTAATTATACCGACGAACAGAGTCTAGTATCGCTTTACTGTCCCTTAACTGGCGCTTTCTCGACCGGCCGTGTGGCATAAAGGCCTCGATTCTAAACAAGAAATAAGTGAAGACAACGCATTTAATAATAAATTTAATAACTGGTTTTACAATATTATTATATTATAATATTGTTATAGGGTTCAGTCGGTATGGTAACTACGCTACAGCCCGGACGATCGATGAATCGCTGGTTCCCCGAAAGGCCAAGAGATTTTTATCTTCTCCGAAACGTCCAGCCCAGCTCGGGACCCGCCCAGCTTCCTATACAATGTGTACTGAAAGACCTTTCCTTGGGGTAAAGCGGCCGGGGTGTGAAACCGACCAATCACCTCCAAGTAATTCCACGGCCAAGAATACGCGAAGCTATACCTCCTCGCACCCATACACCTTCATGGCATGCAAAGGAACAGCTTTACCTTTATCTTTGCATCCTTTATGCTAGTCTACAATAAAACATCGAAACCAAGGCTTTATGCAAGGTGTGAGTACCCACTTGGAGTATACATAGCAACTTGCAGCGTAATGCTGACTGCGTGTTGGTCCCCATTTTCAGTGGCCTGCTGGAGCAATTTCCATCAATTGAGGCACGCCAAGAGTTCTACCACAGTCACGAAAGGAAGTAAACCGTGTCACATGCTAAACGGTATGCAAACAGACCTTAGTGGCTACCTGGTTTTGTTTTTTTCGGTGGTCCCTGGATCGAAGCCCAGGGCTGGAAATCCTAGCAGGTTCTTCACTGGGTGTGGAGGTTTCTGATGGGGGCGAGTTATTAAACTGACGCATGGACTAAGCATTATAATGTGACACCGTGTAGTCTGGTACCCTACCTAGTTACTAGAGTTTCAGAGGAACCTATTCCCTCCATATTCATGGTCGTGGTGCATACGACACGTTCCTCCAAAAAATGGCTTCACAACACGACAAGCAACAATGTTCACATTGCAGCTATAACTGTGAGAACCTCAGGTCACAAAATATTCTGTTACCTAGGAAAACAAAAGACACTCTAGCCCCACACATACCACGAACTACAGCAGTAAGCTGCATTAAACGGTGCTGCTGTCTACAGAAAACTTCTTTGTCAAAGGTCGACACTTAATACCGACTCCAGCCTACTTCCACTGATGCAAATATTCCGCTCCTATTAGTAAATACATAACAGAACAGCAAGCTTTAGTCTTTGATACATATGGGTATAATCTACTGTAGCACAGCAAATAAAAGACTGCAATCAGAAATGAAATTTCTTTACATGAGAATTTCCTTACACGCTAAGTATATAAAAAACATTTCACACGAACGTTGTGCCTCCTAGTCGTATCAATTTGGTGTCATGTGGCCCACTAGCTCCTGAAGGATGGGCCGGTTTTAACAGACTCCATGACAACGGTTTCAGCTTCACTCACGCTCTCCTCCGCCAACACATGTTTGTCATTACTTATATTATTTAGTCTTATTAGTACAGTATTATCTAATATTCGTTCCTTTGAATTACGCACTGTCGCGTGGTTTATTAATCAGACTTATCTAACGAAATACATATCTCAAAATAAGTCATTCCCCGACATTCCATCTCGACTTACGTCATTCCACACTTAAGTCGTTTGGCCCCAGACCCCAACACATTAAGCCACGTGGCCACATTCGCACTATGACGCTGAAGCAAAGCACTCTTTACGAAGCTGAGGATTCTGTGCCTCTGCCGAACGAGACGACCGCGGCGGTTTCAGAGCTGACCGATGGACATGGATCCGTTGAAGCGGGCATCAGGACATTTGAGGACACTGATTCAAAAGAGCAGCAAAGAGCAACAACTACATGAGAAAATAACGAGGACGTCTGCTTGGTATGACGAGATTCGGAAGGAAAAGAGGTCTGTTTCTCGCCAGATTTCAGTGCTTGATTTCTTCAAGTCATTTTCAGGGACTCGTGCATTGCCACACGGACTGTAAAACATTTGAGATGATGATCCGGACAGCCCGCCTCCAGTAGAGGGGAAGTACCTCCTCCATGAGCTTTAATTTCATATTTTTCTAAACTTTTAGTACGAACATATCTTTTTTCTTCTTCAAAACAGATCGTCTGGAAGAACTCCCCCCAGTTTCACGTCGCGTTTACGGGAATATCTGTCCTGAATAAAGTCGCCGATCTCGGAACCATTTACGACATAACTTCGGGGGCAGGACTGTGTTTACATATTGACAAACCACACGATAACACCTAACTCAAAAGAAGAAATATTAATAAGATTAATATGTCACTTAAATCAGAATGTAGTACAACTGTGACACTGAGGATGACGAAGTGAAGAAAAGAAATACATTTCTCAATTATACAAACGCCAACAATGTGACAGGCATTAGCCGACTCAGTAAATTATTAGTAATTACGCCACGCGGTATATAAAGGACATACTTTCTTACCAATTTGGCAATCTGGCCTGTTCCAGTTCAGAATTAACTTCTGAAACTTAATCATCCTGAGACTGAACGGAAAATCGGTCATTGCTTAACCAGATGGGGCAACAATGAACACCAAGAGAAAAAAGGCGGGCATACATCATTCCCCAAGTGGATACCGAACTCATGATCCTCACGTTCGAGCGAGAATAGCACGCGCCTTAGAGTGTGTGGCTTATTGCCTGAATACATAAAATAAATTCGCTCAGTATTTTTAGTTTGAATTTCTCATACCAAATTTCAAGGAGATTCGTTGACATGCACTGCAGATTAAGTACTACAGGAGCCGAAACGACGTCACATTATGTGTTCATTTATGCGTCCTGAGATGAAATGACGTAACGTTTTCAATATCTTTAGGGTTGCGTGTCTTTCCTTTATTAGAATTATTTTGTAACAATACAAAAATTTATACACATATGCAACATAACACTAGACGAAGAGTCCGCTGAAATTAACTGTATAGATAGAGATAAAAGTCGTACACGCGCTTAAGTTGAGCCGGGATGGCGTAGTCGGTAGAACAACCACGCTAAAAGCTGCTCAGTCCGGGGTTGGAATCCCAGATGTGGAAAGAGACTTTTCTCTTCGCCAAAACGTCCGCGCAGTCTCTGGGGCCCACCCAGCCTCCTATGCAATAGGTACCGCAGTTCTCTCCATGGGGTAAAGCAGCCGACGAGTGACACTCATCACTCACCATCTGCCGACGAGGTTAAGAATGAGTGGAGCAGTACCTGTACTCCAAACTGCATGCCTTGATGGCGTGCACAGTGACAACTTTACCTTTACTCTTTACGTTCTTAGCACCGCACCGTGAAGACACACACAGTGTTTTGATAGCATGACGCTGCGTACGCGCTTGTAAAAGCGAGCCGGCCTAAACAAGTTCAGCGCTGATGCCGGGCTCACGCAACATCATACAGATGTACGCCCTAGATGTGGAGGTGTAGCTCCATGCATCATTTAGTGATGGCCAGCTTCACGTCTCAAGACACCTTACCCTCAAAAAGAGCCCCACGTAGACCCTGAAAGGGAGGCTGAATGAGACTAGCTGAGAACCTGTTAGCTTATCGAGAAGCATTTTGCTCTCTGGAGTTAGTGACGTAATTAGCAGCCAGTAACGAATACAAGCATCCCCCGCGTCAGTACATTGGGAGAAACCAAATCTTACCTCCTCAGCAGCAAAGTCCCTTCACAATTATAGGCATATAAAGGATACTAGTTACTTCAGTTTCCACCGACCTACGACATGGAAATAAACTCACAAATCCCTCCTGGTTAGTTTCCATTCTTGAATGGCTACAACCAAAATACATCATACTTTTACTGACAATGAAAAAAGACAAAAATGGGTCAAATAAATAAACAACGCGCACCTGTTGACCCCTTCCTCCACAGTCCACACTATCTCATTCGACGCTACATGATCTCTTCAGGTGAAAGAGCACCGTTAAATAAGGTAAGAATAAATTAATTTCTGGTCTGAAAAGTGATCACACAGTGACTTAGTCCACAAATCAATACTACGGCCTCCAGGGCCCTCTTTTTGGATTACGTGGAGTAGATGAATCCTAGAAGCACTGGTGTCATGATACTAACATGGGAAAGCCTCAGTTCTCAGAAGAAAACCTGTTCCGACGCCATTTTATACACCACAAATCCCGCACGGATTGGCGATTTAACGTCTTTAAAATAATGAACCCCTGTCATCCGAAGGAGCATCGCTTTTGTGGGAGGTTCCCGGACTTCGGTCGCTTTTCTTTCTGGTTAAGAGCAACATGTAGATGAAGATAAGTTTGTAGCACTGGTGCAATGATACTGACAAGGAAATCGAAAGTACTTGGAGAAAACGTGTCCCAGTGCCACTCTGTCCATTACACCTCTCACAGGGACTGGCATGGAACCGAACCCGTGCCTCCCAACAACCTTAGCCATGGCACGACCTTGAAGGACTATAACTAATCTAAATCACGTTTAAAAATTCGATTCCTACCTCACAGAGAAGAGAATGTGTCTCCTTTATAAAATCCGATCAGTTAATCACGTTTTGGGAAGTAATCGGTATTTACCGCCAGAATTTTCTAAACAAATACACCATGTGGGCCAAATGCAGCGATTTTTTAATGTTAAACGTGGTGGTACACACAGTAACCATTTAACTCTACAGAACTGAAGGACTTGGCACCAATGTCATCTATAGGGCTCGAAGTGGTCACATAGGCCTAACTCTTAACACGTCCTCGCGCCCGAGTAAACGTATCAACACAGAAAGACAAACTGGTACAAGTCCGGTTTCTATGCACTAAATGCACGAACAGCCGCATAGTGGGGCAGGCAATTGTGTACAACAGTGAAAACATTTACGTGTACTTCTAACCCCATGGCGCTGGGCCTTCCTGCTGGTGGCAGCTCTGTTACGGAACGAGCATTCTGAGGCCCGAAGGTTAATTTCAACAGCTCGCCAATGGACCCTATCCTCAGCTTGTTGAATCCAGTGTACATCCTCACATGCTACTTTCTAAAGTTTCGTTTTAATAATAACCCCCACCTACGCCTCGCTCTCCCAAACGATTTCTTTCCTTCAGGTTTTCCAAGAACTATTTCGCGTACACTTTCATCTCTCTCGTTATTGCACTGACCTGACATTCACTCTTCGCGGGCATCCAGTTTACGTCACACACCTTCGATGGACGTTTCATATCAGCTGAAGTACTACAACAGCGAACTTCGAGCTCAACCGTGAAACTGCTGTGAATCTTGCGAAACGTAACTTTATACCACTTTTCAGTTTTTAAGGGTAGCCTGAACGCAGTCTTCTGAGCTGACACAAAAATATACGAAAGTTTTGGAAGAAAATTCTGCGTCCATCTTCAGAATCGAAGCGTCCTCTCCTCTCCCCTCCTGTGACTAACCACCCTCCAAGTCACCCTGGCAGCACCCGCCCCATTCATTTCGCACTGACGACAGAAACTCAACCCAAATCACCACAATCAAAATATTTTAACTGGACCATAAAATAACCGTCGTTGAGTTTTTGTGACAATTTCATACCGGCACGCGAGTAACCATTTATCTTAATGTTTAAGTATAATGCAATAAACGAACTTGCATTAATTTACATCTTTACTCAAGTCTAAAACACACATTCTTTCAATTTTTCATAATTCCCCCGCCTATTCACAATCTATTCGATTCACTGTACCCCGACATCAGGAGCAATCACACCTCTTCTGGTTAATAACACTAAAAGATGCAAAAGAATTCCCCCACAAACAGCTAATGTAGCCAAAAAACTTACATCGCGTTGTACATTTATACTCAAATTTTATCAAGTAATATAGGTTATGTTACGTACTAGCACCATATTCCCTCGCAAGAAAAAAACAAATTTTCTCCCCCTATCACAGCACGTGATTATGACGTAACTTACACATATCCTAGTTACAGTTTTTAAATTCCGAAGTTGGCAGAAATTTACCTCTCACTGACGATGTCATGCGTGTTGAAATGAAGCATCAAAACACATGCGTGTATTTGTCTCTCACTGGACGACACACACGTCTCTTCCACAACAACCGCCCACTTCACCGCACTTACACACACTGCATACTACCACTCGTTCGTATCAAGTCCAACCCACCGTCTTGCAAGAAACCGCACAGCCATAACCAAAACAGCGTACCAACCCAAAGCAACCAGTCACGCCCTCCAGTGTGCTTATGTACAACCAATCGACACGTACGCCATCTATCGACAGAAATTCAAACTAAAAACAGTGCATTGTCTCTGCTGCGGACGAGAGCAGGTTAATTTCGCGAACACTGTAATAACAGCAGCACGCATTTCTACAGAAGACAACTCAACATGCTCAGTCATCTGAGAATAAACCACATTTGTCTTCATTTTGCTTATACGGTCAATGAATCGTTGTTAGTGCACTTTTTGCTTTGGTAACCCCTTTAAGGAGTTAAAAATTTATTACATGTCATCTTCAAAGGCTTACACCTTATACGCTTTGGCCTATGCAGATTAAATTACAAAAAGTAGTTTGTCAACAACTCGTTAATATATATAATTCAGTACATTATACTCTTTGATGAATAATCAAAATATTTTTACAAACAAAAATTCAGTAGAAATATTACTTTGTCATTTAACACCTATTATGCGAGAAAAATTGCCACCTCAAACCTCGTTCTTAAAGACACTTACATAAATCAAATACCTGTGCACATACTGACACAAGACCTGATGATGGCTTCATACACTAAGCCAGAACTTGTTGCCATATAATTTACTGTATTTTAATAAATGTTGTGTCAACTGAAGCATCTCTCCATTGCAGACAGAACACAATAAAATTCCTGTCATTTTTAAGTAAATGGCAGTACAGTAATTACTGTCTATTCCAATACTATTCAAAGTATAGTTATTGTATCAAGACATTAACACTACTAAATACAACCACTATCTCCAACGTCTAACAAAAATGAAACAATTGTGAGATGTTCAATGCTGTTCATACTGTAATTACAAAACTGCACCCCACCCAACTCTACACTGCAACACAACCCAGCACACCATAAGCAACTACAAATGCCAATGCATAAACTATTTTGCATTAGTGTGCAGTACTGCACACTATCACTCGTTACGCCATACATCAGGAGTAAGGGTTGGATTTATCGGTATTTGTTTTGACATAATTATTATATTACAAACTATATTAAACCCCTTGTACTAGATATATGTGTTCTGGGTTCAGCTCAGCAGTAGCTATTTATATTTTGACACTTATCATAACACGAACAATAAAAGTGAAAGTACACGGCACCACACAAAGATTACTGTGTCAAAGAAACTGTTACATGTACCTGGCATGAGGTGAAGTGTAATGGTACTCAGCACACATAGGAGAGTCACTATGACTTCATACATGTTTGTGGCTATGTACCAGAGTGAAGTTAAAAAATGCTTCTCTAAAACTGTCTTCTGGTCAACATGTTGCCACAACCAAACTCTCTGCCTTCTGCTTCTTAACCCAATCCTGAGACTCCTAAGATAACAGTTGTATGAGAACCTGGTGTACCAGATAGGGCATACTGCAAAGGGACTGCAGTGACCACACACCTGTAGACTACAATGGTTTGAGACAGGTGCACAAATTTTCCAAACTCTAGGAGCCACCTCAAAATTCTAGGTGCCAGAAGCGCAACATCTAGCAAGTTCCATAGTGAGAACCCATGACATAAAATCTAATTGCCTTGGCAACCTGGCACCCAAGATTTGTCCACCCCTGGTTTAAGGGATAGAACAGAACAGTTCTGACCATAGAAATACAAACAACCTGACATATCCTTGCTATAATGAAGGAAAAAGATTAAATCAGTTCCAGAAACACAACAACATACATCATGGAATGAGTGACAGTATACGACTCCATCTAGGCTGTAAAAAAAGTATGAAATTTTATGTTTACATCACTCAAGGCTCAAAGTGTTTAATTCAACATAATAATCACACTGTAAGAGTACTTAATATCTAGTTTACATGCAAAAAGTCTGCACTTATTTATAATGTGTGACCAGCTGCACTACTTCACTCAGTATGTTCAAGAAACCACAGAACAGAATTAATGATGGCATCCATGTGAACTGGAACTTGGCCCAGTGGATGGTTATCTTCATACAACAGAAGTCTGAAAGCAGAAGACAGTAACCTTCTTTAATCACAACATTCCACTGAAATGTAAAGCAATGTTAAGTGTTGTTCTGTCTTACTGGGAACAGACTGCACTCATTAAAACAGTGAAATACAATAAATACTGTACAAGGTAAAATCTTCACAGCACATACCACAAAGACATATACGGGGAGCAGATATATTTGTACACTCATTCTTAACCTAGACACTAGCTGGAGGTGAATTGTCAAATTCATGCCCTGAGTGCTTTACCCCAATGGAAAGAACTCCAGTACCCATTTAACAAAAGGCAGGGTGGGCCCTGGAGGCTGCCTGGACTTTCCGGAAAAGATAAAAACATTTTACCCCTCTGCGGATTCAAACCCCAGACCACACAGCCCATTGCCTAATCACTATAGTGACTACACAATCCTCAAAAAACACTGTATAGCTTTCTATTGGTCAACACATACATCTCAATAACTTATAATTTTATACACAGTCAACACCAACAAACCACCCATGGAAGTCTTTGAATAGAAATTCTCCATTAACACCGGACAGCTGTCAGTATAGCACCATTGCTATTAGCGGCCATCTGCCAAAGACTGCAGTGACACAAATGTGTCCATAAGCATTAAATAGTGTATGATATAGCACCACCTTGCTAAACATAAACATTTTAAGTGAGAGCAACTTCAGTAGCACCATACATTCTTTTTGAAGGTACAGTATGGAGTAAAACTGTACTTTCAGAACTGTACTGTATATTGCTAGAAAGTAGCTTTTATGGGCTGCACTAATGTTCTTTCACTTGTGACTGACTGTCTAAAATTAAAAGGTTTGACAACTGTCAAAATGCTTTCAAAAATTCAGTAAACAACTTTCCTTTCAAATCCTGGAAGAGGTCTTCAAACAACAAGTTACCACAAAGTGAATAATAACACTCAACCACAACTAAGCTCTTTTTCTATAATATATGGTTTTAATGCAATACATTTTGGCTCAACAAGAAGCCATCATCAGGCTAGAAAGACACTACAGAAATTATTATGTAAGTTGCAAATATTATCGTACATCACCCATGTAAATGGTTCAGATCTCAATGCCACAAGTATCATACAAATATATGATAAGCCAAACCAGTTGATCTAAAAGATTATGTTACTTCCAGTTAACATGATAACCACTAAAATGGTTAGGATCACACTACGTACTTGTATCTCTGTTTAAATGTTCCAACTCAGGTTATAATAGAACTTGGACACCATTTTTCTCCAAGGTTACTGAAAATTCGTTTCTTGTTGGTCACTACAGACGATGGTATGTACATTTCCAAAACCACACAGTATAATGATGAAATAATATGGCTGATGAGTCATTAACAGACAAACATAACATCACAGTACAATTTTTATTTATCCTAACTCTATTTCTACAGTGAAGTATGGGAAAAAGGGTAGTACTGACAGCGAGTGTTAGAGAAACAGAAAAGGTCTTTGCTGATAGGGATCAAATTCCTGTAACCTCTTATGTGAATATAGCCAAGCACTATCCCTTATTATGGGATAAATCCATCAGGTGAAGCTGCAATGGTGATATACTTAGAGAAAATAATATGTGGGAAATCTCTTGCAAGTGCTAACATAAAAAAAACTAAAGGTGAAAACATGGAAATCTGGAGGAAGCAATGGCAATTTGGAAACTGCAGTTAAATGCTAAAAATGTTACAGCAACAGATGACATTATTCAGGAAAGGGCGAAAAACTGGACAGCACATTGGTGTTGCAACTTCACATACTGCAAAGGATGGTTACACTGCTTCAAACAGTGCCATGGATTATTACAGCATATAAAACAAGAAGAAATGCAGAAGTCTGTGAAAAAATTTAAAAAATTACTGCGAAGGAGGCTCAAATATGTTGAAAAAACCATTAACATTTTGAACAACACAGTGATGATGAGAACATAATGCACTGGGCTGTAGCTGTGGAAATTGCTACTTCTAACATTAGTGATAAGAAAGTTCAAACAAAAGCTGAGAAATATTTCACACTACTGGAATTAAAAAAATTTTCAAGCACTGTACACTGCTACTGAATTGAACAGTCTTCTAGTATGTTCTTATTTTGTAATCAGCATCTTTTATAACATTAGGTAAATTCTATCAGGTTAAAAAAGTTACAGTAGTTCAGTGCACTGAAAACAAACTGCAGTGAATAACCAGTGGTGCTGTATCAGGGTTTGACTGTAATGTGACCACAGTCATATGACTGCCTCACACCCTTGCACTTCCACAAACTTTGAAGATCACTTAAACTACTGGCTAAAGAAAGAGTATTGTGACATAAGGAAAGAAACACATACAGTTGAACTTGGTTATAACGACCTCGGTTTGTGTGACACCTCGGATATAGTGTCAAACATCCTCTGGTACCAACTAATTCCCCATAAGGCACACAGTTTTCTGCCTCGCTGACTACAACATATGTAAGAGCATCTACCTCAGATATAACAAGGTTGCCAATCATCAGTGCTATTTTCCAAAAAGCATGACTCACTGTGCGGCATTCTCCAACCCATGCAACTGCAACCTACCAGCTGTTTATCAGGCGGCTTCCTGTCCCAACCCACGACTACCCACATTCGTTTGCTAAATAAAAGCAAATCTTTTATGACCTGGAGTGGCGGTCAATTTGCTGGATAAAAGAACGACAGAACTGTGCGTCCAGGAGACTTAAGACACTTTTGCATTTATGGTCACTCCAGAGGTGGTGTTCAGACCTCACTGTGATTTACACACAGATGGTTGCAAACTGCTTTTACGAAGCCAGGCCAGGGAACAGCAAAATTTTGCCACAAATTATAGGCTTTTCTTACCATATGTGCAAAGTTAGAATTACGGTAGTGTTTTTTGTTCCTAAATTTTAAATGTAACTTAATGTACTTTTCTGTGCAAGCCTCTATAGAATTAACAAGTATAGCAGAGTAATCTTTATTCTTTATAAATTTCAATTGTAATTTAAATATAAAACAGATCATAGCATAAAAATGTAAGTAGTATGCCTGCAGGCATGTATTTTGTCTTAAAACATTTTTCCTTCACTTTCATCAAACACCTTGCTTACTGCGACACTCAGTTATAAGAACACAAATGTTAAGGTCCCTTCAATGTCGCTATAACCGAGTTCAACTGGGTGCCCCCCCCCCTCCGCACACACAAGCACGCACACACACACAATATTTGCAGGCCATTAAACAGTCTCATTACTGTAACCACCACACACTGATGGCAGTCAGGATAGTGTAGTCAGCACACTGAATAGGCTATGGACTGGACTCCCAATACAGTTAAGTCTGTTTTATTCAGCACTGGATAATCTGGAAATCTCAATCAACCAGCAAACTGACAAACAGCCCCATTATACTTCATCTTGCATTAACCTGCACCACCAGCATCTGACCAACTCATGTGTTCTTCCCATTACTCTAAATGGTGGTCAGATACTATCGGGGTATGATCAGGTGCTTTATTTCATTCACCTGTCACAGCGTTACAGGGCAGTGTCTGGGATATTTCATCATTTTTGTCAAGGAAGGGGCTAGTAAAAATAAAATTTCTTGGGCTAAAGCTGCCAATGCATATTCTACAGCTTGAAAGTTTGCTGAAAGCTGGCCATGCTACTCAGCACAGGCAGCTATTTATTCTGCATCCCACTTTCCTGCAGAAATGAAAAGAATGTATGAAGCAAGCAGACATTCACCAGAGATTCAAAATGCTTGTTAAGTCGCACATGGACTCTCCAGCTGTATCAAAGGAATGGCAGTGACAAAGCCAAGTGGAGTACAAGCAACTGTCATAATGGTAACAGCACTGGATGGTGACATGTGCAGTGCAGAAGAGAAATAAAGAACTAAAGTTGATTTTTTCTAATAGCCAGCAAAGTTTAAATTTGTATCATATTACAGTGAAACCCTGTTAAGAAAATTTTGAAAATTCCAAGAAAATCCTACTTCTTAAGCGGGAAATTTCTTAAAAGGGTAATTTTAATGGAAAGGGAGAATTTTGGGGCTTTTTTATCCTGACTTCTTAGGCAGGAAATTTTCTTAACCAGGTTTTCCTTAAGTGAGTTTCACTGTATCTAAGTTGCTCGTGAAAGATTATTCTGGTAAAATTCCATAGGTGAACAGCAGAGATGGTAACCCCAAAATGTGTGTGTAATTCAATGTTGTGAATATGATGATTCAGAGAGTTAAGGAAAGATTGGCATTGTTTATTTTCACATTATATGTGCACCTTGTTATGTAAGTAGCAATAAAAAGGGAATAGAAAGTGCAGTAAGGAAAGCAGGACAGGGTCTCAAGTAAGACATTAGGTTAGGTCTGTCCACGAGAATGCTAGGTACAAATAGATACACATTAGGCATAACATTCTGATATCCAGAAAACTGATATATCCAGCAACCCTTTGTTCCCAGAGGTGCCAGACATTGCAGATTTTACTGTAGAGAGGACATTTTTCTCCCTTCCAAAGAGTTCAGACAAGCTCTGAGGCTCATGCTTCTTACTCAATGAGCACTGGGGGCCCTTTCCCTGGGCGTAAGGCAGCTGGAGCATGAAGATGTTGGCTCAGTGCTGTCAATTTTATAACAGTGTAACATCCACCACACAAAAATCCTTGTTTCCATTGTGTCTGCTAAATGAGGCAGCTATACCTCCACTCTCCCATATGGACTTACGGTGTGCAAAGAACAACATTACCTTATGACACATAAACACAGCAAATTGTATTCAAGTCCGAAAAGGTATGGTTTCTATGTTTCTGTAGTTATGCATTTATTTTGAACTATATGTTATAACAGCACAAAAATCAATTCCTATGTGTATGTCTCCAGAAACAATGAACGATGTTTAAAGCAAGAATACTTTCACACAGAAATTGCAAGGATAGGGAAAGTTTGTTGTAAAATGTAGCAGCTGCATGGCACTTAGCTGAAAGCAAGGAATCACCTAATTTTGTGAATCAAAAGTATGAAAAAACACAATTTCTAACTAGATAACTAACTCACGCTCTCTCTCACTCATTCTGTCTGACTCTCTCATGCTCACTTGCTCGCTCGCTCACTCACTCTCTCTCGCACTTTCACTGTCACTCTAACTGCCACTCACTTGCAGTTGCTCCCACTCTCTCTCCACAGCATTGTCCTTCCTGAGAAGCTAAAAAGCTCTCAGCCAGTCAAGAAGTTCAGTGCAATTAATGAAACCCCAAAGGTTCAGTACCACGCAAGCAACTCCCCCAACCCCCCGCCAAAATTTAGTGAATGAAGCGAAATTCTGTGTTACAGAAAACATAAATTTTATTTTGATTGCAAAACTTTTCCATGACTTGAATAGGCATATTTTACTTCAAGTGAAGTAGTACATCCCTGTGACCTTGGGATGAACCTTACTGTTACTGGTACACCTGCCATCTTGTAGGGTTTTTTACATACTGTTTGACCATGGAGGTTGGTTCAGTGTTTCAAAGGAACACACTGCCTACACCTTCAGTACTTCTACCCTGAAGCTGAAGATGGTACATTTTTGGATAACTGTCATAATCTGGAAGACCACAGCATGCATTATACACAACTGATTAAATATTATTTATGTTTATAAATTTACATCCTTAAGCAAGTTCATAAATTTCCTTCTCATTCAGGTCTCAGTTCATGATTTTGTATGACACTGTTACCCTGTGCTGTACTGTACTTAGAATCAAAGAGGTTGGTTTACTGTGCCACAGTTTAGCTTGCTTTCACAGTCACAATGCCATTCATGTGATGGCAGTTTTGTTTCTCCTGGTCTAATGAAACAAATGCTGGGCTGGTATCTTAAACCTGTAAGTGCTACCCACTTCTATTAAAGCACCACCAATGCTACACACATCTACTCCAGTTCTGATACAAGGCCTGCACTCGCTTTATCCTGACATGTAACCCCCATATCAGCTTCGCCATACTACTGAAAGAACACTGCCAAACACGTGTGGGAGAGTTTTAGAACCTATTAGTGGCTCACCTGAGCCTCTCTGGCTCATTGCAGACTACTTTTTGTTTCAGACTAAGCCTATCACCTACCACAAAAGACCACAGCATGTAGTGTGGGTTTGGCTATTCAAAACCCATCACTCCAAGGTTACACAGGCCTCTCTTCCCAAATGAATCCAACAAAATTCATATGTCACATCTCTCACCAACACGTCTCTAGTGAACAAATGAACGTATGGATGTAATCAACATACTTAGACTTGATGTTATGTGCTTTGAGTCTGTAGTAGTAATGAATGCCTTGACTACTCGGGACACGCTTGTCCCTGCTCCCAACCAGCAGCAGTGTAGGGGCAACTACATTTGAAGCATAACTGCATGGAGAGCATTTTTTCATCTTCTCAAATGCACTCAAACTTATCTCTTCAGACTTCGTGTATGGAAAGCCAGTTTCAACAGAAACCCTGGAAATGAAAGTTACAAAACTTTATCCTTTACTGAAGGAGTGCAAATTCCTTTAGTGACTTTGTGCAAAGATGTCAGTTACAGGCATCTGCAAATTGAAAAATAACCCCATCCAGTAAACTTTAAAACTAAGAATAAAGACAAAATCCAATAAATCACATTAAATGTCTGTGGGAACAGACCAGTTACAATGCACATATCATGTGACATTGACATATGGTTACTCTTTCAATCAAATAAATTCTATTGCATTCAATACAGTAACCCCTTGCCTACCATGGTTTTTCAAAGTGTGATTTTGACTATTTACAGTTTAGAAAAAAATATATTGCACAAAAATTTGCCAAACACTGAAAAACATAAACACACCTGAATAAACATGGGTGGTTACTCACTCAACCAGCATGGACGCTGGCAGCATCAGCTATCCAAGCACTGTGTAAATGTTTACTGTCCAAAAATGTATTTTAAGTGGTGGGGAGAACCTCAAGCATCTGTGTTCATATAACATTAAACCCTGTTTTTCCCATTACGATGTTTATGCAATGTGGCTGTGTCCAGCAGGCTGCCCTCAATCTCTTTAAGACTCCTGATGGATCGGGGATCACTGTATTCATTTCTTACAGCCTGTTAACTAAGTCTAGCAACATAATTCAAATATTTAATCACCATATTAATCTCTTACAACCTGTTAACAAACTCTGGCAACAGAATTCCAATATTTAACACTACTACAACAAAGGCCCACCTGAACAAGTACACAATGTACATCCATTTTAATAGCATGTTAACTGCTCCACCTGTAACTTTCAAGCAGGACCATACTGACCCATGCTACATAGTCTGTGACTGCATAATATGCCACAAGTCTGAGAGCTCATAGAGCCAAGTCATTTAAAACAATCCAAACCATGCCACTAAAACTGGGTATTTACAGTAATATGTGGGATAGTTTCCACCACTTGCTCAAGGCTTGAAGATCAGTCAGGCCATGACACCTTGCAGATGAACAAAAGCAACACATTTGCCCAGCAAACCTCTTACAAGACAATGCAAAATATAAGAGTAGGTACATGACAGGGTAGCACATAATAGGCCCTTCACAGTTCTCATCAGTTGTACAGCTTTGTGATGACAGTGTCTAGACTCAGTACAGTAGAAAAGAAACTACTTCACACCCGAAAATAGTTTTGTGATTTGTTATTAAACAAAACATGCAACTTGTATACTGGCTCAGCAGTGTTAACGTAATGAGACAGTTGCAGAAAATTTGACTGGGGCAAAAAATGTAACAGTATATTATAACGAGGAAACAACAAAAGAAATAACTGAGGGTGGGCCAACCATGATTTAGTTTGATGCGTATAGGCACCTGGCATGAACTGCTGCAGGAGGACCTGCTTCCAGTACGGGAACCTTGAATTGAGCATGGCACAAAGACCTGCTTCCAGTCCAGGGACTTTAAATCCATTACTGCAGCAGGGACTGCTCTCAAGTGCACACTCACTGACTACATGAAGAAGACTCCTCAAGATGCTCATAGTCCCACAGATAGAAAATATCCTGCCTCTTATGCAAACCAACGGTTCAGTTCTGTGTTGACGATAACCCACCACTGGATTGTACTGTGAGCATAATAAATCCAGTCTGCACTCTTGCCCTATTTCACAAAGCCCATGTCAAATTAACATCTCATCCACTGTTCAGTTCTTGAAGTGTCTCTTGCATTCAGATTTTTAGTACAATTCTGTACCAATTCCTCATGTCTTGTATGTGCACTAGACATCTCACCCATCTCTTTCTTTCTCATCACAGTATGTAACAATATCTTGGGAAGAATACAACTTATGAGGCTAATCATTATATGTTTCCCTCAATTTAGTTTATTACCACTGTCAAAAGAGTGTAAGAATACTTCACATAAAATAAACTAATGAAGGTTTATTTAACCAGTTTGTCGGTTATTTTTCACAGCTGTCACAGCCTCACACTACACAGCAGACTGGTGATACAACAGCAGATAATTTAAATGCCCTTTCCTACACTACACTACTTTCTTACGCTACATTTGGAACACAGCTTTGTGTGGTGCTGAAACATGGATACTTTGCAAGCAGATCAGACATACGTAGAAAGTTTTGAAATGTGGTGCTGAAGAATGGAGCAGATCAGTTGGGCTGATCATGTGAGAAATTAAAAAGTATTACATACAGTCAAGGGGGGCAGGAATAACCCACAAACAATAAAAAGAAGGAAGGCTAACTGGATTGGTCACATCTTGCATAGAAACTGCCTTCTAAAACACATGATTGAAGGGGAGTTATGAGGGAAGGAAAGAAATGATAGGAAGATGAGGAAGACGATGTAAGCAGCTACTGGATGACCTCAAGGAAAAGATAGGGTACTAGAAATTGAAAGAGGAAGCACTAGATTGCATTGTGTGGAGAAACCGCTTTGGAAAAGGCTACGGACCTGTTGTGAGACGGACTACAGGATGAATGACTTACACCAAGCAGCAGATATTACGTCAGTACAGTAAGATTACAAAGCACTTACCAATCCGGTATATCAGTAACAGTAAACATACCAGTTAAGTCTGTCACTGGATTTATTGCTACCACAGCTTTAAACAAATCCTGTAAAATGAAGAAAAAATTGCATTGAGAGGGAAAAAATTAGGTAATATATTAACATGAACATTCCACACAACACAAATGAAAATGTGATTGTACTGAGCTCATTATTACCGGATACTGCCCACTAAGATGAGTTGCAAGAAACCCTCCATGTGATCCTCCGAAGAGTACTATCTTCTCCGGGTTTAGAAAAGGAAATTGCTTTAAAGCTTCAAATGTTGCAAAACGGACATCCTTCACGTCTGAATCACCTATTTTCCCAAGCAGAAATTCTACATTTTCTTGTCCAGCACCTATGGAGCCGCGATAGTTCACCATCAAAATTCCAAAACCTGTAATAATATTACAACACCAAATTCTTACCACAACAGCTTCACCAACACAGGTACGTCTTCCACACCATGAATGCCACATTTACATACTGAAGGTTAAGGAGAGACCTCATTAATAGTTATTTAAGATCGAAACCAAAAAAACCGTTAAACTGAAAGCCGTTTTGGTAACAGTTCAATTCAAACTCTTCAACTCACAACAAGAACAAACCTTCTCAGGACATTATCACAATACTGTTAATTTCTAACGCTTGCTCTTAGATAAAAAACATATCTCATAGACTTTTCGTTCAAATTTAATGAAAAAAATTTCGCAGCGTGTTTATGAATTGGTGAATTCGGGAAAAAATATTCATAAATTTTTACAATAAATTTAGTCCTGCAAATTACATGCATTATATAAAATGTGGAGTAAATATTTTATTATTCACATAATTCTGGTTGCTGCACAAGATCCGTGGCACCTTTGATCACTCTTCCATCATCACACACATACACATACACACGCACTATTTACACAAATTAGTTTTCATGTGATAGTCCGCGAAACAAGGTGCCACGCGTGTGTTGCACTCATGTCGTAGAGTCGCAGCATGAGTCTCTACCCAAGTACACTCTAATGTCATGTGTATAACCTGATTCAGCACACAGTTTATAAATTCCGATGTCAAAACTTTCCCTTTTTTTGGAAATGTACTGTCTGAATATGACCTTGCCTTTGAATTTTACAATTACTTTGTCCACTGCTAGATGTTCTGAGGGGTTATAGAATTTAGCATAAGCCTGGTTGGATGTTTCAAAAGACTGTCTTTACTTTCCATGGTCGGTCATATTCCTCACCTTGGTTGGGTCTCTGTCAGTCTCTAATGGTTTGGGTTATCATGCCTTCGTGACCATGGCAGGAAGTCGGAATGTGCTTCTGACGCAGTAAGAATGTTTGTGTGTCTAACCACAGCTGGAGCAACGTAAGCACTATGCTTGGAACATTTTACAGGTTTATCTTTTGAAGGACATTTGTTGGGTTGAGTTACTACCTCGTCCTGGCTTTGCTGTGAAAAACAGTGGACACAGGTATTTCCTCCTCCTCCTTCTCCTCCTCCACCTCCTCACCTGGTCCATCATTTTTGTTATTGCTACTGCTTGCTGAACACTAACCTGGTCTATCTGTTACAAAGACGGTTCTGTATTCCTTTGCACTCATAAATCTAATACCCTAACTAACGACCAACTTACATGATGAGAGCAAAACAGATCTAAGCCTACGACGTAAATGCTGTGAAAAATTCCACATATTTCAAGGGTGAACACGACGTTTTTAGTATATTAGACGGCTGTGTTACACATTTCTGCCACACAACCCCTACAGAATGCCCCAGAACTTCAACAGACACGCCTGTGAGCGCTCCTGTAGCTGTACACATAGATTTTCATGGATATCTCCAGTATTTTTGTATTAGTTCGGTCTGAAAATATGTGTTACAGTACGCCACTGAAAACATGCAGCTGTCAATTAGTAACTGGCTTCATAGCACACTGTTGATATTCAACCCACACACGACTCCAGTGCGACTGATAAACAAAACACTCCTTCTCTAGAACGGTATTACTCAGCCGAGAAATGCGCAGTTCACCAATGTGTTGACATCGCGACTGTTGGAGGCCTTACAGGGGTGGACACAGAACATTTATAACTGCACACACCAGCTCTGACCTTCAGGGGACATACCACACAGAAATCCTGAGAGGTACGTGGGATAGGGGCGAAAAAAATGCTCCCAAATTCGACACAATATTGACGACAACTGAGGTCGTTATTCGTCCCAGACGGATTGTTTCAATGTCCACTGCACAACGACAGTTGACATTCATAGTTAAAGGGTTAAATGCCCAGAGCAAAACCTCAGCTGGCAGTCCTGTGTCGGGGGATTTAATCACGGAGTGAAAGGGTTAAGCTGACAGCTTCCCCACTCATTAGTGTAACCACATGATTCTGAGAGGTTTCAACCCTACTAGTGTAACTACATGAAGCTGACAGCTTTGACTCAGATGAGTGTAACCACACTATGGTGACAGCTTTTACTCTCACTCATGTAACCACTGTACCTCCCACATTATATTCATGAAAGTTGCCTAATTGTCAGAAAGCCTGGGGGTGGATATGTGTGGTTCACCAGACAGCAAGCAGAGTGGTGATTAAGAGAAGCAAGTAGCACAGATATGTTCTGTGGCACTTTAGCGAACAATGCAAAAGTGGTACAAAAAAATTGATACATAAATAAAGAAGTTTCTAAAACCTCAAATTGTAAATAATTGTTATGTTTGTAATCGTTGACGTACAGACTTACACATTTACCTAACATACCTTGCAGACACACTGTCTACAAGGAACTGGAAGATTCTGGAAGAACATGGCACATACATAGAGCTCATCACTATTATTACACCACTAAATACAAAATAATGTGTCGATTTATCCTCATCTTGGAAGAAATTCAGGTTCAAATGTGAGAAAACACTAAACTCTGGTCTTCTGTCATTTACTGGATAAACTCAGTATCATTTTTTTAATGATCCATAACCGTGCACTGAACATTCAGACATGGTAACCAAAACCAACAAATGCACACCGGTTTATGAAAATGTATTATACATACATAAAATACATACCAGAATTAAACTTTTATCTGTATTTTAAACTGTAACACCTATTTTAAACAATGTAATTTTAATATCTTACATGTGCATTGGTTCACATCACTTCTGTAACATCTCAATGTATTTATTCTTCATAACACACCTACTTCAGGATGGCCACACAAGTGGCCGAAATATGTAGGAGGCATTACTACACTTATAATATATTTTCATAAACTTGTGTGCATTTGTTGGTTTTAGTTACCATATCAGAAGCATCTATTTCCTTATCACCGCAGTTGCTATAGAACTTGCAGTTACTGCAATTAGCTGGCAGAAACACAGCACAAGACTGGTCTCTGCAACTAATTGTAGTTGGATTACTTTGAACAGTTTGCAGTTTCTGTCTTGTCTGTGGAACTGGTCTGGTATGCTTCAGAATGTCCAGACTTTGCAAGTGAGATATACAAGGTGTAGTATGTGTGAATTACATCACAGCCTAAAGTCACAAATGTGCACATTACCCAGCATCTAAAGAACAGTTTGCATGTGGTGTACAATATTCAGTTCCCAAAATGAACTTTGCACATACAATCAACATCAACACATCAAACACCTTAATGTTAAAAAGTACAGCAGTTAGTTACCTGTGTGGTGTATATCTCAGATAAATTTCTTTAAATTCTGTTGATTTATCTAGATAAGTGGAACTTACAGTATGAAAAGAGAAGAGCTTCAAATCAGAACACTGTAACTATTATGTGTTGTCAGTTAAAGCTTTCCCATACTGTAATGCCCATAAAAATTAACTTGTTTTGCAACTACCTGGGACTCATTTGACATATCTTCTGGTCATTTATAAATCCAACCAGTTACGTGTATACCCTTCCTATACCACATAAACACCACAAAATTATACAGTGGCATATAAATCTATCCCATCTACAAGAACAGAAACAAACTCCATGCCAACTAGTCCAAATGGCACCAGTGCAATTAGTACACACATCTAAAATATAAAGTGAGAACTATCCAGTCTCTCTACAAAAAATTTACTTGCTCACTTAGATTTCACCATGCATTTCAATACGTAATATGTTTACTGCCCAGCAATTGTAGGCCGGATATTATATTTTATTATTAACTCCACACATTACCGTCTTTACTGGTGTAAAATAGCAGCTGTTCTAATCCATGGAAACAAAAGACCACATTTTCCAAAATCTCAAAATTGTAAGTGACATGAAACAAGTTCCTGTACTGAAAACCCACAAATATGAGAACCATGACAAAAAATTTAGTCCCATGGGCAACTTGGGGCCTGGGATTTGTACATTCATGCACGTAACCATATATCGCATCCTGATAAAAAGTGACTCCTCCTGACGGTTATGCTTCACTTCCATTTATCTCAGCAACACAATAGTATGAAACCACAACTGACTTTCTTACAGTAAGCCTCCCATCCTTAGCTATCCAACTACATATTTATCGTACAATGAAACCTCAATCATCCAACTTCCAATCAACTGACCCCGACATTAACTGCCCCACCCTTCCAACTCACCCAAAAAAACTTGAATCTGGCATTTAGGTAACATATTGTACTGTATTTTTGTGGGGGTCAATAACGTAGTCTACAGAACTGCTCTTACCTTAGGCCTAGTTAAGTCTACACAACACAGGTCAAACTTTAATTGGTGCAAGCTTCCACTACATATTCTGGCCATAAATGTTTTTTAGAACTTATTTCCTCATTCTGTATCAAACTATAACATGTATGTGTTGTTTCTGTCCTAAAACATTGCCTAGCTTCAATTACTTTGGACCCATAACAAGTGACCTACCAGCTTCTCCAAACCACTCTTTCCCCACCATTAGACCAGATAACCAAGGGCTCATCATATCACATTTTTCCCGGCTTCATATAACACTAACAGCCTTCAGCTGTAACAACATTAACAAATACCAGAAGCTATACTGTTACAGCATTCAGTTCTGAGGTGCAGTGCCCCTGACAATGCTACATATCTTACCCAGAGTAGCAAACAGTGCTTTTTCCATACTGAAACTGTCTGTGAGGACTGAATGTGGTCCTCCATGAGGGTTTACAATAACAGGTACCACATGGTCTTCAGCAGCTTCTGGTCCAAAATAGATGGCATTAAACGATCCTGAAACACAGTATTTATGCATGTGATACGATACTAACACATCAAATTCCCAAGGTCTCAGTAACATTATAAAATGTCAGTCAGCAAGTCACATAAATGCAGCACAATATTTATGCACCAAGCGGTTTTCAATTAACAAAAGTAGGTGGCAGAATATTACACAATGGTGTCATACCACAAGTTGACTGCACATGTGTAATATGTCCCTTAAGAGGGTAAATATGGTGACTGTACCACAGGAGTGTATGACAACTCTTGTAAAAGCATCAATGAATGCCACACAGTACTACACAGCTGTGTGGACACTTAGGGACTCAATTTGCAGAGAACAACCCACACCAGGGAAACAAGAACTACTGCACTTGCACTCATACAGCCTGTGTAAACTAGGAGACAATCTGGAACTCCAACAGAAACTTCTTGATCATCCACCCCCCAGCCCCAATCTCACCCCAAGTGACTTTCACCTGTTTGGTCCACTGAAAGAACACCTTAGAGGCAAACATTTTTCCAGAGATGCACAGGTTGAACATGAGACCACACAACATTTCAGAAACTGTTCCCTTCTTCAGGTGAATTCAGCTGCAGAAGGGAACAGTTTCTGCAATACTGTATAGTATTGTGTGTTGTGACAATGGAGGAAGCCCTAATAAACAGAAGACACAGAACTCATGTTAAACTACTCTAAAAAATACATATGATTAATTGAAGACGAGGTATGGCAGTGGCTGACAGTTTTACACAAACGATTATCAGAAGTTGGTAAAGCAATGGAAAAATCATACTAATGTTTCAGGGGATTATGTGGGAAAACAAATGGCTTCTTCTGCTAATTGTCTTGCTTACTTTAATTTTGGCTGCTCTTTGTGACTTACTCATTGACTCCCACTTGTAAATTCTGTTAAAATGGACATAGAGAATACATACGGAAAACTGGTATCAAAGTCATCAGGAATACTGGGAAACTTCTTGCAACTAATGAAGAAGAAAGTGACAATGACAGTGTTACTACAGGAGACTTTCTGCAACATGCCTTTTAATGCTTTTTAATGAATGCACCTTGTGTAGCATTACTAGCTCTGTGTTAACTTAACACAATGGCATTCACATACATGTCTAAACACACATGTTTATGTAACTCCAGAATGCAGACCCTTAGTTAAACGTGGACCTAGCAAATAGTAATATTGATACAAACACACTTTTCACTAAAAATTTAAAATTTTGAGGTAGTCACCTTACATACACCTAACTACAATATACAGACCTACAACTACAGTCACTTTCTGAGAACTGACATGACACTTCAATCAAGTGCAAGTTTACGAACTGCTGCAGTAAGACTGCCCACACAGATCCTATGTTACATTAGCATTCACAAAGTGACATCAACAGCTTCTTGGGAAAGACAAGTCAATTTCCTTATCAGGACCTGACATACTGTTCTAATGCAGTAGCAACTGCACAACTACCTTCATCTTTACCAGTACATACAATAACCAAAGTTCTACAAACCACATGCTCCATAACACCAGACCACATCCAAGCAAAGCTCTCAGCACTTGCATGACACAGCTGTTAACCCTCTGGTGCAGGAAGATGACTTTAGTTGATGTGAAGCGTCACGTGGAGAAAACCAAACCTAACCTCATCATCAGGCAAGAACATGCAAAGTAATGGGTGGCTATTTAAATCCTATGCCATTTGCAGAGTTAACTAGGCATTTAATTCCTGTACCAAAGGGTTAAATTAAAGGTTACAAGGGACAGGCAGTTTTTTCCTTACGCATGCCACAAAGCTGTATGGCACAGACAGCACATAATGGAATTTTTTGCATTCAGAAAATAATTACCACACATTTACTACTATGTGTATAAACAATTCTGTGTTGGGCAAATCGATGCTGAAGGAGGGACTAGTATGTATCTTTACTTACTGCACGAACCCTCTGAGCCCTTTGTCTGAGTGAGAGCCATGTAGTGGCATGTAAGACTGTCCAGTGATGGACATGAAGGCCAGCTGGTGATAGGTGACCACAACATGGTTTGCTCAGACCCTGTGGATGGCAGTTTGCCCAGTACCAAGACTGGAGGTGATTTGAGGGAGCTTCTTGTGCAAATAACTATGTCATTCTGAACGTCCATCACTATCTGGCTGCCTTCTGGACCGGCCAGCTCTGTGACACTCTTGTCCTCTGAGAACATATGCATTTCTGATATCAGTGGACCCAAAGAACTAAAAACCAACATACAGATGGCATATAAACAAAACAAAACTGTTGAAGTACACACATAAGAAACACATCAGCACAGGCTTACAACATGTTAACATCCAAGCACACTGAACTACTTATAAGAAAAGAAAATGTAGCTGATGTGAGAAAAAAGAAGCAATATTCTGTAATCCAGTGTCTTAGTTTTGAAAAGCAATGTTTGATGTTCAGCTGCCTTCCTTAAGTTATGAACAAAATTATGGTCAACAAAACCTATGTGACACTGACACTGCCACCACAAAACAAAACCAAAAAATGTTTTTCTTTTGACTAAAAATGTATGAACAAAACTTAAATTCTATGGAAACTTGTGCACTTTGGCAATTATCTACACACGTAAAAAAAAATAAAAAATAAATGCATGCCCACGAGCGTGTGCACGTGTGTGTGTGTGTGTGTGTGTGTGTGTGTGTGTGTGTGTGCATGCGTGCGCGCACGCGTGTGTGTAAAACCTCAAATAGACATGAACAGTGCTACACACAGAAAAGAATCCTACAATGGAGGTCACTGTATAAGAAACACAAAATATGGCAACACTGCAATGAAGTGCCAAGTAAAGGCTCAGGTACAGAGACTTAAAAACTTGTAGCAATCCCTCAGTTAAATTATACATAAACACACTACACATTACATTATGTATATAACAGACATCATATATTACACACCAAGAAGGGCTCTTCTTGGTCCACTTGACCTTTAAGAATGAAGGCAATCCACCCCTCCAAAATGATGGCTGCCAACCAAGCAACAAAGAAAATTATTTCTAACAATACCTTTCCCACAGAAACTCATTGAGGGCAAGAAGGGGATTGGGCCTCAAAGGCAATAGGCTATCTGAGTGTCAGTCATGGAAGAAACCAATAAATTCTACATAATCTACTTCTTCGCAACATGTCCCTAGGAAGTTTAATCTAAACAAACTCTCTCTCCATCCTTTAGTACTAATTCTGTTGTAATGAACTCAATGTGTAACATGTACCTATATTTATCACATAGCTTTGAATGTTACAGTGCTGGGGAGTGCTAAGGAGAAGACGGGATGAATCTTCAGCCCAGCAGCGTCTAGGCAGTGTGAGATTGAACAGCCCATAGAACGGAGTTCCACCCACTGTGGGAGTCTGCTGCTGCACAATGTCCACTACTGTCTCAACCTGCCAATAGACAACACCTCACTTACATTCCCAAACACTAATAACAGAACAAGTGTCAACGAATTCCAAACATTCTTGTTAAAATTGTGGTACATAAATTCACACTACCCAAGAGTCCAGCAGCCCATAAAATCTTTCATCGTTTGTTGGTGCCTCTGGTTCAATGGACATAATCAAACTGTTGGTGCATGGAATACACAATCATATTCAGATAACATCTAGCACGGAACAAAACTGCAACTTCCACAGAATGACAGACACAAATATCTCCTGCTTTTGATCTCAGTTCACAGTTCAGTAAAGGAGAGTCTATATCTCTTCCCCTCTCCCTTACACAAATCTAATTCACTTCACCATACATCTTTCGCTCTTGAACAAACTCCAACTAACTCCACGGAGTACAGACCTTTTTGAGAAGCTAACAGTTACACAAGAATTTCCTCACATTCCATGGAACCTGGAGGTTCATTATCAAGTTCGCAAGAGCCTGCAACCTGTCTCTGTCCTCAGCCAGATTAATCCAGTCAATGCTCCCCATCTCACGTCTTCAAGATCCATTTTAATATTATCCTCCCATCTACACTTATATCTTCCACAGGGTCTTCTTCCCTCAGATTTCCCCGCCAAAACCCTGTTTAGTCACCTCCCCTCTCCCCCATACATGCCACATGCCCCGCCCTTCTCATTCTCCTTGGTTTGATCACCCAAATAACATTTGGTGTTGAGCACAGCTCATGAAGCTCACACCCATATAAAACAGGCAAAATTAAAGTTTTGTCTATCTTAATCTTTATATTTTTTGGGTAGCAGACTGGAAGACAAAAGATTCTACACCAAATGACAGCAAGCATTCCCTGACTTCTATCTGCTACTCCTAATTTCTTCATGCACGGAATTTTGATTTGTTAGGGTTGTTCCTAAATATATGAAATGTTCCACCCTAAGGATTTACTACCTATCTTTAAGTTCTAATTTTGTCGTGCATTTCGATCTCAAGACTTGACCATATAATTAGTTTTCTCAGCACTTGCTTCTAGACCAATCCCCCCACTAGCAATTAATATAAAGTTTCTACGTTTCTCTTTATAGTATGTATGCTTTCTTCCAGTATATTAATATCATCAGCATCAACCAGAAACCGATGAGTACCACCTAATTTCAAGCCCTCCAGGCTTGCCTGAACCCTACTAGCATATTCTAAAGCAAAGTTGAAAGCAACGGTGATAAAGCATCTCCGTTTCAAACCATTCTAAACAGGAAAATGTCAGACAAATGTTTGCCTACACAGACTCTCCACAACAGGTTTTATTTAAACACATCCATATCAGCAGTACTATTTCCATTTTTTTATGGCACAACAGCCCCTAGTGGGCCAGGGCCTCCTCATTATTGAGGCTTCACAATCACACTCAATTAGACACACCACACTCGGCAGGACTCCATTGGACAAGCAATGAGCCCAACACAAAGGCCTCTACCTGACAACACACAACACTCATAAGAGACAGACATCCATGCCCCCAGCAGGATTTGAAACCGCAATCTCAGCAAGTGAGCGGCTGCAGAACCATGCCTTAGACTGTGCAGCCACTGAGATCGACACAGGGATACCAAACTCATGAAGAATATTTTACAAGACCTCCCTCCTCCCTGCCACTACAGCACGGTGCATCCTCAGATTGTGAATGAAGGAATACGCAGGGTAATTGCAAACATACTGAATAAGCAGCAGCATACAGGCAACAAGGAATGGCCCCCCACTTGGGGGTTGGACAAATTGCTAACAACTTCTCACTCAGTGAACTTTTTAACTAAAATGTATGTGCCTTTGCACTAGCTTGGGCAGTTAAATCACAGCCTTCTCACCACGGACAAACAGTTTCATTCCCACATAAGCCTGTATGGCATTTGTTGTGGATAAGCAGGCCATGAGCTGGTTGACAAAAAATAACATGGGCAACCAGACCAGACCTGCAACCCACCCAAAGATGCACCCTGTAGCCATCATGGGCTCTTTCCCCGAGGGTAAAGTGGTCAAGGCATGAAGCTGACCACTTACCTAAATCCAGTGACACGCTTCAGAATGTGTGGAATTGTACCTCCACTTCCCCATGCCTTCATGAAGTGCACAGCAACAACATTACTTTACCCAGCACACATGCTGTTCCGAGTACTTCCATTTTCCTGTCAATTATCATTCCACCAATGCTCCACATTCATTAATCTATCACCTGACAGGTGAACGATGAGCCCTTTGGCAGCCACAATTCCACACAGGCAGTGTCACCAACACCCTAAGAATAAAAAGAGTAGTGCACATACAGAAGCTTCTATCATATGGTCAATGAGCTGAAGAATGACATCATGTAATACTCCAGGCTTGTATTCAGCAAGGACTTGCTTCAAACTGTGGCCAGTACACGACCTGTAGTGATTTTGATGGCTTTCCTCAGCGCCCCTAAAAAGCACTGTCGTAGTACCTCAATTAGGCCATCAGAACTTCCTTCAGATCCTTTACAATTTACCATTCACCAGCCATCCAACCATTCAATGTTATGTAACACAAGCAGTATCAAAAAATAAACCATACTAAATAAATAAAATATTTCATTTCCTCCTTGATTTTTTGCATTACAAAATCACATTCTGGGACCATCTCAAATGAGATAAAAAACGCATCCTTCTACAACCTCTCCAGCACATTAGTTACATAGCTTCCTATCATTTGACACATGAGCTGCTGAAGACAGAACTGCTGGAAATTTGAAGATTGGTGCCTTGTGCATTGTGATGTCAGTCTGTGATAGCAGCATCCTGGCATTTTGGACAATCCTGTTGCCTCCACACTCATGACAGATGGAAGCAGCAGGATCCTCTGCAATATAGGTACACCTTAACCAAACTAAATGGCATTACACTACATGAGACAGTGACCTTCAACAAATCACACGTTCAGTCCCAGCAAAGCAGAAATAAGGGCTTGGTATATGCACCCACTAGCCCACCTCAACTTTCATCTCATCATCATGGCTGAGTGGTGTACAAGCAAGATGCTCCCAGTGAAATCTCCAGAATTTGCACTGTGGAAGGACAGGTGTTGTCAAGGATTACTATCTCTTTGAGCAGGCCATGTTACTTCCATGACATGCTGCAGTGCATTCAATGTCATCCCATGGCCTGTGAACATATTAAGAATGACCTGACTGCTCCAAATTGCTCTCCACAACTTCCCTGGTGAATGTTGGGAATGTCTTGCCCAACCACTATTCTGCCTGGACCTCGAGTAAAGTGATTTCCACTTCTGTGGATCAGTGAAGGAGCAATTCGAAGCAGAACACTGCTGACAGGGTAATGACATAAAACAGGGGTACACCAGTGGAAGGTCCATTATTCCTTCTTGTCATGGACATCTGTCCTGAAGAAATATGGATGAATGTAACACAGCCCTTTGATGTTATTAAACACCCTACATATTTAAATGCCTTCCAGTGCATGTGAAGGTTGTATGATTGTCAAGGAAAGTGCATCACAATACAACAGTACAAAAGAAGTGAGGAAATATATATACAGGCACAGGCCACAGAAAGCTCTGTAATGTAAGCCACCCTGGTGGAAACATCATGAGCTATCAGACCACATTTTAAAAGCACATCTGTCAATCACACTGAAGTAATGTATGGTATGTTGCAGACAAACGGAAAAAGTGACGAGTTTTACACCTTTGATAGATCAGGGTTCATGCTGCTACTTAAGAAATGTCGAAAAGACACAAATTACCCAGTTTCTCCTCACGTAACAGCCCTAACAGAAAACAAGTTTAATCCCACACTAAGCATTCACAGAAAACACATATATGAAATTTTCTTTATGTTTTTGTTAACCTTCAGAGTACATGAAAAGAGGTTGACAGAAAAATATTCCATACAGATAAAGAACTGACTTTTCCATTTGTCCTTTAAAAGTGCACTGTATTGTTTAACAGCCCTACAATAAATAGGGTAACATGATATCCAGAGAAAAAGCATTTCATGTGTAAAGAAACAATATACAAACCTGCTGCAAGTTCCACTTGTAACACATAAGCTTTTGCGCCGCATGGTGAGGACCACCACTTGGACGCTGCAGCCACACCAAGTATTCACCATTGGTGCTGAACCGAGGTGAGTGCACAGACTGGCCCTCACTGGACAGCACATCTGAGTGAACAAAATATTTTTCATTCAATATTTCTAATCCATACACCAAATAAAACAAAATTAGTTCCAGGATTTGAGTTCCTCACAGTGCTGTTCTGAAGATTCATGTCTTCTGGAATGTTAGGCAGTGCTAAACAGTTACCAACATTTTTGAGAAGCATACTGCCTCTATCTCCAGGGTCAATCAGTCCAAGAGGAGTCAATACAGCCTTGAATCTTCAAAATTAATTTCCTTGGAATACAAGATTAGAAACGTGCAATCCTCAGTGGGGCACACAGGTGTCTCTAAAAAGGCTATGTTCTGCATGACAATGTCCAGCATATATGTATTTTTTATTGCATTTCCATATCACTGAACATGGCTGGTCAGTGCTTCTTACCAGAGCACCCACTTTAAGTGCCTGAACACTACATGCTACAACACAAACATCCCCGTTCATACAGAAGCATTTGTCTACACCAGTGAATGGGCATGAGGGCCCATGTGCATGTGGACACTGGCATGCACCAATATCAGCGACAAACAGGCCGTACGTATCCTAAATTAAAAAAAAAACTTTAGATAACCTTAATAAAGGTAATACAAATGCCATTTACCTCATACGCTAGTGTGCTGGATCCACTTATATGTAACCATTAGTTACAACCCTAGTCAAACAGAATTTTTTTTTCAAATATGTTACAGATTTTTGCAGCTGTTGTTACTGTTGTTATTACTATTACTATGTAGCCATTTATTTCATTAAATCTGAAAGATTAAAACCATCACATTTGCAACTGTCAAGAAATTTTGCACATTTCATGGAACCGGAAGGCTCATTGCTATCTTCACAAGGGGTCACCACTGGTCCTTATCCTGAGCCACAGATGAATCCAGTCAATGCCCTCACATCCTAGTTCTATAAAATGTGTTTTAGTGTTACACTCCTATGTACAGCCAGGTTGTACAAGCAGTCCCTGCTTCAGATTTCCCCAACAAACCCTGTATGCATTTCATGCCTTTCCCCACACATGCTACATGCTCAGTCCACCTCATACTCTTTGATTTAACCCCTGAGTAATATTTGGCAAGGACTACCAACCATAAAACTCCTCATTATGCAATTTCCTCCAGTTCCCTATTACCCCCTCCCCCTCAAGCCAAAATATTTCCCTCCACACTGTGTTTAGCAGCACCCTCAGCCTATGTTTTTCTCCATAAAGCAACAGACCAAAATGTTATGCCCATACAAAACAAAAGGCAAAATTACAGTTCTGCATATTTTAATATTTGTGTTTATAGACAGAAAATGCGGGGAGCAGAAAGATTTTGAACTGAACAGTTCCAAGCATCCCCCAAATTCAATCTATTCTTCATATCTCCATGCATGTTAGCACTGTTCCCAAACGCTGGAAATTTATGTCTCTATTAGATAAATCACATAAATTAAACTCACCAAATACTCCATCTGCTGTAACATGGAAGACACAGCTCTGTCTGTTGGTACAGTAGACAAGCCCAAGACGCCTTGGTTCACTCTCCCAGGCAACTCCAACAATTCCCTTCCCATCTGGAGTCCAAATAACCTGACCAGGGGACAAATGAGCTGGAATCCCTTCCAGGACCGATATAGTGTCTGACTCTGTATCACACACTACCACCACAGACTGATGTTTTCCTTCCAACTGCTCCCCCCAGTCTGGACGGAACACATACTCCTCCCCCTGCAACACCATTGCATACTGGTGATTCAGTATACATAACTGGATAGGCACCAGCAACATAAATAAATTGTTACACATATAGATCAATTTCAATAATATGCACAGTCCACTACTCTATAATGTAAAACATATATTGAATGAGGATCCACACTAAACTTAATCCAGATGGTGGAAACATATGAAAGTTATGCAAACCATCAAGACAGAGTAGAGTAGAGTAGAGTAGAGTAGACTAGAGTACCATAGAGTACAGTAGGGCAGACACTGCAGTGACCCTTGCACATCAATTGTTTCCAATCTTTTGTGCAACACTTTGTTTAACCATTCAGCAGCCCCGTACTTCAAAGTGCAGTATCTTGCCGACACAGATCTTAGCAAAGTCACCTGGTTTCAAGAACTGATGGTCCAGGTGCCTAAATCTCAATACTGCTAGTGCCTCACAGTCACAAAGAACATGACAGACCATTTTAGATACCTGTTTGCATCTATGTCACCTGGGATTGCCCACCAGCCCCAGTTTAAATAGATGTCCTTTTAAATGACAGTGTCCTATTAGCAGTCCCATTATTCTTCTTAGCTGGTGTCTGCTCCAGTTGAGTAATCCCCCAGGTCTTTTAGCAGACAGTCTTTTAAGAAAGCCCTTAGCCTGCCTTTTCCACAGAGGGACTGCCAATACTCCTTGTGTTTCCTGCTTGTCCAGCCCCTGATCACTCCTTTGGCAACCTCTGCAGATCTACCAAGTGCAGGCTCAGGTCCTATAAGTGGAAGGGTGGAGCCTTGTCTGGCTGACTGATAAGCTATTTCATTTCCATCAATCCCCATGTCCTGGCACCCATGCTGGATCCTGTTATGCTCTGCCAGTTTCACCAGGGACTGATGACAGTCCCAGACCAACTTAGAATTTATCTGGAAATTGTCAAGGGCCTTAATGGCTGATCAACTGTCAGAAAAAATACAGATATTCCTACCTGTGTAGGCCTTTTCTATAATCTCCATTACACATGTCTTAATGGCACATATTTCAGCCTTGAATACTGTGGTGTGGAGCCCAAGGCTGCAGCTACACCCCTTCTGGAGCCCCATCTATACACCGCAGCACAACTGCCTTTATTGATCTTGGACCTGTCCATGTACGAGACCAGATCCCCCTTAATATTTGGTGTGAACCTGTTCCGCCATTCACACTTCTCAGAGAACTTGACCATGAATGGCCTGTGGTACATGTATCTCAGTATCATCCTGTCAGTCCCCATCTGTAGAATGGGTTTATGCTCCATGTTCTGAAATTGTCTACCATAGCTGAAATTTGTGGATTTAGGTTTCCAGTGCTGGATGCAAAATAGCGTGTGGAGCCCTGGGCCTCTACCTCAGTCACCACATGAAGAGGTCAGAGACGCAGGAGGACCTCCATCGCAGCAGTTGGGGCCATCCTCATTGCGCCTCTGATGGCCAGAGACATTATCTCTGTAACTTATGGAGTTCCATCCTACTTACCTTGCATATAACTCTATGCTACTGAACTGCGGAGCCATAAATCAACGTGGGTCTGATCACCATGGTGTATAACCAGTACACTACTTGGGGTTTCAGACCCCAAGTTTCACCAAATGTGCTCTTACAGGTCCAGACAGCCCTCTGGGCCTTATTCGTCATTTTTCAGCTGTGCCTTCCATGTCAGTTCCTTGCCAGAATAAATCCAAGTTATTTGACTTGCCTAGTCAGCTGCAATGTTTGTCGAGAGAAGTTTGGTTCATTTAGGGTCCTTAAATCCCTCTTCCTAGTAAATGGTACTATCACCATCTTTTGTGGATTGACAGACAACTGAGTTCTATTACACCACTGTCGCACCACACCCACAGCCTCCTGAAGAAGCTCTGAGATGGTGTTCAGGAATTTTCTGCTGATTGCGACAGCAATTTAATCTGCATACCCCGGTGCATAACAGCCACTCTCATCGAGTCCTCTTATGAGTTTGTCCACAACCAGGCTCCACAGCAGAGGCAATAGCACACCCCCCAGCAGAAAGCCCTTGGTCACAGACTCCTCCAGAGTTTCTCCTGCAAGTGTGGCTGTAATTTTCCTGCTACCCAGCATGCAGCAGACCCAAGGACATATTGCATGTCCAATCCCAAGCCATTCAGCAGCTTTTATTAGAACTTAAAAGAGGAGTTGTAAAAGGCCCATCAGTATCTAGAAAAGCTCCAAGTGCTACTGCCCTGTGTTCCACTGCTTTCTCTATATTCTCCATGTGTGACCACATTGCCCAAGGCACTTTTAGTGGATTTACTTGGTTGGCAGGCAAACTGGTTTCCATGTAAGGGATGAAACCTCAATATCTCGTCCCTAATATGCCTGTCCACCAGTTTCTCTATTGCCTTCAACATCAAGGACACTAGATTAATAGGACGATATGCCTTAGCCTCGGCATAGTTGGCCTTCCCGGGTTTAAGGATAAGCATCACTTTACGCTCTCTCCAAGCTTTGGGTATATACCCTTTTGCCAGACAGGCTCTAAATATATGGCATAGATGAGCCACTAAGCGCCCAATTTCTTGCTGCAGTAGTGCAGATGTTAGTTTCTTCTGCCCCTGCCAGCTTAAATGGTTTGAACATATTTATTGCCCATCATATTTTGGACTGATTGATGAGCCTTCCAGACAGTTACCAGTCCCTCTCCTAGCTACAAATGGTCCCAGGTTTGGCTGACCATCTTCAAAATTCTGTTACTATGACTCACATGAGACCGAACTGGTGCCGAGACAAGGGGTCAGGAGATACCACAACAGTTGACGCACAGACACTGTTGGAAGCCTTTATGAACATGTCCCTGACATCTGCCTGTTTCACTGATGAAGCTTTTTTGTGGTAAAAAGCAAAACTTCCAGTCTTGGGACTACTCTCCTCATGTACTGGATTATCAGACATCAAATGAACATGGTGGTGGTGGTGTGTTACTTGACCTCCAAGTACAATCCATAGCAATTCTGTACCTTTATGGGTTTTGCTTCTGCTGTTACATTCTCTTTATTATCTTGAGGTTTTGGCTTATAAAATGGTTCAGTCTTTGGCAGCTTCTTCTCGGCAATATACAGCAGCTTTTGTTCACATGGGGACCACTCTAAAGATCCAAAATCATCTGCAAAATAAAAGATTCACATTACAATTACCTAAAATAATGGCATTTTATATTTTCCCACACTAGTGGCTGAGATCAATTGCAAATTGAAAATAAAACACTGTGATCGATAATATGAAAGTAAAATGTTTAAGATTAATGCCAACATGACACATTTCTGACCACAGTATGTGGTTTGTGTAGCAAGAACACACACCAATACACGTATCAAGTAACAGCACTTCCCACCCGTGCATACATACAAATGCCAAAAACATGCTACCATATTGATTTTAATGAGTACAAGTTAGAGTCAAAACAAATGCAAAGAACAGACTATTACTATAAAAGTGAAATGTTTAACGTAAGGTCTGTGGCCCAATTATTAAAGTTTAGTCTTACTTCATATTTACAACCATTAAAGTAGATGCACCCAACATGTTTTAGTTCACTTACCTCAATTATTCTCATAATGCCCTTCACATGAAGATGAGTCAAAATCACTTTATCAGGTGACAGATAAACTGGAATCTCTTCAGGGACATGTGTTACCCTGAGTCATTACCACACACTGACATTTTCCTCCCACTTCCTCTCTCCAACCATTTCACAAAAATAAAACATGTGTAATGAACAGCAAAACTCTAAATTCATGACATTCTACTGTGTCATGTCATGTAACACTATCATTTCATTACAGCGAAAAGAAGCACTATGAATACTTTAAAATAAAACTCAGTTGGGTATCCTCAGTACAAGAATAAGGTCAATCATTTCAGTACGTGAAACAACAAATAAATTCATTACTTACTTAAATTCGGTGAATAAACTGAGTTAACCACTTTAGCCTATTCAGTGGTCAGCAATTTAAATACAAGGGGCACAAAGAACACCCAGCCCCCCTCTCCCCAGCAATGACCACAAAAAAAATCACTTCTACTATAAACAGAAAATATATCCAAATCGTACGAGAGACTGTTGAAGGTAAAGGTAAACTTGGCCCTGTAGACACCATGAAGGCCTATGGGGAATGGAGGTATGGCTTCATTCATTTTTAACCTAAGCACCAGATGGAGGTGAGTGGTCAGCTTCATACCTTGCCTGCCTTTCACCTGCACAAGGCACCTCTGATACCTAGTGTACATGAACCCAGGTGGGCAGCCAAACCAGCCTGGCTACTTTGGACAAGAGATAAATCTTTTTCCCTGCCACAGACTCAACCAAAATTCTTCAGATGTCCAGCCGACAGCTTAGTCAGTATACTGACTGAGCTATCCCAGCTCATAAGTGACTGCGTTGTGTTATGTTATTTGTCCAGAGCTTCTTTCTTCTTCCTGTAAAATTATCCCCTTACATCACAGGTGATATCCTCCTCCACATGTAACACAGCTCAGGGGGCGGAGGGGGGCAACAGTACTCTACCCAACATAAAAGATGCAAATCTGCTGAACTGTTCCTTTAGCACAATACTGAAATAAATACTTACAATCACAATACACATCTCCATGAACTTCAAGGGCAGAAAGATCAAAATTCTTCCATAGCTGTCGATGTTTCCAAATTTCAAGGTACTGTTTCTTTTTATTAGCTTCAAACGGAATATCTCGGACAACTCCTCGCAACTCTTCTGACTTGGAAAATCTGGACAACAGCCTACAACATGCACACATCAGTAAGAACTGTTACTCAAGAATAAGAAGGCACATTGTAGCTTTACAACTTTCAACACCCTGTATGTGTGCAATCATAAAATTTCTGGACTGAATTTATTTCTCCATTAAAACACTTATCTTCCAATTAATGTTGCCCCTTTCAGACTGGTCTCCTTGAGGCGTTCACTCTTCTGGAATGTTATGCTGCATACGTTGGCAGCTGGGTACTGATGTTTCAGGACAGCCAATCAGTCCCACCTTCTAGGGTCAAGCAGTCCAAGACCCTTGAAGATGGGCTGGTAGATTGTCCCAAAATATCGATAACCAGCTGCCAACCTATGCCATGTAAGATCACAGAAAGCGAAGGCCTCAAGTACATCACGTCAGAAGCCTGAAATCTCACATAGTCTCCCTGGGGCTCTACACAGCAAGCCCAGTGATTGTACCACTATTCAAAGAATTTTGTGAAGTGCATTGGTGCCAAATGTGACCAGTAGGAAGTATGCAGAATAACAAGTTATTCTGTTTTTAGCACACACGCAAAGCTGACTGAGCAGGCATGGGGCACAAATTTGGCAGCAATATATCACATGTTCAGATTGGCATTTGAAATGCTCTGAATTGACCCAAATGAAATCCCAACACATCAGGAACCTCACAGACAAGTGTTTTTCTGTTTTTACGGACAGGTTTCTTCACTCGATCCGCATTTTCATCTGTTTTGCTTGTTGATGGACATCCCAAGCATTTGGCATCTTCAAAAGAGGTCACATAACTTTGAACTTAGAAAACTACATAAAAATTCATGTTATTCCAACTCTGTGGTCTCCAAAACCTTCTTCTGACAACTGAAAAGATTCCATATGATCTTCCCCTATTTCAAAGCAAAATTTTATGCAAGCACGCTGTACTTGCAAGTCTGCCATGTTCTAGTATGCCAAAATCACAAATGGAACAAAATACACTTGCTCTTAACAAGACATTAGTCAACAATCACATGGCCTACAGTCTTACTCCAGGCAGGAAATGACTGGGCAGACTCTACTGTATCTACATCTAGTGGTATATGTTCATGCTAGCAGCAGCAGTGTCATTTTGCAGTTAGTCTGCAAAGTTTCTGCTCACACCACATATGTAGTGTCCATATATATATATACATGACAAAAGGATTTCCTGGTGGTATGCATATGTGCACTACACTGGCAAATTGCACAACAGTCTGGAAATTTGGTAATAATGGAACACTCACAAGCAAAATTCTGCACTCCCATTTGAGATGTTTAAGACATGGCCTATCAAAAAGAAGTCCCAACCCCCATCCTGTAACATTCTTTCTACAATAAATCCAAATAATGTTCATTTACACACAAGGCTTGTGGTAAAGCGGACGTTTCAGTAAGTGTATGTCTTCAGCAGATTCCAATTCAGGCTTTGTTTTTAAGTAATGAAGCTTTATCAGGTCTTCAGTAGCACTACTTGGATGACATACCAGCCCACTGCAAGAAGTTCCCTATATACGACAACACAGTATACATCCATGCCATGACTGCAACCCAAAAGCATAATACCAGTGTTCTAGCAGCATGTCTGATTTCTATGACTGACATCCGCAGCAATTCTAAGTACAATCACTGTGGTTGTCACAAAAACACTAAAAAAATTACTTCTCAAAGTGAATAGTGGTTTTGGTTGTGGACCAAATTTCTTGCTATTTATCAGACTTCACCAGCAGGGATTTACCACCCCCCCCCACACACAAAAAAAAGACATTACCCACTCTTTTGATGACATGGGATAAACTCAAGATCATGATTACTGAAGCCGCCACAAACATGTATGACACACGGATAGATGCAGAAAACCGTATAAATGTCTGCCAAACCATGTTTTAAGTGTCATAATTAACCACACATCAAAGGAAGAGCCACCCCTGTCAACAGCATGAAGGCATACAAGAAAAGCAAAGGCTTAGCTCCACTCATTCCTAACTATGGCTCTAGGTGGAAGTAACTAAATTAACTACAGATGACGACAGAGCCTTGAAAGCAACAGCATTATACCAACCTGTCAGTTACTTCAATATTGCAAATCAGACCTGTGATTCTTATATATACATGTTCAAGGGCACAAACAGGGCTGCAACATTATGTATGTCTGGTAACAAGTTACTGACACTTTTTGACCAAAATAAATTGCTGTGCTTTGTTCAAAAATTGGCACATATGCTGCAGAGAAGCAGGTTTATTATTCTGAAGCTTTCAAATCTGTAGTCTTGGCTTGTGTACATGTGCTACCCGACACACCTGCTGTGTTATCACCACCGAAGTCTGACCTATGCTACAGGTGTTTGCTCCCCTTTCAATATTTGTGGAATACAGGTTGTCTTGGCACATGTGTAAAACATATTCAACTGAATGATGGGTTTCACATTTTGCACAACATGTGAGTACAGAACTGAAAACATTTTCAAAATACCAACAACCTTCAACACAACCATATGTCACATGATTTACTGTGACATACACACTTCATTGCACGAGGGCACCAAACCAATGGCAACAAACTTTATGTATGTTCTAGACACAGGTGTTTAGCAAAATTTTGGGCAGTGCAATGTCCTCTGGATTTTATAACTTACACTCAGAATGCAAAACATACTTGTGTCATATCCAAATCTAGTGAGATGTTACGTCCACACGCATTTCAGTTCCTGTGTGTCTGTGGATTGTTATATCAATACATACCCCTGAATAAATGTTCATTTTTTTGGTTCCTACGTGCTAATACCTCAACAACAGCTGTCATGCTCAGGGATACAATATAAAATATTCCCTGCATATAAAACTTTCTACAGATAAATGATGACTTTGCTGTGAACTAAGAACTTCACTTTACACTATTAAAGCTGAAGGTTGCTACCTTATGGAAAGTGACATCATATAGTCTCTTAGATATATACAGACATTTCAGGAGAACCTGTTTCCATCTCCAGGGTCATTCATTTGCCCTGAAGATGAAAGCAGTACAGTCCTCTGAAACACTGGTACACATCAACCACATAACATGCTCTCACACCCCAGAAGACAGTAATCGTAACATTCACCACTGTGAGAACTTCACATCTTACATGACGAGACAGGCAAACTCTGTAAAAAATTATAAAATTCTGAACATATTTACACATTTATGCAATGCTGTAGACCTCAGGCTGACTTTAGTTCCCCTCAGTATTTACCCATAACTCCAATATGTAGATATCTTAACATATTCTGTGTCCACTTCAGGTTAGGAAATGGGTGCATCTTGTTTTTATAGTTCCACTGCTAAAATGTCATCCAGTGATAAAATGTCAACCGATGAAAGAAAAATACATGTTCATTGATATCATATATTAAGCAAAGAAACGGCCAGTTACCTGACACAAAATTTGGGAAACGTTAATCATTCTACTACTTAATGTCACAACAAAATTATCAATTCAAGCACAATTCATAATTTAGTACTAAGTGTGCTGTAGAACATATTGCAGAGTCCATGAACTCTACACATCATCCACATTTCTATAGTACCTACAGAGCTGCACCTTCATATTAACACCACGGGTGGCTGGCCACATCCATGCACCTCTTGCTTTGCTAATAGACAGCAGGAAGCCAAATTTCATGTCCTGAAACATCTCTATTATGCTTCCAAGTTTGCACATTACAAGAATCAAAATGTAGAGACTATGTCAATAAATTAACGCATCAAAATACTCATGACTAGTACTGCCAACATAACACAGAGCTTTGTTTGCATCTACCCGGAGTGCCATAGGAATTACAGCATTTATCACAGCATGCACAGTCACACAAACAGTAAACCAGCCTATAATTACTGAATGGAACTCAACATACTCAGTAGATATGTCCACTGGTGCCATATCTGAGGATTTCTGCTGCAATGAATCAACAAAATGTGTCTGCTGAAATTTTATAGACTTTCCTCGTTCCAAATTTGTTTGTGACCACGAAGATAAAATAGTCACCCCACTGCTGCCTTTAACTGCATTCATTATCCTCACAGATGTTGGTGAAGGATACTGCGTAACAGCTTTAAAAGCTTTCACCACCTTATCCACCTGCAGACAGAATGTACGTTAACAATATTCACCTGCACACAGTATCTGTGTGATGCACTGAATATTACTTGACTGCTATCATTTTTGTAGTTTTTTATCATCAGTCATTTAAACATTATAAGTTTACTCTTTAACTAATTTGCAACACTCAGACCAACAAAATGCACATTATTGTTTCTTAGATATTTATCATATCATATGACATAAAATATTCCTACATGTTTTGATCTCCAAGGGATCATCATGAGGGAACAGACTCACTCCCTGATGGTATGCTGGTCCCTTGGGGATTGAAACATGTACGAATATTTTATGTGATTTTATAATACAAATATCTAAGACACAACACTGCACATGTTGGTCTCAGTGTTACAAATTGATTATCTACAAGGCACAGAATGAACAATATAAAGTCTTTCTTTAACCTTGGCACTAGATGGGGGTGGGTGCTTAACATCACACCCCAGCCACTTCACCCCACGAAAGACCTGCCCATTGTATAGGAGGCTGGGTGGGGGCAGAAAACCTCATCCCTACTGGGATTCAATCCCCAGGCCGTCCACCCCATAGTGAGTTGCTATACTGACTACACTACCCGGACCAAAACGCAGCATCAACAGACACTAATACTACTGAATGCAAGGTTTTCTACTACTTTCAACAATTAGTTTCTAGTCAATACTCAAAACAGCTCTTGAAACTGTCACTTAGGATGTGCCACTGTTCTTGCTTATGCAGTGTACACAACACTAAGACTCAAATCAAAACCACTCTATTCCATGCATTCAAAATACTGACTTCAAACACTACAGCACAAGACAGCTGGAGGGTATGGATTTCGGAAGTTCCTAACACTGTAACAGTGCCTCAGTGCAGGCAGCAGACCTTTGTCTCTGCAGCTACAGTACAAGATGACACTGCAACAGCAGTACACATGCACACTCATGAGAGACCAGTGAAGCTGTTCAGACTATATGACAATAGTCATGTCAACAGCACATAACGTAATTTATTTACAGTCCCTAGACCCTTTATAGTACAAGGATTTACAACATGTCACAGTACAAATGCAATATAATACAATAACAACACGAAATATATGATAAGAAAATCACATTACACAGACCAAAATTATACCATGGTATTTACATCAAAAATTACATAATAATATGCAGATTACTTAAGGGCTTTCAGTCAAGAAAAATTCTTCTACATAATGGGACTGAGCTAACGGGTCTTAAACCCTTTTATATCATGGTTCAAGATTTTAATGCTAGATGGAATAGCACTGTACTGTTTGGTTCCAACACAGTACACACCTTTCTGGTGACTGGTGGGGTTAGCATTTTGCACAAAGACTTCATGTTTATGTCTTGTATTTACACTGTGTATTTCTGAATTTCTTTCAAATTTTTCCACATTCTCTACAACAAAAGACAGCACTGAGAACAGGTGATCAATGGCAATGGTAAGCATATTAAATTTCTTAAATAATTACCTACAAGAGATCCTTATCCTTACATCTACCATAGACCTATTAATTTTTGCTTGGATAGTGAATACTCTTTTGCTGTCTGTTTAATTTCCCCCAAAAAGGTAACCCAGTAATAAATAATGGAATGGAAACACGCAAAGAATACCAATTTTTAAGTATCTGTTATCGTGAGTAATATTACCACCCTCAAGGCAATGAATGCCAAACCAAGTGTGGAATAATATGCTGTCGTCTTTGATTATCCCACCCAAAAGTTAGAATGAATTTGTGGCCCAAGAAATTTAGCTGTACCTGCTTCAGTTGTTTCGATGTCATACAACATACTCACATAAAAACATGTTTTATTGTTGGTGCCAAATTTCATGAAGTCTCTTTTACCAAAATTGAATGCAAGCTAATTTGCTTTAAAGCATTTGTTCAACTTGTCAAAATTATCATTAATGCAACTTTGGAAGTGGTCACTTTTGGGGTGATATATAGTGAAACAAAGCCAATATACCTCATCTTCTTCACTGCAGTAAGTTGTGCTGACTGAGTCAAAAAATTTGTCTTGGTTTCACACTAGAACACTGAACAGGATACCACACACCAAGATAATACCAGTATCATCAGCAAAAGGCATAGGTTTGGACTGTGAAATGAGCACTGGGGCAGATCATTAATGCATACAAGAAAAGGCATGGAATCAAATATGGACGCCTCTGAAACTTTACATTTACAATGTCCCAGTTTCAGTTACAGTGTTATAGTTTGAATCTTGAGGAACAATATCTACTCTTTTGTTTTCCCTCATTAAGGCAAGATTCAAACCACTATCCAACTTCGCCTTGAACTGTATACAAATTTGACTTTGATAGCAGCATGTCATGATTCACACAGACAAATGGTTTGGAACGTTCACAAATTAAGTCACCGTGGATTCTGCTATTAAGGCAGATCATTTTTCATCTATAACAGGGGTGCACAAATCTGGGCACCAGGTTGCCTGGGTGACTAAATTTTGTATAAGGGCACCTGGTATTTGTGGGTCCTCAGTATGGAACTTGTTTCATGTAACCTTTCTGGTGCCTAGAATTTTAAGATGCCTCCTACATATTTGGAAGATTTGTGCACCGCCTGTGCAGATTTCTATCTGTTGATAAACCTTTTCTAAATCCAAACTGTCCTTCGGCAAGGATATTGTTGGAATTTCAGAAATCAGTTACCTTTTTGTATATAAACTTACAGAAGATTTTAGACAATACTGTCACGTGATTAGGTCTGCTAAATCCAGCCTTTCACCCTACAATTCTGGGCAAAGTCAGACGGCATTATATCATTTTTGTTAAGTGCGTAATATTGCTACACCCACCCACTTGTCCTACTACACACCAAATCCAGTGTATGAGTCTGTGTTACGGTATTAATACCACTGAACCAGACACCTAAACCTAACGTTTAACATAAGTGAGGTGGGTGTAAAACATTTGGTGCTGTTCGTATTATAGAATGCATGTCAAGTGTTTAAAACCACAATGTAACAGCCGTCATCAACAGTGCTGAACATAACCCCTAACCGTAATGTCTAAGGTAAGTGACCAGCATGTCCACCCCTTAAAACTTAGCAGTTACTATATGTACCCCTAGGTGTAACATTCCAAAATTCTGCGCTATGGCCACAAAGTGCATTTATGTGTTCTGTGCAGTTCAAGCAGCAATTACTTCCTTGTACAACATTAACAGATTGGCTTTTACAATGGAGGCGGACTGTGTTTACAGCGCGGTAAGAGCTGCATCTTTAAATATAATTCAAATTAATCTCCGACTTTACATCTATATCTACTCACCGATACTCCATACTTATCTTCATCCACACGTTGCTCTTACTAGGACAAGCGGCCGAAACCTAAGACCCTTCCGAAAGATAATGCTGTTTCGGAAATTAGGGTACATTGTCTAGAAAAGTACTTTCACTCAGTTTTAAAAGATTTAATAACGTCTGGTACATTATTCGTGTCACGTGATTAATACTGTCAAATCCAACCCCAACACTAGTGCTACTTAACACAATATGGCATATGAACTAAAGCTGATATAGATATGTGTGTAATAACATTACCTGGGACATTTCTTCTTGTTTCTCCAAACCCCGACACCGTTTAAAACACAATGCCTTTCGTCGTTACGTAGGTAGATATAATATACTCTACCTGCTAAATGTTGGCGCATATATCATACAGTAAGACTTGAGACAACACAGATTAAGAATAAACGTTCGCGCGCCAAATTATCAACAAGCTTCGTAAACACCTCTAATCCGTGGTAAACAGACTGACGAGCATGGATCAGGGCTCTAGTGACTGTTGTAAACGTGCTCTGGCAGGTGAGGGAATGTATCATACCACGAGACAGCGTGTCGTTCCTGTATTGCACGGTCAGACAACGTTGCGTGGTGGCTTGACTGCGGCCTGGTTGATGCAGGCTCCAAATCCCGGCAGGGGCGAGAGATTTTGCTTTTATTCAAAACGTCCAGACTGGCTCGGAAGCCTACCCAACCTCCTTGTCAATGGGTAATGAGACTCGTTACAGCGGGTAAAACTGCCGGAGCGTGAATTTACCCCTCACTCCTACCCAGTGCCCACGTTAAGAATAAGTAGAACGCTCGTTCTAATATGTGCCGACAAGAGAACAATTTGATTCATCGCGTCTCGTTTCCGTTTCTCTCGGTGTAATACGCACTGCCCTGACAACATATAAAACGGAAACTCATTACTAAAAAAATACGAGAAGATTACGGATGGGAGCTAACATCCGATCGGCTAGTAGGAAATGTTTTTGACCTGAGCTTTTACTGTCACGTCCTCATTCTAAACTCCGCCTCTTCTGTGAGTAGCGAGATATATGGAGAGCACGGAACAATGAGCAGTAATTCAATCAAACGCATAAAAAGGGAATTACAAATCCAACTATTAAACACCAAACGAACATAACAAATTTAAAAGTGCCAACACATACTGATTCACATATAATGAAAACTGTAACTAACTAATTCCATGGAGCAAAGTCGTTCTTGAAAATCTTAGTTCCTCAGCTAGTCAAGAAATTCCCCGCACTTTATGGAACCGTAAGTTTCATTATGTTTACCACAGCCCGCCATTTGTCCCCATCCTGTGGGAGATCAGTCCAGTCCACACACTCCCAACCGATTTCTTTAAGATAGGTTCTAACATTACTCTCCCATCTATGCCTATGTCTTCCAAGTGGTCTTTATCCCTCAGGTTTCCCTGCCAAAAGCCTTTATGCGCCTTTCCTCCCCCATACTTGCCACATGCCACGTCCATCTCATTATTCTTGTCTAAATCATTCGGACAATATCTGGTAAGAAGTACAAATCACGAAACTCTTCACTGTGCAGTTTCCTCCAGTCGCCTTTTATCTCACCCTTCTGTGGCTCAAAGTCTTCCTTGGCATCCTATTCTCGGAGACTTTCCAGCCTATGTTCTTCCCTCAGCATGAGACGCCAAACTTCACACCAATACAAAACAACAGGCAAAATTAAAGTTATAATCATATGGTACTTAGGAAAGCAGCAGAATACCTGATCTAATTCGTCATAGGAACAGTCCTTTGAGTTATCACGTTTATCCTCAGCTGGCGCGTGCGCATTCAGAAGAACAGCACACCAGCAACCTCTGAGCGCTAAATGTGACACCGTACTACTAACAAACCCTACTCTCATAGGATATGGTTCTTCTTTCTAGTGTGGCGCAACAGCCCTACTCGGGCCTAGGCCGCTTCACTGTTGAGATTTCGAGATCACACACGTTAGGACCGTGGTTTACTAGCTGCGTCCCGCGGTCACTTTTCAAGTACGGGCTGCGTATCACTTATGCCCCAGGCTGCTGAGGGTCAGGGTATTAGTTGCGTCTCGCTGTCAGTTTTCAGCTATAACAGCTGTGTACCAGGCTGCTGAGGAAAAACCGAACGGCTCGAATCGGGTCAACGGTGCCTTGGTTCGATGTCCGTCTGCAGCGCTGTACAGTGGGTCAAATTAAGAAAGATGTCGCCAAAATTCCAATTCTTCAACTTCCACAAAATGCTTAAAAATCTACTTGCAGAGCAACAGATAGTTGTCAGGGCAACGAAAATATACTTTTTATGACAACTGGGGTGGATTTGTTTTCGGTACAGGCAAACAGAGCGTTGTTAGTAGCAGTGCTTTGGAAACGTACTTTGTACACGAATTCTGGTAGTGGTTTTATTTATTTATTTTTACAGCAACAATTTAATTCATTGAGTAAACTGATTATGGTGCACAGCAACAGATTTAAGTAATGTGTAAACTGATTAAGGATGTAATGTTTCATGGGAAATAAATAATTTTTATATCGATTTATAATATGCTAACTTTTTGGTGCATAAATTTTGAAGTCCATTATTTATGTAGGGCTGCAAAATTTATGAGCCAATCCAGCTCCATTTGTTGCACTGTTGTAAATCTTTAAATTTGATTATTATTATTATTATACAAAAAATTAGCTGCTAATACATGCTACTCTGCAAGTTATTAATAACTGCATGAAGTAGTGCCATGTGCATACTTAGAGAACTTGATCATGCAGTTTCACATGCAATCTACCATTTTGCGTACCCATCGTCAATTTTAATAAAAAGTTAGTAGAGTGCGGATGACTAACCAAGCTTACACATCATGTATGTAATGCTTATAGATATGCACTTCATATTCCCATACATATACATATAGATTTATTGTTACATGTTTTATAATAAACTATGAAAAAAAATACGCGCAGTTATTTACAGATGAATACAAAATTAAAGCACAAGTTGTTGTTTAAGCTTTGGACACAAAGGAATGGCAAGCACAGCAACATAAAGAGTAAATAAGTTCAAAGTAATATAATAGGGATGTACAAATATTTTAGTTTTAATTAAAAACCTAGATACCACATGCACATTTATTTTATAAAAATGAAACTGATATTAAACACTAATTGCTTTCTTTTCAAATTTCAAACCGTTTTTTATTCTCAGGTTTGTTAATATAATTATTATTTTACAGCTCATTTTGGGCCTGAAGAAATTTCTCCGATTGCATTAAGGGAAATTCATAAGAATACATCTCATGTTGTACTGGCTATTTGAAAAGCTTGATTGATGCAGGAAGAAACCAACAGTATCTTGTAACAATGAACACAGACCTCAAATCTTTAAATGTAAAGTTACCTGTGTGAATGGCATGCAGGCATATGGGGCAGTGGAGGTATAATTCCAGTCACTCTTAACCTTGGCACTGAATTAAGATGACTGGTGATCTTTGGGCTCCTGAAGCTTTACCCCTAGGAAAAAAAGACCCTTGTGGTACCCACTGAATAAAAGGCTGGGTGAATCCCTGAGGTGGCCTGAATGGTTTAGACAAGAGAAAAATCCCTTGCTCCTGCTCAGAATTCAACAACTCCTCAGTTGTCCAGCCTGGAGCCCAGTTATTACACAAACTGCGCTATCCCGGTTCCTGTATCCTTTCCACCTAAACACATAAGGCAAAGCCATTTCCAAAACAATGTGGTCTTCATATTAACAACACAGACAATGCACATATGTTACATTGTGGTTCATTTGCATAACCACTGTTGCCATGAAAATGCAGCAATATCTTCGTTTATTGTTGTTGGCGTAGATGTAGCTGTCAAAAATATAAAAGTGGTCAGCACCGCCACATAAATGCAACAATGGGTTCCCTCTGCACTGTTGTCAAGCTACAAAATACTCCATACTGCTGTTAATAATAAGTATTAAATACAGTGAGTGCATGTCTGTACTCTTACCTCAGTTATTTGGCATGCACACTGCATCATTTCTGCACTGTATTATACTTGTCATCTTTGGCCTGTCTGGCCATACCATATTTTTCCACATTATCTCATAAACAGCACGATGTTCAGAACAGAATTGTTTAACATAAAATGTGTGTGTTTTGATATTCTCTGCAACTTTTGTCTGAAACAGTTCTCATTCTAAGAATAATTCAGCAAGATATTATTACAAATTTACCTAGGTCTTCATGTAAAGTACCCATTATTGTTAGATTTTAATCAAACGTAAATTTTCTTGACAGATTTCAGAAAAACCCTCAAATATCATATTTCATGAAAATCCATTCACTGAGACCCAAGTTGTTCCATGCAGACAGACATGACAAAGCTAATAGTCACTTTTTGCAATTTTGTGAAAGCGCCTAAAAAGCTGGGACAAATTACAAGGTCGAAGATTACCATCTTAAAGTAACTTATGACCCAATATTCACCTTGACTACTACAGTCCATTATCATGGAACTGCAGTACAGTAGTAGTCATTACTATAATTAAAGGTAATCATCAAATTACAATCATTCATATATACATTGCCATCTGATTGCTGACAACACTCTCTGCTACTTATACCAACATACAGAAATACACTAATCATAAAGACACACCAGAATACAATAAAATAGAAATGTAGAATGTAAAGTTACACACAGTAATTTTAATTTAATAGAAGGATGCTTACAGATGATGTACATTTTGAAAACATGCTGTCACATGTGGATACACTTAATACCTTAAACTTCTTCATGACAACTCTCATTTTGGCAGTGAATGTCTGATACAAAGTATTAATAGTTTCTGTATTTACAGGTTACTACTGATAACACTATGGTACTTCTATACACAAGCCTGCTGCCTTACCTTGGGACTGTCAACATGATTTTGAGATGCACAACCACAGCTTTGGTTCTTTCACACACTCAAGTGATGAAGTCACTTTCATCTTCAATGAAAAAAGAAAAAAGAAAGAAAGAAAGAAAAATGTTTTACTTAACAATGCTGCCAGTTGCTGACATGGTACATTAATGAAACATGACTTTGGAGCATTGTGGAATGATGACAGGGAAAATCCGAAGTATTTGGAGAGAAACCTTTACCAAAGCCACTGTGTCCACCACACAGCCCATGTAGCAGATGATTTTGCAAATGTAATTAAAATAATATTCCCATGTAATACATATTTTTTTACAGGATGTGGTTGTACATATAAACTTGCCACAAAACAGAGCACTGTATTGACTTTTACAAATTTCAAAACTGGAATTAATGTAACTTGAAAATAAGCTGTTTAAATTAATATACTGGGCCTCTGAATTGATATGACAAGAGAAAGAGAGACCCAAACACCATCCTCAAGTATGTAGCATTCCTGCTTCGTATTAGAGGGAAAAATCTGTGCCATGACAGTTGCTATCCTAACTGACCATTTCCTGACTTGCTTAAGTCCCTCCAAGTAAACGCAAAGACAGTTCCCCAGTTAGGACACAGACATATATTTCCAGTTAGTCATTATTCATTAATCATCTTACCATTCAAACCAATCTAGTTTGAGCTACAGACAGCAGTACTATACACCCTATAACTAAGAAGACATGGCAAACATACAGAATATTACTGGGACTTATGGAAATCACTCTCGTTTACACACAAGCCATGTGCTCACATACATAATTTATAAACTGAAACACTTCTGTTAACATCACCAACCCTGAGATTGTCCATGCACCGTATCAAGCAACAACTTTGTGCTTAAAAACTTAGGTGTTTTTAGCTTATATTTTTTATTATTAAACCAACAAATGCACACATAACATACACAATTGTATAGCTTTATTAATCCTCCTGCATGTTTCAGTCATATGGCACCATCCTCAGGAGTTGATACAACAAGTACTCTAAAAAGCTGCTAACATATACATTATTATATTCATAATATTAGTACATATAGCTTGCCTCAGCTAAGTTCAGCCTGCAGCGTATGTTGTGTGTGCTTTTGTTGGTTTAATAAAAAAAATATAAGCAGGATTAAAATGCATGCAATAAAAACTTTCAAAGTTTGTGCCTACAAAGTCTGTGAGCTAACTGAAACAAAAGGTCATTTGCAGTTATTTAAACAGTATAATGGAGATCATAATTACAATCACTTACAAGAATAATTCAACTGTTTACCACAACAGAAGCTGCATATGGGATACGAAGTGTTCATAATCAGTAAATGTAATTACTTCTTGAAGGGTAGTAAGCCATGTCAAAATGGAATACATTTTTCCTGTGTTTTGGAGGGATACCGATGAAGAAACTGTAATTTCCAAGATTTTAGGTTCTTACAGTGGTGCTGATGAATATTCAAGTCTTTTGGGGTGTCACACTATGTCAACTGCTAAAAAGTTACCAACCCACAATTTACAAGGCAACATGGTATAACATCTCAGAAGGCTTGAATTTTCAAACTGTGATTTAAATACAGTCTACAGCAGCACTGCTCATCTAGTCTGTATGTGACAGAGACAGTAAACATTCCTTAAATACTGGATGTCATTCCATCTTGACACTGCTGACTGCCTGGGAAGATGTAATGTCTAGTTAAAACACACAATCTGTTAATTCCGATCTGTAATACACACATCACTTGCTTTCAATTCATAACTAATTTCTCATACTTCTTTGTTTTGAATTCCTCAGAGTTTCCAGATGCAGTGTAGTGTTGCTTTAAAACACATTTGTAAAAGTTGTCTGAACTGGTGACATAACATACATTAATAGATTTAAATTTACTGCGGCAACATTTACAAAAATATGTTTGTAGTTTTCTACACCTTTTGGTTGTATCACAGAATGTGTTATAAGCATTTACTCTGTGACATTTTGCTTTTACTTCCCATGTCCTTGCTACATGTATCAACAGTGAGAATGCACAAACTTGCCTGTAAATTTAATGTATCGCTAGTCAAGTACAGACAAGAGAAAATGAACATTTTAAAAACTGACACACTAGTCACATTAACTCAGATACCTATATTCAATGCTATGAATGACACAAATACTTATGTATGACAAGAGTTTATTCATTATGAAATGACACTAATGTCCCTATGCATACACACATGGTACCAGGTTCATGCCTTGCACAACTTAGTGTGTTACATGTGGACCTGTAAGTTGCACACCACGAGTAATTTATCTTTCTATATACAGTGTCCCATCAAAATTCCATTCATGAAGAAATTAAGAGCAGACTGAATTTAGAGAATGCTGGCTAACATGTGGTGCAGAATCTTTTGTCTTCACATTTGCTGTCCAAAAATATAAAGATTATGACATACAGAACTGTAATTTTGCCTGTTGTTTTGTATGGGTATGAAACTTGGTCTCTAACATTCAGAGAGAAACGTAGGCTAAGGGTGTTCAAGAATAGGGTGCTGAGAAAGATATTTGGGTCCAAGAAGGACGAGGCAACAGGGCAGTGGAGAAGACTACTAGGTACATAAAGAGAACCTTCACGATCTGTACTCCTCAACTTTTCTATCACATGATACCTTACAGATAATCTATTATGCATACTTTCACTCTATTATGACTTACAGGATTATATTCTGGGGAGATTCCTCACACAGTGTTCATATTTTTAGATCACAAAAAAGAATTATTAGAATTATAATGGGAGCCAGAACAAGAGACTCTTGTAGAGAATTTCTTAAAATTTTACCTCTTAACATCTCAGCACATATTTTCTTTAGCCCTGCTTGTAGTCACAAACAAAAATTTATTTATAGAAAATTTTCAGATGCATAATATTAAAACTAGGAATAACTCCAGCCTCTTCCAATCATCATCACATTTAACGATATATCAGAATGGACCATAATGGTTTGGCTTCGAGGTATATAACAATCTTCCCTTTCAAATGAAGAACTTATCATGTAATGTTAACCAATTTAAAACCCTGCTCAAAAATTGTTTACAATTGCAGTCATTTTATACTTTAGATTAATACTTTAATCACAATATAAATTTAATTTAAACATATGATGTTAAGTGTTATACATTATTATTGAATTAATGATTAGATATATTACCTGAGAGACTTATTAAATGTTACACATCTCTTTCGAGGTAACTCTTCATATCAATTCGATCCCTTTCATTACTAGAGTTGTTATATTTGATGTATTGTTGACATGTCTTTTGAAATTTAATATCAAGCTTTTATAATCAGCTGATTTTAACTTATTGTTGACTCTTTTAACTGTTGATTGATTTCTGTATAAGTTCATATCATAAAGGTTTTAGATTTATAAGTATATCTGTCTGAAGATTTACTTTTAGAATTAATTTGTTACTGGCTGCAAGTAATGCAAATGTTGTATAATTTTATGAATTGTTCTACATGTAATATTTAGAGAAATATATATTTTGGACAAGTCCTGTATCTTGTGGTTGTATTACCACTAATGGATTTTTTAATTATTAATAAATACTAATACTAAAATATTATTTGAGTGATCAAATCAAGACGAATGAGGTGGATGGGCTTGTGGCAAGTATGGGGGAGAGGAGAGGTGCACACTGGGTTTTCATGGGGAGACCTGAGGGAAAGAGACCACTTGGAAGACCTAGGTATAGATGGGAGCCTACTATTGAAATGCATCTTCAAGAAGTGGGATGGGGTGGATTGATCTGGCTCAGGATAGGGACAGGTGGCAGGAGCTTGGGAATGCAGTAATGAACTTTCGGGTTCCATAGAATGCATGGCATTTCTTGACTAGCTGAGAACCTGTTAGCTTCTGAGGAAGGATTCTGCTCCATGGACTTAGTTATATATACAGTGTCCCATAAAAGATCCAACAAATTTTGGGTTACCAATTCAGCAGTAACTCAGTTGACATCATAGATTAGAGTCCATTTTGTCAAGCCAACCTGAAGGTTCATTACCATGTTCACAACAGCCTGCCACTTGTCCCTGTCCTGAGTCACATGAATCCAGTCCATGACTTCCCATCCTATTTCTTAAAGATCTATTCTAATATTATCCTCCTGTCTATGCCTAAGTCCCCCATGTGGTCTGTTTCCTTCAGGTTTCCCTGCCAAACCCTTACATGTGTGTTCTCTGTTTCCCTACTTATGCCACATGCCCTGCCCATCTCATCCTTCTTGATTTGATCACCCTAATAATATTTAGTGAAGAGTAAAAATCTCAAAGCTCCTCATTATGCAATTTGCTCCAGCATCCTGTTACTTCCCCCCTTGGACCCAAACATTTTCCTCAGTACCCTCTTCTCAAACAACTGACCAGAGTCCATTCCTTAACGTGACAGTGAAGTTAAACACACATATAAATGTCAGTCCAACTTTGAACTGCTAAGAAGCTAGTGCTAAAAATTGAGCATATACAAAGAAAAGGACTGATCCCAGTGGCCGCACGATCTAAGGCATAGGTCTGCAGCCAGGTGCTTGCTAGGATCATGGGTTCGAATCCCACCGGGGGCATGGATGTTTGTCTCTTGTACAGTGTTTGTGTTGTCAGGTAGAGGTCTCTGCGACGGGCTGATCCCTCGTCCAGAGGCGTCCTACCAACTGTGGTGTGCGTCTGAGTGTGATCAAGTGAAAATAAAACAACCTCGACACCTACTGTAAGTAGGCAGAAGAGGGAAGGACTATAATACAAAGAAAAGCAAACAACCTCGACACCTACTGTAAGTAGGCAGAAGAGGGAAGGACTATGATACAAAGAAAAGCACTAATTAGGTAAAACAATTTACTGGGTTACCTTGTCAGCAACAAGGAAATTTTATATCATCATTTAACTATGACAGTTACTCTGATTGGATTGCTTAGTAAGGAAGCTCACTGTTCAACAGCAAAACACTGCCATGATTTCCTACAGATTAAGCTACACATTTAATTACCAGTACAGAAATGAAGAAAAAAGCACTTAATCTCATACCACATGGCAAATTACAGAATTTTAATAACATACCCTTTTTATTATGCCAACTACTGCACACAATCTCTTCCTGTGTGTTCCTCCTACATGTTTTGGCTGTTACTTCCAGCCATCTTCAGGGAGTCAACATCAAATGGTTTACACAGAAGCAGTCTGTCATGAATGGCACGTCATACACTCATTACTACACAGTCATTATCACACTATGCACTTGTAGTTACAGTACAATAAAATAAAACAAAACAGAGTAATGAATAAAATACAATAATGAATAAAGTACTATGGTTGTGCATAAAATATCTACAAAATATATAAAACCTATGTGTATATAAGCCGCTGTATGTACCTGTATCCAAATATCAGTCTTGACCCACTTGCTATTGTGTGTGGGGTGAACCCGTGTCTGCAAGAGCTCAGTCTGTACTCAGTACAGAGTGGGCCACGCAAGCAAACACATGAACTCTTGAAGACACGAGCTCACCCCACAAACAATAGCAAGTGGGTCAAGACTGATGTTTGGATACAGACACATATGGCATCTTATATACACATAGGTGTTACATATTTTATGCACAACCATAGTATCTTATTCATCACTCTATTTTATTATACTATAACTTCAAACGCATACTTGTGATTATGGCTATGTAGTTATCAGTGTATGACGTGTCATTCATTAGACTGCTGCTGGGTGAACCATTTGATGCTGACTCCTTGAAGATGGCGGGAAGTAACAGCCAAAACATGTAGGAGCAACACATGGGAAGAGCCTGTGTGCAGTAGTTGGCATAATAAAAAGCGTAATTGTAAAAGATTGCATGGAAAATGTATAATATTAAGTATACAGAATTTTTATGAATGATGTGCATCAGAGCAGCCCTGGGGCCAATCCAGCCTCCCATACAATGGGTACTGGATCATTTCTGGGGGCGAAGCAGCCATGGCATGGCATAAACCACCCAACCCCCCTATAGCACCGAGGTTACAGAAAGATTAGAGCTATAACTCAGCTCCCCATCTGTGCCTTCATGGCACGTTATAGGGCAAACTTCTACTTACAACCGTTTATCACGAAAGCCTGCATGACTGGCCTTGTCATTTACCTGACCTCACTGCTTTAAGGGTGTGACAACACTGAACCAAACCAGATCATTCACATGACAGACAATGTGGTCAATCTCAGACACAAGGAGCCTACAAAAGCAGTTGTGAAGATTAGCCTGCTGGAACATTTCTTCCAGCATAAACACATATTTGAATGCACATTAATTTAAGTAATTGTATGGCCAAAATTTGGGGTGTCCTCACATTTACATCAGATTTGTTGAAAAATTACGAATTCACAAATTCTTTTATAACTAATGTTTACTTGCACATCTCACCTCCTTCCCAATACCTTCCTACACATTCCAGATGAACACCAGCACTTAAATTTTATTGAAGTTCCAAACAGTTAGCCTGGTCTGGTCTCATCTGCTTCAGCATGTCTGCCCCCCAACTAGCGCAGGTAACTAATGAAATAAAATTGCCATGCATAGCTGGTAAGATAATCAAACAAGAATGGGTTACTTACTGGTGAACCTTTCTTACATTTCCCAAATTTTCAGCAAAACCCCTACACTGACTGACTCATGTTGATGTAACTTTTTCACTCGCAAAATAACTTGATTACTAACCTCTCACTTTGGCGCACATGTTGTGGGGCATCTAAATAGGTGGTTGACATCAGACTAACAAATTGGACAACACTGCACTAACCTGCTTACATTCAGTTATCTGTCAAGGAAATATCCTATAAATGCCATTCACCGAATTCTCCATACACAAGAGAAATTTAATCCAAGGTCACAAAAGCAGCCATTGTGTCAAACCTTATGAAAAGCACCTATACCTTTAGGTCACAATTTTCACTAATCACCCCTCTAACACTTTGACTTTAAACACAGCCACATTCATTGAGCACAAGTGTTACTTCTTGGTCACGTGTACGTAACAGTTCACAACACAGATCCATCTCTATGCTGAAATGTCCTCCGACCCATCAAGGCATGAAAACCTTTCTTCCCTTCAAGGAATAGAAAACGTCCCTTGGTGGACATGCGGTCTTTCCTGACCCGCCCCACTGACAATTTATAGACCATTTCTACCCTCCTTTTCTTTCAACTTAACCCTCACTACACACTACACAGGCACATCTGAATTTCTGTTTGGTCTACTTGCTCTTTTGCTTCCATTATTTTTCAGTTTCAGTTCAGTGCACTGTCACACCTCTAATCATCATACCATCCATTTAGAAGTCCCTGTGTATGGACCTACCACCTTTCCTACCACCCAGTTCTAGCATATTGCACAGGCACAGCTCCATTCAGTGATGTTGCCCACCTGTGACACCATGGAATGGTTTTATTCTTTTTCTTATCTGCCCTTTTAAAATGCTTTCTTCCTTCCCTTCCTCTTATGTCTTTTGTGCTTGAGATACATATTTCACGCAGCGTATCAAACTTACTTCGAATGCTCCTTCTGCTACATGACTACAATTATTGACTTGATTCACATCCTTTGTAACTACCCTTGTTTCCCATTCACCTTTCTCTTCTACCTTCTTGACTAGCTGAGGACACACCTTTTCACAAGGAACTTCTACTCCACCAAGGGACTCCTACTCCGCATAGTTAGTTACTATAAAAAATAGAATCTTCAGGCAGATGGACTATGCAACAATGAACACACAGTGGACACATTTTAAATTAAGGAGGGAGGTTTATGAAGGTTAAATGGAGAAGGTGGATGGAGCAGCATGACAAAAATAGCCACTCTCCTTTATACTTTTTAATTTTTGTGGCAAACAGATGCTATTTCTGACATTTAGGAAAGTTGAACCTTCTTACTATAATTTAACAGGACTGCTTTTTCTGGATTCTTTGCAGGAAATGAAATGTGCAAATGCAGGTACGCAGCATAAGGATAGGGAACATTGCACACAATGAGAGTCATGTATATAAAAGATGTGTGAATCAGAGTATATCGACCTCAGGAAATAAAAACTATGGCAAAACTGTGAACCAACTGTCAGAAGATAAACTCTGTGCATTTTACTGTGTGATACATTCACAACAATGCAGACCCAGAACAATTCAATGAAATACACTTATGTCAGCCATGGCTGCTATATAAACAATCTCCATACAAGAACACAAGAATTTTGGAAATGTGAAATCCGTTATGCGAGAAGACAATGACTATATAGAGAACAAATAAAACTACAATTTTTATTGTCATGACTATTACAAAGGTGATACTCCTATGAAATAACAATAACATGTTTCCATATGAAGTCTTTCTGGTATGTCACACTATGAAATTTGGCAGGCAAGAACTAATGATTCAGAGAAACATGCTACCTCCATGAAACACGCTGCAGAGGCCACGGGTTCCTCCAAAACTTCAATACATATCTACCATGCTACACATACATGGCATCACATCCCAGAAGACTGATGTCTGGAAAGAGTATGACACTAAGCTGATAAGGAGAATGGGAGATCATTGTGTGTGAGGAAACACAGGTTGGAGATAAACACTCACAAAGTGATCACTATACAATTTACTACAAATTTTAAAAAATTGGTGACATCAAACAGTAAGAAAAGTCTCTCCTGCACAGTAGCTTGATTAATAGCTGCTAATTGGTCCATAAACATGATCAGTCACTGCAAATTCTCTTTGAAACCACATCTCTACATTACCGACTTGGAAAGACAACACTAAGAGGACATACATTCCACAAGTGTATTTTGAAAATGTATTAAGACCAGTACGAAACAAATTAAGTTCCTATCATCTTTGTTATGCCTGACAATTCTTCCAACTACATGCAGCATCTTCACAACCCAATTATGTTTATCTGCAACACAATTACTTACAGAGCATTGAAGGAAAGAGAAAGATTTGAGCATGCAATATTTCATGATACTTTCACTTATATAAGGGATTGATATTCAAACTTCACATGATGTCTAGATCTCCAAATTACAGTTGAGTCTGTGCTGCTTATATACTGAAACTAAAGGGGTTTCTAGCTTATCAGATGAAAAAAGTATCGTGACAAATGTACCATATGACCAGTTAAAACATTTTTACGAAATATCAGAGACTAACAAAACTGACTTCCACAGAACAGGTGTCATGTGACAATACAGAGTAATCCCTGCATTTCTAAAAATTATGTACAAAACCTTACACACCTTGGTACTCACATTACTCCACTTCCCTTTACTCTATCAGTTTCAAACTGTAGCTGGTGTAATACGTAACTAAAGTTACAAAGAACAGTTAAATCCAGAAACATATCCACACAGCAGGGGTCTGCAACCTATGACCTACATTAGAACTGCCTCCAGCCCACCCCTGCAAACGAGAAAGAGGGCAGGAGACAAATGAAGAGGTGTTTCAATGGTTTCAGAAGCACTTACATATATGAGCAAACATTTCCAGGGATTAAAGCGTGACATTAAGATTTTGTTCAATAATGGCAAAATCATTTGCATTTACAGATATAAATAATTTTCCAACCAACTACTAAAAATGCATCCACAATCCTCAGCTTCAAGTTCAGATGGGATGTCACGATTTTTAATTTATTCAAGCGCAGACTAGTTTCTGAATTTATAAACTGTCTGTATGTTACTGTTGATGAAATTAAACGTCATAGAACTGACACTGAACATGTTTTATGATTATCTTATTGTCGCTGTGCGGTTAGAGAGAGAAGTCCTATATTTAAAAAGTTTCACATGTGTTACAGCTACTTCAGTGTTACATTATTCAGTTGTTATTTTGTTCCTTGGTAGCAGCGGCTAAAGTTTTTAAATTCTCTTGCACAGTTCCGGAGAATTCTTGACAGTTTTGACGAAGAACAGACAAATAATACCATATGTTTTTAGTTATTTTGCAGTATTCAGTTAAATGTAAAACCTGTACAGAGCACTTCGGTTTCACTTGACAGTGCGACCAGCACATGCATATAGGTTGACCCCAGATCTGCAGGAAAGGAACTGTTCAAAATACAATGTCTATGTGCATTTGTAACACAAATTTTGAAAGGAACCGTTTAAAATGCAATGTCTATGTGCGTTTGTAATACAAATCTGGTTTCATTCAAGCATGATATAGAAAAGTTAATACAATGACATGGAAGCAGATTATATACAATTTACACCTGAAAATCAGAATTCAATGACAAATCAGTTTCCCCCACATATCTTGTACAGAGAAATCATCTCAGGATTTTCCACAACTCACTGAGCTGCTGCTCATATCAAGTCAGAGCACAGACAGACAAGACACACTGCTAGTGAAACGGACAGACTTACACAAAATTCACCCAGATGCTGGAAATGTTCTACATTGTCAACTACCCAGCAACAATTTTGTCACTGGACACAAAAGAGATTCAAACAGCAAGTCCTCACTGAACAGAAACTGGATGAAACTGATGCCAAGCTTAAACATTTCCCTCAAAAATTTGATGATTGCTGCAGCAGACTGGAGTTTGTTTTCAGGTGAACTCAATTTCTAAAAGAATAGAAAATTTTTATGTAGGTGCCAGGAATGTTGGCATAAGACCATTTCCAGTACCTGCTGTAATGGCAGTTACAATGTGTTTGTAACATGTCAGGCTACAAACGTGTTGGCTCTGCTAGCAGTCCACAATTGTGACCTGATTTTATGCAAGAAGCATCAACTCATCTGTCTGGCAGCTCAATGATTTTCAGGAAGCCCCCAGAATAATTACAACAGAGGTGTGCATGGACTGTGGCACAGGCCTGTTAGCACAGATAATGTTCAGGATCAAGCCAGGAAAGGGCCTGGTTAAAATGTTACCAATCAACCACTACACAAAACACTGTGGGTATTCTCCTGCCATTAAATCTGCAGAAAGAGGTATTCACCTCTGCATTCATCTTATGCTCATGACACAGAAAATTAACAACCAGCTTAGACAGCTGTGATACTGCTTTTGCAATGTGCACATGAAGTGGTGAGTTGAGAGTTTATTTAACCTTCTAAAGCCTAGCGGTAACTTTACATACCACTAGGTTTAACATTAAAAAATTCTACATGGTGCCAACATTGCGTTTATGTATTTTGTATGGATCTCAGAACAAACAACAACTTTTGCCTTATAACACATTAAGAGACCGGTTTTTATAATCGAAGTGGAGAGTGTTTACAGCGCGGTACGCACTGAGTCCTTATATAAAACAGATACACTCCGTTTTTAAGGGGTTAAGGACATGATAACCACAGCATATTTCAAATACACATTTCATTTGGGCTACAAGACAAGTGGGGTTTGTTCACATACAGGCAACACGTCTGGAGGTAAACTTCAGAGTTGTATCAAATGCTTGATCCATGCCAGGTAAAATTCTGTCACTTTACCCCACAAAGACCTCTAGATCACACTGCATTGCATGCAAAGAAAAAGTGCAACCTCCATGGAATGTTGCCTGTAGGTTCACACTAAACACTATGGTATATATTACAATGCTATGACTTGGAGACAGAGACGCAACAATAATGTTCATTACAATTCATTCACTTGCCAATGGCAACAGAAATATATTCAGTATCAAATTATAGGATACAAATATCTAACGACAAAATACAGCACTTAAAAGGAGCTAGAGCTGCAATTTACACATGCAACATAGAGTGATGGTCATGAGTAGGGGCCTGGCTTATTTACAGTGAGTTGTTCCTATATCATGACACCCCTTGGAACAGCTATAAACTGCCTTACAGCAAATGATGTTTACTTTTAGAGTCTTGTGTTTACCTACACTACAGGTAAGCTTACAGTGACTTTGTCACTACACCTGTTAGTGACATAAAATTCTAATAAAAGACAACAGCTAATTTTTAAATGATTAAAAGTTTAATGAACTTCAAACTTTCTTCAGAATTTTAATATATAAAACATAAAATTTAGTGACTCTGCTTCAGTGTATACAGATATACACATTATAAACAATAAATCAACATTTTTTTACCATTCAGGAGTAAAGTACTGTCATGTCAACAGTCCTGACATTAGGTTAACAAGTCGTGTGACGTCTAGAAGAGAAACATTTCTGTGGTCCACTCAATTTAAGAAGGTGAAAATTTCTGTTGGAGATTATCCATGCTCCTGTAACCCACCATCATTCCACACTGAAGGAACACATGTTTGTTACTACAAAATACAAAATATCAGACAGTGAAGTAAAACACTAGAGTTTTAACTTATTCTTCTATTAATAACACCAAATGATATCACCCACTGTAATAACCTATCACAGGGACTGAATAAGAGGCAGAAACATTGGATACTATTTTGGTAGGAGTAAAGTCCGTGCACATGCCATAAAGACGGAGGCAGCAGAGAAGGTACAACAAGCAGTCATCTTCATGCATTGGCTGTTTTATCCTGGGGAAAAACCCCTGGTACCCACTAAACAGGAGTGTAGGTAGACTCCAGAAATTGTTTGGATACTTTGGAAAAGTGAGATCTCTGGGCCCTGCTGGAAATTGGACCAAAATTCCTCAGATGTGCAGGCTACAGCCTGGTCACTATACTGACTGGGCTACCCCAGCTCTGTATATTACTGTGAGGGCAATAAAGTGGACTAACAGATATCAACAGAAGACTGAGATTCTCGCAGCAATGAATACAATGACTGATGTCTTCTGAGACGTGACACTTTGTAGTTTGGTAGATCAGTACCAACATTTGAAAGATATAAGTAACACTGTGTATTCTAGCTGACACAACCTTAATTTATTATTATTTTTTTAAACACTAGGTTTCAATGAAGCCAATAATCATCAGGTGCTCATTTATACAAAAACTTAAAACTCAAGGTAAAAATTTACTTTTTTGTGAGATCTCTCGAATGATATAATACATAAATTACAATCAACTTGTAATTCTTGGTGGTGTGTCATTCAACACAAGTGATGTGGTATATAACTTAAAACTTAAAATTTGAAAATTTAGGATGATCATTCCTAATTAAGCATCGATGTGTAAGAAGCTATCACTCACGGAGTAGACATCAACAGTAAGACACGATGACTGAACCCAGAATAAGGCTGTTAAGTGACTTTAAATAGTGATAGGAAAAAAGATGTGGAAAGCAAGCTGAAGGCAAAATCACAACAGGAGAAGAAAATAAATGCAGAAACAGAAATATAGTGCAAAATGCATAATCATAATGGGGCCTACACTAATGTACTTTGAAGCAGACAGCTAATGACTCCACTGACATTACAGTTTTAAATCACGCATCTATAAATAGAGTAAAACCTCACTACTCTGCACCCCATTGCACTAGAATTTGCATAATCCAGCCAGGGTTCCTGGAAAAATAAATTTTTATTTTGGAGCGGACAATAGCAGAAAAAATCACCAGCACAAGTCTGAAGTGACTGCAGGTTTCTAAGAAAGGCAGCTGACACAGCGCGCCATACTCGCTACTTCAGTTCCTGTTACAACTAAGCCTTCATCTCCACCAGCATCCTGTTCTAAGACGATTGCAGATGATTTGCAGTTTAACATACGATATTTTATTAAAAACTGCTGTACATTACAACAATGTAAATATGTACCTCTTTTACTGTTTAATAATTACTATGATACATAACATGATTTTGAGTAATGTGTATTTTTTATTCGTGCAATCACCTTTGTTTTTTATTATTCGTGTTACACCAGACTTTTACTAATCTGGACTGCTGTCCCCCCAGATAGTCGGAATTAATGAGGTTTTACTGTAATGGACATAAATAAGGGATTCAAAAGTATAAAAAGATTATGAAAAGTTTAATCATTACTTTAATACTTAATTATGTACTAGGATCCTAAATTTTCAAATTTTAAGTTTTAAATTATACACCCCACAGTTTGTGTTAAATGACACAACACCAAGAATTAAAGTCAACTGTAATTTACATTTTACACCATTTGTGAGATCTCACAAAAATTTTACATTTTCACCTTGAGTTTTAAGTTTTTGTATAAACAAACACCTGATGATGAGTGGCTTGATCAAAACATGTAGTGTTTAAAGCAATAATAATACACAGACGTGTCAGACAGAATATGTAGTGTTATTTATGCAATTCTACATATACAAACAGATGTAGTGTCAAATTGATTTCAAAGCTATCTTTTGCTTTTCACATTCTGTTTAACATACCATCAACTGCTAAAATCACATATGTAGTGTTGGTGGTGGACAGATGGATCAATGAAGAAATGAATGACTGAACAAATGAATTAATGGATTGACAGCTGAATGAATGAATGAATGAATGAATGAATACGGAGCATTGGTGGACTGACAATAACAAGGGAAAACCAAAGCACCTGGAGATAAACACGTACCAATCCCACTTTGTCCACCACAAATCCCACATGGACTGATATGGGTTCAAACCTGGGCCTCCAGCATGAGAATTTGGCAATTACCTGCCTAATCCATGACACAGTTCCAAAGGAATCTGCTGCCTCCATCATCAGAGCAGATGATTAAGGTCTGGTACTGTGGCTCGCCCAGTTCCTGTCCTTGGCACCCTGTTTCTATGCTGAAGATGGTGGCAGCACATTCCTCCCAAACTCTACCACCTATCTATTGAACTACAGGGCATCACATAATGCTCATCAATCACAGATTTTAAAATAAGATCAGTGTAAGTGAATGGCTGATTGTGGAGTACGCTGTATATGACAATCAGGAAGTATGGCACTCACATGGTATCAGAAATAACACATAAGGGAAGTCCCAAGCGTTGAATATGTACTGTATGACACATGATATGTTAAATTTAAAAACAAATCTTGCATTATGATTTATGAGAAAAAACAAGTATTGTCTTTGGAGGTTATGGCTGTGACTACTACGATAACAGTCATTCGGAATGTGGGGCTGTGCAAGCTTGTAAAAAGGTACCAACATTTCACATGAAGATCTGGTCTCCATCCTGAGGTCTAGCAGTGCACACAGACACACTTCTTGGACAGCTAGCCCCTGAAGATGGAGGCAGTATGCCCCTCCAAAACATTGGTGACTATTTCCCAGTCAACACAGCATAGCATCTCAAAGAACTTGGCTATTTACCAACACTGCAGAGAGAATGTCAATTCTCATATTGATATCTATCTAGCAAACTACATGGTATCGCATCTGAAAAGACAGTGATGTCAATGAAAACACCATGCTTACACGAAACAGACGGCTGACTGAATGCATCTCAAAGATAACTGGTTAAGAAATATTTGTGCACTCATGAAACAAAACACTGCACTGTATTCACTGTATGCTCTGCATGGGGAACCAGACCTTAAAAACAGACCTGCATCCCACGCTATGGAAATGTGACCTAGTAAATATATGTACTACAACGTACCAACAAATTCATTACAGAAAAAATAAAGGACCTGTAAATTCATTTCAATGGTGGAAACAGTCAATATTTCATGAAAAACTACGTAAGAATTAAGTAGAAACAATCACTTGTAAACACACAAATACCCACATAATTCTCCTACCTTTCAGTATTTTTATTCACCTGAATGACAGTTTTAATAATTAAGTACAAACACTGATTAGTTAATAATTGTGGGCTCTTGTGAACATGCTAATGAACCTTTGGATTCTGTAAACATAGCAATCTTGACTAGATAAGAGATTGTCAGCTTCTCAAGAGGCACTATGAGCAATGGATCACACAGAACCACCATCTCCTTTACTGATCACAGTGACTCCCCACAGTCCACTCAGCTGGAGACGAAATGGTCAGTGGTGACAGAACACTTTCTATGCGGAAAAGAACACAGGACAGGTCCTTCCACAAAACAAAGGAAAGGTCCTTTAATTTTACTGCTCCTGCAATTACTGCACATTACATTATGCATTTTCGACAGCATGCAATTTAGTGACAATGTCCAATGAGTACACCACTGCTAGGTAACATGCAATAGATACTGTATTTATTGCATGTGTGTGATAAAAAAAAAGCTACAAAATTCAAAATTCTACTGCATTACCTTGTGTGAAATAATGTATACAGAACACTGTACCACAGAAAGTTTTAACAGCCCTGCAATATATCCAGAAATTTAATAAAAATGGCATGTTAAGTCACACTGAACCATCCTACATATATAGCAGAATATAACCTCCATGCAGGCATTATCTTCATGTTCCTGTCATGTCCTCCTATCACACTGCCTTGTATAATCATCTGGCTGAAAACTAATCTACAAATTTACAACATTAACAAAATTTAATTCTTGAGATCTGAATTTCTTCCAATGATGTCACACTTGTTTTCTTTGACAATGGCCATGTGTTTTGTTATAATCAACAGACTAGAGCCAACTCTGAACTGTTCCCACTGACTATGATATGAAACATAGCTCAGTTTCCTGCATGTGATGATAAACTTTTCACACTGTGCAAACTCCTCCCCCACCCTCAAATTCTGCATATTGAGTGGTCTGAGACTTCAGGTAAAGAACAACACCATAACAAGTTACATGGTAGTAAAAAACACTAATAAAACTACACATATGCACACCACACATCCACATTCACACACCGCATAGAAACCACATTTCAATAATTCAAATATAAAATACTCCCTGTGTTTATAATTTTATGTTAAAGCACCTTCAAATTGCATGTAGCCAATATGAGGAGGGGCTTCAGTTTATAGTGCACGATTTTTGTGGGAACTTCATGGCAGGTTTAAATTACAATTCTAGAAGTATATACACTGAAACATGTACTACCGAATAACTGTAAAGCTTCTATCACCCCTTTTGTACTATTTACCTTGAAAATATGTGATTAGTGTAGTATTTTTCCAGTGCCAGTTTTATTGCCACAATATACATTATAAAATTTTCAATTTTGGTTTCCAAAATAAAATATGAAATTTGCCATGTGTTTCAAGTACATCTAATGCTGAGAAAAGGTCTGGTGGAATGTACATCTTCCAGCAGAGAAATGTATCTTCCTTGATTCAATTATTTACAAACAAAATGGACAAGTCACCATAAAAGTTTCACTTTTTCTTATGATCATTCCCTCCACACTGCTTTGCAACAACTTGCTTGGTTTCATTGTACAATAACAACCTACAGTACAAAAAATAATATTTACAAACAGACATCCTTGCAAGGGCACGCAAACAAGTGAAATTAGTTTGCCTTCAAATGTACAAAGCTGAAAGCACAGAAGAGGAAGCATTTTTTAAGTCCACCAGTACTATGTACACATTTTTACCCAGCAGTAACACTTCACACCCCAGAATAAGGGGTTTCAATTCTCCCACTGCTACAGGGGTGGCAACCATATTTTAAATCAACAGCAATGTTATCATCATAGAAAAAATTAATAACTTGGCGAGCTGGCTCACACTCCAACCAATATAATGTTGATGAGCTAAGTCATCTGGGATTATGCCATGTCTAGCAGTCCAAGGCTTCATAGACTGCTAGACTCTGAAGATGGAGGCAACACACTCCTCTGAAACACCAGCAACTATTTACGAGACAAAATGACATAATACCCCAGACAACTCGCATCTTCATCAACACCACTGCTGAGAACCCTAAATCTTGCAAAGTAAGCATTCTTTTAAAACCTGAAGATAATGGTTTATAGACACTCCATCATTTCTTTCATTTCACCTGATCATCAGTTTTGTATCATGATCTCTCCACAAAACAAAAGCCACCTCAGAAACCAGACAATGCGAGGGAACAAAACCCATCTCCTTTCACACACATACAACTGTTGGAAGCTCCAAAATCTGAAAGGTTTACTGTGTTACTGTTAGTACAAAAATAGAAACTGTAGAATTTGCATATGCAACCAATGGTTTAGATACTAAAGTCTGGTTTTTGAGACCTATAATCAGATCCCAACAAGCTCACCCTTCTGATTATCTATAATCTGTGAAAAATCCAATGTGACAAGTGAATTACCTGTAAATTTCTTTGTTATTTTCTCCTATTCTTGTTTTCTGATTTCCCAACAGATGCAAAAAGTAAATTTTAACAATAAATGACATCTTGTATACATAATACAGAAATGAAAATCAGCCCCTTAGAGCCCAGTATGTTATCGTAACAGTAAGCAGGCTGGTATGGGGCAATTACAGTGGCCTAGGTAGGCACAGTTTCTCTTGCGGTGAAACATTTGGAGACCAGTGTTTTTGTTTGACTGGTGAACTCAGTCGACATGTACTGACACCCTGCTTAACAACAGAAGTATATTATTATCGCCTTTCTATAAATAAAGTATCAGAGGTACAAATCAAAACATTACACTCTCAGAGAATATTACTAAGTGTGGAGTCTCCATGTACATTCAGAAACAATTTCATATATACACATCCTCAACTAAAAAAAACCTATGCCATCAGGACACAAGTTTCTTCCATAACTGGAATAAAAAAAATTGGTAAAATCCGATTACAATCCCCCCCCAAAGCACACCACTAACCTCATCCTCAGCCTGCTAAACTCAATCTGCCTAATCATACGTCCATAAGTCCACAGATCTGATGTATTATGTTCCATATTGCAGCTTGTATTTTCTGAAGTTCATCTTAAACTCTGTAGAAACAGAGGATAACTTTTTAAAATAAATAAACATTTGTCCTTTCTTAACATTACATACTAATGAATATCTATAACAATAATTCTAGGTATCTGACATCTGATTTGCACTGGTACATTTGACACTCCACAAGTGGCACTACTGACTTCACTGCTTGAACAAGACACATGTTCGTATATATAAATTTTATGGACTGGAGTTGTATTTACACATACACTTATTAGAACAGAATAATGAGTGATAAAAAATTACAAATTTAATGATTTTGTAACATTAAATACGAACCAGTCTGACTCAGCAGGACTGTTTCTGGACGAGAAATAAACAGACCAGTCTTCAATTATTCGGTCATATGACACAAAAAGTTGATGACAAAAGTAACTGATAACAAAAAATACTTTTATCACTAAAAAATAATCTTTACGGAAGTTTAGCTGCAACCAGAGTTCAGTAAAATAAAACAATAATATAAAAGAGTTGCTATGTAACATCTAGAGGACAGTAACTGCAGAATGGGGTCTGCAAGAGACAGTGAAGACAGCTGTCTGGGCACAATCATTACATATATTAATGAAATGGAACTTATTTGGCATCATTACGTGAACTTTGATCGAGACTACTACCTTCCTTATCATAACATAAAAATTCTATGAACACAAAAGCAAAGTTAAAAATATACATACAATTTAAAATAACTTTTGCCTTTTATTTTTAAAAATAATACTTTCTGAAAACCAATTTCATATTACCATATTACTTTGAATCTAAGACACAATTTTTTTCATATTTTTCCAAACTGAAAATTATGGTGCGTCTTAAATTCAAGGCATTACTTTTCACTCTTCTGAAGTCTCGGAAAACATCATCATCTTCAGAGAACATGTGGCCTCACTAAATGAGTAGTAGTATGGACGGTGAGATGTATTTACTTGAAAAATTTTTTCCCCACAAAAACCCTTTCTAAAGGTGGAGTGTGTCTTAAAGGGCATCTTAAATCCAAAGTAATATGGTGTTCTCTTCAAATGAAACACAAAATTCTCCGAACTTCTTGCTCAGTGATAAAGGGGACATGATCTACATACACAATTAAATGCAATTATCGTCAATTCCCGGCATGTATAATGAAATACAACTGCAAACACTGCACTACGCTTTACTATTAACCGCCTTACACATTCATTCGCTTCATTTTGTTCAAGCATACGACCCGCAAATTTCACCACCATGATTCATGCAGTCCACTATACGACAGCTGCAGATCACATTTTCTGCAGTCACATTTCAGCTTCATTATCTCTGAAACATGTACACTATATGCATTCCACTTGAATGTATTTCATTGGTGTTTTTTTTTTTTCCACAGGCTGCCAGCCTGCCAGGACAGTACAACAGTTTATGCATTGTACTAGTATAAGGACAAGATGCACCCTTCTTGAAGTACAACACAACTGTCAATGACTGCACACTGACTGCTGCCCATCAGTATGATACAAACCTATTGCATGACCAAACAAACAGATGCTGTGTCTTGACGTTTTCCTGTGAAAGAATACAGAATTTGTCAATTCAAATAAATAAGTGATACAGTATCATCTGTCAAGATCTCACTGCAAGCAGATATTAGGAGCAAAATCTTAACTGGAGCACGCAGGATGAATACCAAGCCACAAAATTACCCAGCAGCAGACCTTCTACTACAATTAATTACCACTGCATAGTTACTAGATGAGAAATTTAATTTGCTGGGGGGCTTTTTTAATTCTTTATCTGTTACATAGAATGCTGTATTCAACTGTATAAGCAACTGACAGGTATAAAGTCAAACCAGGTAATGTGATTAGATGCAGGCTGTAAGCAACAAACCAGGGTGTTACACACACCAGCTTGTCACTTCAACATAGATGTCTGAAACAACAAGTAATGGTCAAACCTCTATTTCTGCACCTGATCACCACACCAGTGGAGACACACCATATTTGACTGAATATAAGACAAGAATTTTTAACAATCTGTCATCTGAAGAACTGGGGAACACTTTATAAATGCACACAAAATTAACGTCTTAACTGGGAGTGATGTATACATACACATTCGTATCGCGCTATTTCAATGCATATGATGTACTATTACATCCTACATCTTTTACCTCTAATATCTCCTGGGTATGATGAGCTACGACTCAGACATTGGCCCTTTCCTAATAACTGACATTTGATCCGCTGGACAGCACCACCAACCACCTTCTTTTCGGCCCTATGTGTAGTACCACGCTTTGAAGTCTATTACACAGTCAGAAATTTTAAAATCTAAAAAAAATCATAGATGTTGCACTAGTCGTGAATAAAACTTGCATTTCAACTTTACATCAGTGTTCAATTACATATTGAAAGAAAACCTATTATGTTTTCACCCCTCCTCTCCCCTTTCAGAAACTGGCAAAAATTGGTACAAAAAACCAAGGGCTGGTTACACCAAGAGCCCGGAAAAGACCCAGTTAAGAGGTTAAATACACTGTGCATACATGTTTTCCTGGAAACTGAAGATTATGAAGTGGGTCACCTTACATGTGTGTTTATCTTACAGTCAGATAAAGATGGTAATACACATGCTCAGAGCTTGCTGCTCCTCAGCTTTTATCTCATCACCATGTCACAAGAGTTCTCTTTAAGTTTTTCTGTGGTGAAACATTAAGTTGGAATCACTAGGCAGAGGGTACAGGCAGGGTAGTAAATGGGCAAGACATTCCCAGCTGTCTGCCAAAAAGCTGTTAACAACATTCTCCTTGTCAACCATGGAACAACAGTGAAGGAAATCACCTATGACATGAGAACATAAAACCAGAAGTATGCAAACACTTACCCTCTTTTGGAATCAAACAAGCTGTGCATCAGCAAATAAATACCTCAACTGCTCTAGTGATATGTGAAGAAATTATGTTTAAGTAATAAAAACATGTGTCCACTGCATGGAGACATGAAGCTTGTGTAGATATCCTGTATTTATTTGTTATTTATGGGCACATGATCGTCTGATGGGTTACCTAACAATATTGTTAACTGTACTGAGTGAGATGTCAACAAGACCCACAAAACAGTATCAGGAGGGATTGTATGGGATGGGCCAGAAACAAAAAACCCAACTAGGAGAGCTGAGACATAAACAAGGTACTTCGATCTTCATGAACAGTGCTGTGAGAATCTCAAATCTTGTACGACACAGTGCCTCCAAAACACCCGTCTTCCATTTCAGAGGCTGGGAGATTTACTGTTACGATCTACTTCAATGTTTCAACACATCTGAGGACATCCCTCACTTTCCAGTAATTTTAACACACATTCAACAATAATAGAAAAAAATTTCTGGTGTATAGGCACTAGCACAAGCAAGTCTTCAGGCAAAGAACATGAATTTATGGAGGAATATAAGGGAACAAGCAAGATGGGTAGAAAAAATTATCTACCTTAGCATGCTGTCTTCCTGGAATGAATTTCATAAATGTAGTTTTGACACTTCAGGCAAAACATTCAATACCAAACTCCTGAATGGTCTTCTATTAGATCAGCCTACTGTGTAACAGTTACGTTACTGTCAACTATAATAATACATACCAGATTTTCAAAGAAATTATATTCCAACTAGTTTGTACTCTTTTCACACATAACATATAAACACTGCAATGAAGCAAAAGAATGTTCATTTGCAAATAGCCTACTTTAGATGTACAATTTGGCTAAACACATCATAATGACATGCAAGTCACGTAGTTTCTCAGGTTTTATTAAGTGTTGCCATAGAACACTTTACGAGATCAGACAGAATTACTCAATCATCATGAAGCAATAAGTATTAAACATTACAAGTGAGTGCCAGTACTCTTGCCTTAGTTATCTGGCATGTAAATCACATCTTCTCTGTGTCGTATTATACTGTTATCTATGGCCTGTCTGGCTCTACCATATTTTTCCACATTATCTCATAAATGGCATGATTTCCAGAAAAAATTATTGAACATAAAAGTGTTTTATTTTATACACAACTTTGGTCTGAAACACTTCACACCTAAAAAGAATTCAGCAAGATATTATCACAAATGTGCATGGGTCTTCACGTAAAGTACCCGTTATTCTTGTCAGATATTAATGAAACTTCAATTTTCCTCACAAAGTTTCAAAAAATCCTCAAATATCAAATTCCATGAAAAATCCATCCAGTGGGAGCTGCACTGTCCCATGCGGACGGTCGGGCAGACAGACATGACAAAACCAGGAGTCTCTTTCTGAAATTTTGCATAAGCGCCTAAAAATTCACCTACGGAGTAAAAGGAGTGTGCATTTAAGTACAGTAAAACTCATTTAAGACGTCCCCGGTTAAGAAGTTTTCCCAGCTAAGAAGTCAGGATAAAAAGCACCAAATTTCTCCCATTTGATTACATGACTCGCTGCCCTTTTAATACATTCCCACATATGAAAATTTCCCACCTAAGAAGTAACAAATTTGATGATGGAGCAATTTTTTTACCCATTTAATACATTTTCTGTTTCAAATCTTAAAGAACCTCCCACGTTTCCATTCATTCTCCTTCCAAAACGCAGCATTCAAATGGCATGGTCAGTTCATATATGTTAATCTCCAAGTCATTTCTGCCCAGTTTCACACAGCAGAATGACGCAAACCCACGGCCAACGTGCAGGGTGTTGTATTTCTTCTGCAATGTACAGACTGCAGTCAGTCACTCCCCACTACTCGGTCTCTGTCATGACAACCAAAAAATTGTATCGGGCAGCCAGAAGTCGATCCTAGCTGTTCCGTGACCTGCACGAGCCTGCGTTTGGCAATGCTGGCATGTGGCAGCTTACTTACTACTTCAACTGCCAGGGACTGAGTGGAAACTAAGACAGCCAATAACATTTGAAGAAGTTTAGGTGCGCTAGCCGAAGACACATGGTCTTCCACATTGCTGGGGGTACAGCAGTTTGACAAGAGATAAGTGGGTGGTCCAATGCGACAACTTGTTTAACGTAATTGATCAGTAGTAATATAAATTCATCGTGGTGTAGCATGATCGTGAAACATTTGTGGTGACTGTGTGCAGATAAGTTACATCAGCATTTCCAGAAAATAAATTCTAGACACTGCAGAGTTAGTGAAAGTGACTGGAACCACTGACAACCCCTTATAGTCTACCTAACAACGAACCTATGGAATCTGAAGATGTTTATTGCAAGACAACCCACACTTGACAAATATTTAAAGGAAAGGTAAACATCTGGAATGAAATGTGAACTTGTGAATGAAAGGGCAGTGTCAGTGTAGTTAGAGGTGTAAATAAAATTGTGAATGAAAGGTTACAGACAAAATGGTTAAATGGTCAGATATAAATGAGAATGCGTTACGACACCTGCAAATTGTACAAATTCAGCATACACATGAAATAATTTCGCAAAAAAATTAAAAAAATAGAACTTTTCCATCCTATCCTTTAAAGAAATTTCCCGCTTAAGAAGTTAGATTTTCTTGGAATTTTCAAAAACATCTTAACAGGGTTTTACTGTATCTTCTTAATGGTACCTTAAATTGTGTCTTTCCATTCTTAAGACTTTTTGACTATGTGATAAACTGGTGAAAATTCTGATGCCATCATAAAATGCACTCCTCTGAAAACATGAATGGCTGGCACATGGCCTGTGAATATGGTGCTTATTCCTTGCATTAATAAAATAATGTGTAAAGATGAATTTCTCTGAAATTTTTCTTCTTTATTTACAATGAAGTTAATTAACCCTTTAAAGACGAAAGGCAATCTGTTTTAGATAAGGAGTCAGAGCGTACCGCGCAGTAAACACACTCCACCTCGGTTGTACAAAATCAGTCAGTTACTGCTGTATTAGGCAAAAGTTGCTGTTTGTTCTGAGATCTGTACAAAACACATAAACGCAATGTGAGCACCATGCAGAATTGCTGAATGTTGAACCTGGTGGTACATTAAGTTACCGCCAGGCTTTAAAAGGTTAATGAAGATAAATATTGCCATGAAGCAGGTAAAATCTCTAGTATTTTGTAAACAGACCTTTACATGGACTTCTAGGTCATGCACCAACCATAATTCTGACAATTTTTCTTTTGTAAAGTAAATATCTTCCCACTGTTGGACAAAGTACCCCAAAAATTATTCCATACTTTATTACAGAGTAAAAAATATGTGAAATAAATTTACTTTACAAGGTTAATTTTGCTGATGTGGAACATCCACCTAATTGTATAATATGCTCCACCTAACACAGGAACCATTTTATCAATATGACTCTTCCAATTTAGGTGGTTACATATTTATAAACCAAGAAATTTTGTATTTCCTGTTTCTTCTAAGTACTGTTCTTTATGACTAATGCTTAATACATAAAGTGGTGAATTATTCATTATAAACTTCATTATATTTGTTTTATCTGGACTCACAACCAACATATTAGCAGCAAAATCATTCAGTCATGTGAGAGAGAACTAAGTTTGACATTGTACAAAAATCTCCAGAATTTCTGTTACAAATTATGATACTAGTGTCATCAGTAAATACAGCAAAACCCTGTTAAGACATTTTTGAAAATTCCAAGAAAATCTGACTTCTTAAGCGGGAAATTTCTTAAACGGGCAGGACCAAAAAGTTCTATTTTTTTTTAATTTTTTTGTGAACTTACTACATATGTATACTGAATTTGTACAATCTGCAGCTCTCTTAACACACTCTCACTCGTATCTGACCATTTAACCATTTTGTCTGTAACCTTTCATTCACAGTTTTGTTTACACCTTTAACTATACTGTCACTGACTTCTCATTCACAAGTTCACATTTCATTCCAGATGTTTACTTTTCCTTGAAATATATTTCTAGCATGGGTTGTCTTGCTCATTTTCCAAAAACAGTAGCAGTATACATCTTCAAATTCCATAGGTTCACTTTTAGGTAGACCATAACGGGTCATCAGTAGTTCCAGTCACTTTAACTAACTCTGCAGTGTCTAGAATTTATTTTCTGGAATTGCTGATGTGACTTATCTGCACACAGTCACCACAAATGTTTCACAATCACATTACACCACAATGCTTTTATATCACCGCCAATAAATTACATTTACACAAGTTGTTGCAATTGACCACCCACTTATCTCGTGTCAACCCACCATCCCCCCAACAATGTGGAATACCGTGTCATTTCGACTAGCACACACCTAAACTTCTTCAAATGTTATCGGCTGCCTTTGTTTCCTCCAAGTCTCAGGCAAATGAAGCGGCAAATGAGTCGCCAAACGCAGGCTTATGCACGTCACGGAACAGCTAAGATCAGATTCCAGCCTCCCGATACAATTTTTGAGTTGTTGTGAGAGACCAAGCAGTGGGGACTGACTGACTGCCTGACTGCAGTCTCCGGTTTGTGGAAGAAATAGGACACCCCCGTGTCGGCCATGAGGTTGCTCCATTCTGCAGTGTGACACGTGGCAAAAATGACCTTGGAGATTAACCCATATGAACTGACTGTGCCATTTGAACGCTGCGTTTTGGAAACTTAACGAATGTCAACTCAGGGAAATTCTTTAAGATTTTGAAACAGAAAATGTATTATATGGGTAAAAAAAATTGTTTCGTTGTCAAATTTGTTACTTCTTAGGCACGAGATTTCCTTATGCAGGGATGTATTAAAAGGGCAACGCGTAATGTTAATCAAATGGAAGCATTTTGGTGCTTTTGTATCCTGACTTCTTAGGCGGGAAATTTTCTTAACCGAGGGCATCTTAAACGAGTTTTACTGTAGTATGGGTTCTGATAAGGAATTCATTCCAAGGGGAAGGTAAGTTATATATATTATGGCTAATAAGGGCCCCAGCATTGACCCTCGGGAACTCCATGTTTTAATGAACCCCAGTCACAGAAATATTTTGAGTTGCATTAAATGATTTCACTTTCACTTACAGTTTTCTCTTGGTTGGACAGACCAGAACAAAGCTGCATGTTGTTCTTAAATGCTCCAGAAATGTAATTTAGCTAACAAAAGTTCATGATTTACTCAGTCAGAAGCCCTTGCCAAGTAACAGAAAATTCCTCCAACATGCATTTTCTTGGTTAATAGGTCTCAATACACTATCTGTTAGCCTACACACAGCATTTTCAGTAGACCCCCCTTTCCTAAATCATGTTCTGAGACCAGTATGTTGTTAGAATGCAGATGAGGCTTAATCTACTGTGCAAACTTTCTAAAATAATTTACGAAGAACAGTGAATAATGAAATAGGCCTATAATTTTGCCTACTAGTTTTGTTTCCTTTCTTGTACAGTGGTTTTACTACTGCAATTTTCAATGCAGTCAGGGGAAATACCAATATATACTGAGTGGTTACAAATGTAGCTTAATGGGTGACTAATCTTAGACGCACAAGTTTTTCAGATTCTACTCCTTATTTCATTATAACCTGATGAGTTTTTTGTTTTAAGGGAATATATTATACATTTTATTTCAGCTTCAGTGATTGGAATTATTTTTATACTAGGGAAGTTTCCAACAAACAAATCTTTTAAAAATGAGACAGCATCTTCTTTCTCTACTTGATGCATATTTCATTTTTCAGTAACTGTTAGAAAGTGCTTATTGGAGGCACCAGCCACTTTTTTTGGATCCTTCAATTTTTCATCGTTCATAATTATGGAGGGCACCTGCTCCATTTTGACACACTTCTCGATCTCTTTCTTTACAATGTTCCATTTTGTTTTTATTTTATTATTAGATTTTGTTATTATTCTACTGAACAATATTTAATGCCAAGTGCTTTTGCTTGTGGTTAACTGCTATTCTTAGTGAAAGTGTATAAACTGCTTTTACGTTTACAAGATACTTTCTTTTTCCTTGTTTAATCCAGTAATTATTTTTGTTGTTTGTATTTTATATGCAAGTGCAAAACTAGCCTGAAAACTACGGTACAAAGAAATAGTTAAACACACAGTTATGCACAAATATATTACCAATGGCAGTAATTGAGTCACTTTGAATCCTTGTTGTAGTTCACCGTTTGCGATAGGCTGGTTGTTTTCTCAGTTGCTTTCAATGAGATAATCTGTACTTATGTCTCCACAAATTAAAACTCCAGCTTTTGGTTTATACAGATACATCAAAGTACCAAGATATTTTACACATTGATTAAAATCTCATGTAGGACCTCTGTATTAGCTCAATATACTTAATTCAGATGCTTTAGTTTCCAATTCAGCACAAATTTCCAAATCTTTTTCTTTACAGTTATGTGAGATATGAATTTTGTTCAAATACAGACTGACCTCCCTTCTGTAGACATGACTGTAGGCTAAAATAATGGGACAGCTACAATATACGAGGCAGCTTAGTTCCAAAATTGAAGGCACACATTACATTACAACGCAAAGGACAAGAATAAAGGACCCATAACGCCTGACAGCACATGGTGTAACAAGAATCAAATTTTCAGCAGGAAGTCGGAAAATACTGTATAGCAGACAGTGTAACATAAAAGGTTACAGCAATGTTAAAGTAAAAGAAACAGCAAAGAAAAAGTTACATACCCTTACCAACAATCTCACATCAAGCGAAGTACATAACCTTCTTTGTGTCAGCATGAACAGTAATGGCACGTGCCATGGCACCAGGAGTTCGGTCCTCACTACATCCCGATTGATGCGAACCTTCTCCACTGAAATCGTAAAACACAGTACTGGCTTATTGGGGATTATTTCTGTAAACAGCATCCTTAAGAAAACCATGTAAGAGATAACCCACTATTGGACCCTGTACCTGGTATTTTAATACCAGTAAAGGCTAAACATTTGTGTATTTTACCTATTGAAGCTTTAAAAAATCACAGGCTGGTCATATTTCCAACAGGCACTACATTCACTATTCTTCACCTCACCATACATGAGGGCATTTCAGTTGTCAAACTTCACACGCATCATCAATTTTTTACAAGTTATAACAGCGCAGTCAAAAACTGTGTGTTTTTCCCACCACATATATGCACAAAACCCAAGGAATTTTACTCAGTTCACTAGGAATTTTTGCCAGTTCACTACTGTTAAAAATTATATACTTACCTCCAGTAGGAGAGGAGAAACCCAGAACAGTAGCCAATGGTCAAAACAGTGGCTACTAAAACCATGTCAATATTCACATATTAATGTTTTACAAGAATCATGATTGAACCATCCTACAATTATCTCCGTGAACAAAGAAACCTACTTGACATTGCTGTCCATGGGTACTCCATTAATTGCAGAAGAACATAACCTACACATGGCAGACAATAGCTCCTTCTGAAAGGCCCACAGCAACCTTGCAGACTTAAATCAAGATTGTAAGGTGTCAACTATATCCCATAAACCACTGGGCAAAACAGTTCATGAAACATGCAGTGCAATTTACAAAGAACTGATGATCAGACTATTAATTTTTTAACAACTGTGTCACAATTTGCATCTTTGTCAATTGTTTTTACTTTGGTGATCAACACTTTATGTAACTGTTATTTCTTGACTTGTGTCTCTGTTACCTTTAGAATTCACCTTCCAAACATATTGTAGGCTCCACTATAACTCAATGAATTCTACTGACAATGTCTTTTGACCAACCTGCCATGATTTAACACTCGGAAGTAAGGGCAAATGCTGACTGAAATCGGTCACAGCATAACTGAACACAACAGCAAAACTGAGTTAAATCCATTGGAAATGCTTTGCACAGCAAAGACCTACCACAGGAGTCCAGAACTGTGCAGTTCAAATATCAAGCTCAAATTTGAACTGAATACTCAAGTATCTCCTCCACACGTTTGTTTCTAGCAGTACAGCTTTGGACTGAGCAGTAAGAAGTGCACACCAAATTGAGCATGTACCAAACTACATGGTGTCCAATCCCAAAAAATGAACTTGAAGACTCAAACCGTAAGAACCTCCAATCTTGCCGAGATATATATTTGGACCAAGAAAATATAAAATAACAGGACAGATAAAAATATTACCAGAGAGAATATCAAGGGGTATGTTATGGCTGGGACACAAAACACACAAAGGAGACAAAAGAAAGGCATAAAAAATTTCAGTTGGTATACCTCAAGGAAGAAGACTAACCTAAACACTCCAGATAAGAGAAAAAGATCAAATAGAGAAGCATTTTATTTAAGGACCCTGTTCACAAATAAGATTACATAATTCTGATGGTAGAGGAATAAAACATGAGTGAGTTAAATGGGTGAACTAATAATGGCAGAGGAGAACCAAAGTATTTGGACGAAAATCCATTCCCCCATGGACCTGCCTGGGATCAATCCCAGGGCTCTGCAATAAGAGCCTGGCAACTGAGCTCCTGAGTCATGGTGCAGCCTCAAAATAACATTAAAACTGATCTTAAAGAAAAAGGGTGTGAGGACACCGACTGGAATATAAGGGTTAAGAATAGGTTCCTGTGAATAACATGATTAAATTCTGAATTTCAAACAAGGTACTGAATTTCACAACCAGCTAAAGACTGTCAGTGTCTCAAGCACAGGAACGTACATACCTGTCATGCTCTTTCTCTACAAGATGGTAGCGTGCTCTGAATGCGACCAAGTGTGCATAGTAAGCAGGGGCAGGTATTGATACAGATCGCGTGCACCTCACATACGTGTGACAGAGCTGATATGTGAGGCACTGCAGTTCATCTGAGTCAAAATGGTTGTCATCCCAGAGGACGTGATAATGACTAGGTCTACTTGTTCCCTGAAATGGAATGCATATCAGCCACAAAATTACTTTTCATTTGTATCGCCTTTTACATTGCACTCAATAAGGCTTTTCAGGTTCAAATATTTGCCAACCGTATTATGAGTAATCAATAAAACTGCACAGTGCACAGGTTCCTAATTTGTATCTCCTCACCAAATACCATTAGGATGATCAAATCACACATTCCAAGAGTCTGTCATGTTGAACTTATCCCTGTCATATCTGCCCCTTTCCACTGTCCACAACTTATCTGCCCCTTTCCACTCTCCACAACTGTCTATTTCTCTCACTCTCCCCCCTCCCTTCTTTCTTCTAACCAGTCACAGTATTTTACTATGACTGTCTTCAGTGATGATAAGTAATGTAGTTGGGCCAGTGAGACATCAAGTAGCACGAGATAACATAAAGGTATTCTGGTGGCAGTTTTCCACACTTCACTTGATGAAGTAAAAGCACTTCCAGTAACTAATAAATTATTTCCTCTTTTGCTTTATTTTCTCCTTCAACAACTTCCTTAAGCTGACAGTCTTGACCTTAGCAGTTTGTACCAACAATACCAAGTTTTGAATCATGAGAATAATATCACATTGGAGTAATTATTCTAGGGGCTCACACCCCATCAGAAGCTTTCACTAACCCAAGTTTGGGTAACAATGCTGGGTTACTGGTTTGGACAGATGGTACTGCCTCCCCTTTCTGCCTTAATTTTAACGTGATCCATCCCACTGTGCTTCCAGTCAAAAAGAACCAAGATAAAATATAAAGTCCAGCTAACACAGCCTTAGGTTCTGTTAGCTGGACTTTATATTTTATCTCGGTTTTTTCTGTCTTACTTTTAGGCCTTCATGGAATTCCTACAACTTTTACTGCACATTTTACATCAACAACAACAACAAAAACCTAAACCTATACACATATTTAACAAGTGGTAAATGACACAGGCTGTCCACTGATCAAGAAAAGCTATTTCTATCAGTCCCAACTCAGCAGCTGGCTCTCCACCATTTCCACCCATTGAACAGAAAGGTCCCATTTCCCAGAATATTTTGTTAGCCTGTAACCACCTTCAACATTGAATTTGTGGGGAATGTGATTATTGCAGTGGTTTTCCCTGATAATGCAACGACACACATGGGGAGGTTTTCTCGGGATCCTATTTGAAATGAATGCTTCTACTTCACACCACTAGTGGTAAAATTTCTTGCTTGCAGGAACTGATTTCAGCTAGCAGTAAAAAACTGTGGACTTTGTCAATCTGATTAATACCATCAAAAAACCAACTTCAGTACTGTTAAAATTAAATCATGTACAGCTGCTGTAACATACCTGAATACCTTGATGGCTGCACAGGTAGAAGTCAAATTCTGTAGGATGTGTAATGCCAACATCAACTGTTGTTCCAGCTGGTATGTTGCCAGATTTACCTGACTGCTCCTTTTTGTCCGCACAGAATAGCCTGTACATAACATTAAGATATAAGACATATCTTCACGACAGTAGAAGCACTGTATGAGGTGTCATCAAAGAGTTCTTGGACTGTGCAAGCAACCTCCCTTCAAAATCATGTAACAGCTGTGTGATGACTGGGCATAGTTCGGGAGACTGTCTGGACCGCACTGCTGTTTGCCATTCAGTCCCACATGTATTGCTGTGTAGTAAAGGCAATTATTTGATTTAAAGGAAGTATGCATCAGCAGTTTTTTAAAACTAACAGAATAGAGCAATTGTGTGAAATTTTGTTACAGAACAGGGAACAAGAAAAATTAAATGGCTATCTTCAAAATGGAGGCTGAAATTATCCCCAAAAAAAGTGACAGAACATATCAAATGTGAAGACCACACTCACTGTTTTCTTAAGCATCTAGGTTTGGTGCATTATGAGCTTGTTCCTAAGGGTCGAACAGTGAATTACAAACTGTGCCTGACCATTTTAGAGCACCCAAAAGCAGCAGTATGAAAGGAATAACTGGAATTTTGATGGGAACGTGGGTGATTCCTTCATCACAACAATGCTCGCATACACACTGCAATGTCCAAAAGTTTCTTGCAAGAGAGACAGAGAGGAGAGAGAGAGAGAGAGAGAGAGAGAGACAGACAGACAGACAGACAGACAGACAGACAGACAGACAGACAGACAGACAGACAGACAGACAGACAGACAGACAGACAGACAGACAGACAGACAGACAGACAGACAGACAGACAGACAGACAGACAGACAGACAGACAGACAGACAGACAGACAGACAGACAGACAGACAGACAAAGAGCTTCAGTGATTTGATAGCTACCCTACAGCCCTGCTCTACCAACGCGTGACTTTCTACTGCTCCCAACACTGAAAGTTAGTTCAAGAGGACATCACTTTGATTCAGTGCAGAAAATGCAAGAAAAAATGGGACAGAGCTAACATGCATTTCTGCAAAATCATATAAGTTATCACAGGATTCATGCAGGAGGCGACTATTTTGACAGGGGTAAAGTTTAATAAAATTCGTCTGGTATGTACTGCATTTTATTTAATCAGTCTGAGAACTTACTAAATAGAACCTGTTGAGTGAGACATGCATGGTTCGGAAACTGGAATTGTTATCAACCATGGAAAGGCACATACAGAAACGAGAGAAATTATCATGAGGAAGTTATTAGACAGTTGGGCTCACTAACCATGCAAGTCTCTCTGCCTGCCTGCCCCCCTTACGTATGCCCTGTTTACTACAGTAAAGTTCTGGCACTTACAACACAAAATTGACAAGTACCCCAAAGATACAGATCCAGAATATGCCTATTCTGACAGTGCTCATAGAGAGGATTATGCTCACAAAAAACTCTGAAAAAGGCTTATGGAAAAATTCCGAAGCAAATTCACAAGTTCAAACAGAAGGCATATCAAAAATTTACCTTCATTATAATTACTTGTCAAGATGCACCAATAATTCAGTATGAGCAATTACAAGAGCTCCCTCTAATGCAAACTCAATTACATAACTTGTGATGGTATATATGCCTATCTGGATACTGTACAGGCACTCCCCACTTATGCCAATTTCAAGTTATGCAATTTCAAACTTAGAAGAGAAGAGAAGAGAAGAGAAGAGAAGAGAAGAGAAGAGAAGAGAAGAGAAGAGAAGAGAAGAGAAGAGGAAGAGAAGAGGAAGAGAAGAGGAAGAGAACAAAACAAAACAAAACAAAACGAAACAAAAAAGAAATAATAAAATTTTTGGAACACGTGCTGAATTTTTCCTTGCCAGAATGAAAGCACAATGAGACAAAGGTGGCAGAAGAATACCACTGCATGATAACACAGGCAGAAGGCAGTCACGCTGCAGCTCATCAGGTTCCAGGTTGGAGTTTGGGTTTCCACTGGACTCCCTAGCATATACACACATAAGCTGACCCCATGTATACTCAATTCTGACATGCGCAACATTCGACTTGTGCCAGACCTTCCAGAATGTAACTACTGCATTAAGTTAGGGAGTGTCTGGCATTGTAAGTGCAACAGATTTAATTTGAATTACAAACACTACAAAAATATTTCATGGTTAGACATTACTAAAAACATGAATCTTCCAGCAAGTAACTGTAGTCTTTGTACAATGCCCAATGATAATCTGAATAAATGAAAACATGCACGGCAAGTAGGGTATAAATAAAATAATACATGAATAAGACTGTGGTGGTGACCAAATACGTATAAACTTCACTCTGACGTTCACTTGGATGGCACAGTGCACTCATTATTAAAGTGCGGTCATTATTTAAAGTTTAAAAACAAGATCTGATACAACTGACTGCCTCACCTCGTGTGATGCCGCTTTTGCACTACTATGAATGTGATGCCTGGTTTGTAATCTCCTTCCAGCTTGATGCAAGCTTCTCTGATTGCTGTCAGCTCATGCTGCAGAACCTGTCCAACACAGAAGGCTTCCATTTAATGATACTGTCAATTACTAAGATGACAACTTTTCAATGATATGTGGAAGGTATATTAGCGTGAGTCATTAATGGAATTACAATGACAGGGAAATACAGAAATACTCTCAGAAAAACCTTCTCCAGTGCCAATTTGTTAACCACAAATCCCACACAGACTGGCCTGGAATTGAACCCAGACTTCTGCAGTGGAAAGCCCGTGACTAACTGCCTAAGCCATGGTAAGTCATGCCAACACAACTCCATGATGACTTCTGGTGACACTAATCACAATCAGGACAGCATGTACACAAAGTGAGGCATCCTGAATTTATCCTCAATCCTACCGTTCGAGGATATTGTAAAGAGGCCACAAGTACTCACCACTTCCAATTTATAATTTATAATCAACCTGAAACCACATAACCACGGCAAACTAAAAAGCACAATAAAAACAATGTAATACGTGCATTTTATGAAACTCACGTTAAGTTCAGACTTTCAGACAGAACTAACAGAGTACAATAGATATCTCAGCCTTCTGTTGTGCACCAAAGTGCAATAAACTGCACAGTAACAGCAAAAGGGAATTTACATACCCACTATAAAGCCGGCTAGATGGAATAAGTTCCAGAGCTTGGCTTCTAGGTCTCCATTTGTTAAGACAGTCATATTTTAGCTCCTTAAACTATTTTCTTATGCAACGTTACACAATTCTGTTAAGAGACACAGTACTGTTTTCAAGGCAGTATTTCATTCTGCTAACCTGCTCCTGTTTTTGTCATCAATACTTTGTTAGCAGGAACAACTTTTTGAACCACACTATTCAAAAGACCACACCATGTCTGAATCACTGTCCAGAATCTCAATTCAGCTAGTCAACTGACAACAAATTTTCAGTAATTCCCTGATTTGTTATTAGAGAAAAATAATTTCATTTGTCTCTAATCTTCACTAAAAGAGAGAAGGGAGAGGGGTTGTCAGTTGACTAGCTGAATTGAGATTCTGGACAGTGATTCAGACATGGTGTGGTCTTTTGAATAGTGTGGTTCAAAAAGTTGTTCCTGCTAACAAAGTATTGATGACAAAAACAGGANTCTCGCGCGGCGGGGGGCCCCCCCCCCCCCCATTACAAAATCTTTTGCAACTGCAGGTGTGAAATTTACATTAAAAATTGCATCAAATGAGAAGTATCAGGTAAATTAGTATCCTGCAAATTAAGTAATTCACAGAGACAACTGGGAAAATAACTGATGCATGAAATGCTTTTTAGTGCACGTGTTTATCACATACCATTATGAAAACCGACTTACCCTCAACCACACAGTAAATAAAAGTTACAGCAACCTCCACAAATGACATGAACGATTTGTCTACATAGCAGTGTTTCCTTACATTACTCAGCTCCAATCAAATTTGCCATTACAGTGCACTGTCATTATAACCTGCAACCATGATCTGGGCACTACTGCAACTTACATGCAAGAACTGTCCTTCAGACACTCCATCCCTGTATAAAATAATCCGATGTGGCTTGTAGCCTCCCGTACTCTTGTAAAACATTATCAGCAACTCTCTGAAACATACAACTTATGTTACATACTGATTAATGTTTTGGACACTGTCCATAATTTAGGTTTATTAAAACAATAAATTTCCAAAACTAGACCCGTCTCATGTGTGATTTCAGCCTTCCAACGCGATATGAATGATATCTTCAGTTCTCTGGGCAGTTATGCAGCATTGGAAAGCAATCAGGTGCCGACATTTTGGGAACACCTGGTCCTATCTTCATAGCCTGAATGATCAAAGATGGGACCAGCAGGAGTCCCCAAAATGTCAGCACTCAACTACTTTCCAACACTGCACAGCAGTCCAGAAACCCGAAAGATTTCTTGACTCCATCTCTTTCAAATGGGGATCTTACACTGCTGGACCTGTTTGACTCCCAGTCACCAGACACATAACCAGTACATACACTCATGACAACGTAAGCCAACTGCACGACATGACTCATTTTAAGCAAGATACTGTATTTACCCCAACAGAAAATGATTCACCTTCACAATCCACAATGTCTGGGAAAATTTGTGTACAGGACTTGTGCACGATCATTAACACAACCCCAATTTTTCCATACGATAGATCACAAAAAATTCTCCTTACATTTGGGTCAATAAAATATTAAAGGTGTTCTAGAGGAGACAACATAACACCATACATAAATCATATTACAGCAGTAATAAAAATACAAGTTTTTGCATTACTATGATAACAAAGCAATGTAGCATTCAATACAATGCCTCTTCAAATGAAGCATTAAAAGTGACTTGCTTAACTAACTAACTGACTAACTCCATGGTGCAATGGCCTTCTTGAGAAGCTACCAGTTTCTCAGCTAGTCAAGAAATTCCCCGCATTTTATGGAACCCAGAGGTTCATTACTGCATTCACAAGAGCCAACCACCTGTCCCTATCCTGAGCCAGCTCAATCCAGTCCATGCTCCCCACCCCACTTCTTGAAGATCCATTTTAATATCATCCTCCCATCTATACCTGGGTCTCCCAAGTGGTTGCCTTCCTTCAGGTCTCCCTACCTAAATCGTGTATGCACCACTCTTTCCCCCATACGTGCTACCTGCCCCGCCCATCTCATTCTTCTCGATTTTATCACCCGAATAATATTTGATGATGAGTGCAGATCATTAAATTCCTTGTAATGTAGTCTTCTTCGGTCCCCTGGCACCTTGTCCCTCTTAGGTGCAAACATCCTCCTCAGCACCCTATTCTCGAACACCCTCAGTCTTTGTTCCTCCCTCAGTGTGAGAGACGTTTCACATCCATATAAAACAACAGGTAAAATTACAGTTCTGTATAACCCAATCTTTCTGTTTTTGGATAGCAACCTGTAAGACAAAACCGCCCCCTCAAAGTAATTCACCTCTTCAAACATAGATGGTACTATTTAGTCACTAGCTAGTGGAAATCATGTTTCTTTCTAACTATACATATAACATATGAGATGGCACAGCCAAAGAGTGAGGGTTAATGATACCTCAATGGGCAGTAAAAAAGATTTTGAAGGACATATAGGTGAACCATCAAACAGCAGGTCTGCACGCACTTAAAGAGAACAAAACCCAATATATTACTTGACTGAATCTAAAGTCAAGTCTTTTAATAATCAAAAATGCTTCTCCACTGAATCAAAAACATAAACTGAAAAGGTACACACAAATCTACACACAAGATAAAAACATATACTGGATAGCTGGCAGGGGCCCAGGATCTACGCGGAGACAACGGCAAAGATGAAAAACTAACTGCACCTGTCAGGAATTGAATTTAGTCCATCCACCCCACTGACTAGTCACTGTAAAATATTTTGTATTATGATGCTTCCCATGTACGCTGCACAGGAAAGTAAACAAAGCTTATACATGTGAGATTATTAGAATCTGAACAACACCACAAAACAGACTTAATAATTTCATTAGCTCTCACCACCTCTCACCTGATATTCAAACCATACGAAAATGTTGCACACAAATGTTTCAAAACCTATATGCCTAGGAACAACAGCAGTGAACACATAAGTTGAGGATAAAATTATCAGAATAAATTATAAAAATGCTTCTCAATACACAAATCTTAAAAGTATCATTACATCTGTTTTCCAAACCAATGAAGAACAAGACAAAGCCATAGTTCAGACATCTGTTTTGCATCACTTTGAAATGCCTCTTACATTGTAGAAAGAATATGAATTAAAACTGCCTGAAAAAAAAAGTGCTCAGAATATATTTGCACCTCAGAATAAAGTGAGAAATTTAAGACGTTATTTAACAAGAAATGCTGTGACTCATACAGGTCATTTATTACAATCTGGAAACGTCACGAGACACACTCAAATCGGCATGTAGTCAGAATGATGGAAACACAGACTGACAACAAAATGACGGCAGAAAATCCCACACGAAAAGAGCCACTTTGAAGATAGGAGGACATGAGAGGATAACCTTTAGATGGATGCAAGATGTGAGGGCCTAACAGTGACGCTGATGAAGGTTTGAGTCTTCTAGGGTGTTTAGCACTGTGATTGGATAAATAAATTCCAGTGTTTCAAAAGGCTGTAGTGCCTTCATCTTAAGGGTGCTAGCAGTGTTGAACCTTTGTGTTTTACTACCACACTGTTAGTTAGCACTATCAACTAACCTGACCATGCTACTGAGTTCCTGTATGATTTCTTGCCGGTGCTGCTGAACTCTCACCGTGGCCGCATAACGCGATGGGTGGGCATCCATTGAGCCTACGACTGCTGCTATTGAAGGTTTCTTGTTGTCACCAGCTGGAGGATGTGTAACATCTGCTCCCAGGAATATCACAGGCTCATTAAATACCTATGAAAGAGTACAGTATTTTCACATTCCAGAACACAGAAGTATACCAACTGCATCAGTCAACCACCCAATACATTTACTTCTGTAATCAGCTCAACATGTCCTAATCTCCCAGCCTCTAAGTGCTTCACATTCATATGAATATAAAATCCAAACTAAAACTTTAATACACTAAAGATGTCCCTCGTTAAGATGTTTTCCCATCTAAGCAGTCAGGACAAAAAAGCGCCAAATCCTCCCATTTGATTAACATTACACGTTGCCCTTTTAATATGTCCCCGCATAAGAAAATTGGCCCCCCCCCCCCCCCCAGAAGTAACAAATGTGATGGCAAAACAGTTTTTTAGCCCATTTAATACATTTTCTGTATCAAACACTTAAACAATTTCTCCAAGTTTTCATCCTTTATGTTCCCAAAATAGTTCCAAGTGGCGTGGTCAGTTCATACAGGTTAATCTCCAAGGTCATTTCTGCAAGTTTCACACAGCAGAATGATGCAACCTCATGGCGTGGGGGATTTTTATTTCTCCCATGATGCAGAGACTGCAGTCAGTCCCCACTACTCGGTCTCTTGTCACGGCGACCAATAGATTATATCATGTGGCCGGAAGCCTATCCTAGCTGTTCCATGACCTAGTGGAAGTGGAAGTCACCCCGCTGGGGGGGCAGCAGTCTGACGCCAGATGCATAGGTGCTTGCACGTGAAGCTTGTTTCAACATAATTTATCAGGGGTAACATAAATGCATCATCGTGTAGCATGCTTGTGAAACATTTGTGGTGACGGAGTGCAAGCAGCAACTCCAGAAACTAAATTCTAGACATTGCAGAGTTAGTGAAAGTGACTGAACTACTGGCCACCACTTATGGACTGCCTAATAGCAAACCTATGGAATCTGAAGATGTATACTGCAACTGTTTGGGGGGGTGGGGGGGGGGG
>BLKM01005504.1:364601-461929 GCA_013340265.1 Coptotermes formosanus | reverse complement strand
GGGGGGGGAAGCAAGACAACCCACACTTGACAAATATTTCAAGGAAAAGTAAACATCTGGAATGAAATGTGAACTTATGACGCAAACTCAGTGACAGTACAGTTAAAGGTGTAAATAAAACAGTGAACAAAAGGTTACAGACAAAATGGTTAGATGGTCAGACAGGTGAGAATGTGTTAAGACAGCTGCAAATTTTAAAAATTCAGCACACATATGTAGTAAGTTCACAAAAAAATTAAAAAATAAAATTTTTTGGTCCTACCCATCATTAGGCAGTCCACTCTGGATATAAATTTGTATTAAACATTCAATACCACATGCCCCATGGTAACTGTTGGATCCTGTGTTTTAGAAATTAACACATGAATTATGTTAAAAAATTGTAAATTTATAGGCAGTTCTTTTATAACATTGCCAACACGACTGTTAAACTTTCACAACAATTTTAGTGACCAAAGATTCAATGAATGTTGTTTCCACTGGCATTCTGCAGTAACTACAATGGAAAAACTCTTAGGCATGTTTACTTAATTCTTACGCAAAAACAAGCTCTGTTCTGAGCTGTTTCATTCTATGTACAATATTCAGGAACATAACCTCAACATTAAATGAGAACTCTTGAAGTATTTCATCTCTGCAGAGTTTGCAATGTCACAAGAAATAATATAAAATCATGTTCCATCTCAAAACAACTTCATTCTTAAAGGTTAAGACTGCCTACATGTTTCGGCTAGCTTAAGTAAACATTATCACACTAAACGTGATGAAAATAAAAAGGAAGATCAGCTGTTGCAATTACATAATATACACAAAAGCATGTAAAGAATGCACAGGTTCAGGCATAAGATACAAGGCTAAAAAAAACTTTTAGGTAATTGATTGTAGCTGTGTGTTGAATATAATAAAGCACAGTATCTCCAGCAGGGGCAGCTTGTCCATAATGGCTGCAAAGCTGCAGCCCTCCCAGAACTTTCTGCAACCCAGAGGGGGTTTAAATGAAGATTCTGTGTGTCTGTTTACCTTTTATGAGGTTTCAAACACTGGAATTTTGATAACTGCAGTTACCTAGCTCTTTTCAAAGCTGTATCTGTGAATGTTTTAATAACAGTACATGCAATTTCAAGATAAACATGAACAAGAACAGTGTGAAGTATTTACTGGGTATCAATCTTTTGCAATTAACTCGCACCAAGAAAACTCAGATTAAGAATTCAGGTTGTGCAATACTGACTTAGTTATTTCTCAACCATAATTACGCAGAATACACACTTATGTGAGCAAACATAACCCTTTGCTATATACACTAAACATAGCTGGTTGAGTGGCTGTGCTAAAAGAAACACTCTACTAAGCCTTCTCAATAACCATATAATAATCCTACCCCAACCCTATCATACGAAAGTCCCACAAGGCACTACTGATCTCCAGTAATTAAACTGGTTGAATGGCCGTACTAAAGGAAACACTCTATTAAGCCTTCTCAATAACCATATAATAATCCTACCCCAGCCCTATCATAAGAAAGTCCCACAAGGCACTACTGATCTCCAGTAATTAAACTGACGGCAGTGTAGGCAAATTTGCGTACAGATGGCTTGAATGTATTGATGAAGTGAACCTTATAACTTTACAAACGACACATACTAAATACATGCTCAGAATAGAAGAAGAAATGAATCCGTATATGTTTATTCAATATTGTACAAAAAAGAACCTTTATATCCACATCTTGTACACGTAACTAACAGCAGATATCATATAACATAATTCACATAATATTAACTACACTCTAATGCATCCCTATCGAGCCACATACAAGGCCTCCGATGAATATGTACCAGCCAGCTCTACATAAATTCACCTACACTGCCCTCAATGTTTTAATTACCATAAATATTCAACACACAGCAACACCAACCACCTAACAAACAACTTTTAACCTTATATCTCATTATGCCTGAAATTACATATCCTTTACAGGTTTTTATATATCACCTTTGTAAGTTTCAGATTTCAAACCATTAACTGCAACTGCAAATCTTTCTATTTTCTTCATGTTCAGCATGATAATGGCTACTTTAGCTAGCGGAAACATGTAGCTGTTCTTAACCTTTAAGAATAACATTGGTTCAGACAGAACATAATTTATATTATTAAATGAGGACTTACTGACACTAAAAAGTTATCACCAAAGGCCATTCAATCATCCTACAACAGGCATTACTTGTATTATCTATAGTCTCCTATTCCGTACTATGCAATTACACTATTTACATGGATGTGCCTTTAGGCTGGCAGTTTAATCTTGCATTACTCTATGGCTGCCACACCGCACAGTACAGCACAGTACAGAACCGAACACATACATGTCTCTGGTACAGATACGGTACATAATATCACTCATTATTAATGCTGATTTTGATCTCCAGGCACATTTCCAAGCCATTATGTCGTGCACACAGCCAAATGTTTGTACCCCCTAACAGTGCACAGGCATAATTATATTTCAAGTTCATGACCATGATCCTCAACAGCAGCAGCAGCACTACAGCCCTTGGGGGTTTTGGCTTCCTTTTTATATTTTGTAACAGTTTATTTTTCATGGGGTAGGGTTGTTAGCCCCATGCCCAACACCCAACCTGGAGGCCCAGGGTATCCCTTTTTGTCTGGGTCATCACCTTTGACTTGTCTGGCATGGCAGACGCTACCAGTAGCTACACTACCGCCAACATAGCTCTCAGCATTACTTGACCACACAAGCCCCACCACTATGTCAAAGCAGGGATAATTACATTCAAATTCCTAGAAATCAGTGGACTTGAAACAAGGCATGACGTGAGATTTAGAAAGATTATGATTTTTATTAGTCAGTATATCTTAGACCCGCAGAACGAAAATCCAGCTGGTGCTCAGTGGGTGTCACGATGTCATCCTGAAATGTTAATTCCCTCTCTTTGGTTTCCTTATTCCGTATGTCATGTCAGAACAGGCACAGCTGTTCTTAGTTACATCCAGCTAAGGTGGTCAGACCAGCATCATATACTGCTTACCTTGGGCCTAATACTCGGCACTAAGATGCTGTTGATTCCTCCCAGTTTAACATTTATCTTCAGACAGAGATTTGACAATGTCTGTGGCGATGTCTTGTTCACATTCTTTGCCTGAACACACTGTGTGGCCATACCCAAAACAGTATCACCAACCCTCTTCACCTCAGCTGGAAGATAAGTACATCATTATGCACAATCTTAAGGAATTACAGAACTGCTTGGCAAAAAAGCTTAAGGCATGGAGAGTGGGCAGAGATGAGGAACAGAATCTGGACTGACTGCATAAAACATGAAGATGCATGTTACATGCCACATCAACTGGTAAATAGTTACCAACATCAGGAGCATAATGCCTCCATTTTCCGGGTCTAGCAGTCTAAGAAGAGTAGCCACATCAGAAAATATGCATACATTATACAGGTGAAAGTGACTGGGGCAGTGACACAACAGGAGTAGCAGTGCTATACATGAGACAGATGGGAAAATCAACCTGTGGTCAGGAATATACGACATGGAAAGGGACTGACTATGACTTCAAGATATAATGCATACAAAGACACAAGATAATGAGAAACCGTGCTCTGGTATACAGTTTGTGGTGGTGGGTCAGTTGTAGAGGTGAAAAGGATAAGGAAAGCAGAGATTGTGGATACATTTGGCCTGAAAAAGGTGGTACATTATAGAGGAATACACTTTGAGGGTGCATAAAGGCAGCAGTAGTCTAAAAGTCCACAGCACAAACAGAAGAAGCATATGCAACACCTAATGAGTCAAGATGGCCACTAAGCACATAAGCTACTAGTGTAGCCCTCAGTACGGTGGTTCACCAGCGTATCAGTTAACTGCCTAACCACAGACTCGAGGCTATATCACTGCTTCCTGCAAAGCAAACTGAGCTCCATTTCCCTAATTATTCAAACCACTAGAGACTTCACCGTTTTTGTAAGAGTCCTGCATTTTCTTTGCACCAAAAACAGAGTAACACACACACCCCCAACTTCATTTTCTCATAGTAACACCCAAACAATTTTAAGAGGATTCCAGTCTCACAGGATGTGACACTTCACGGCTTGGTAGGTGGTTTCCAACGCTCCTTTGGAGTATTGGGAACCACTTAGCCAGCAACATGGCACCACAACCCACAAGACCAGAATCAATTACACCACTGAGAAAGCCTCAAAACTTGCAATTTTAAAACAGTTTCACCATACACATAACAGATGTCTTAAAATCAACCATATTTATATACATAAGCACAGCAGATGCACTCACAAAGGGACTCAGGTCACTGAGATGCTCCAATCTGTCTCCAGTCTTTCAGTTTGATAAGAGGCCCTCTTCTTAATTTCCTCACAAAATCCAGCCACTCATCCCTATCCCAGTATGGACTGATCCAATCCCCGGCCCCCCCCCCCCCCCATTTATTTTCTTTAAGATGCACTTTAATTACCTTCCGACCTGTGCGCAAGTCCTACAAGCAGTCTCCATCCTTCAGGTTTCCCCACATAAAATCCTACACTCAATTCTTTTGTCCTCTGTGCATGCCATACGCCCACCCATCTCCCTTGAACTGATCATCCTAATAAGAAATAAACCTCTGCATTTTGCAGTTTCCTTCAGCCTCCTGTTACTTAGTCTGTATTAGGTCCAAATATTTTCCTCAGCAACCCGATTCTCAAGCGCTGCCAGTCTATAATCTTCCATCAATACCAAAGGCCAAGTTTTACTACCCTACACATCAGCAGGCAAATTCACATGCACAGTTTTGAATGCCTCACTTTTCCAGACAGAACTGAATAAACTTTAAACAGAAGTGGAATTTACATTTTCCAAATACTGTCTATAACTGCTGCTCGCTTTCAAACAGCAAGTCAAAGTACACTATCCAAGAACATTAGTTTGAATCTAGTTTCAAGTTCATGTTCTATGTACTTAAATATACCGAAGTCATGTCACAGACAAGTCACTCCAGAAAGCAGTAACTATGTCATAAACGGTTTTACCTGTAAACACTACCTGATGGTCCCACTCAACACACAGACACTGACAGCTGTTAGACAAGAATTGCACTTAAGAACATCCAAAGCCTCAAGTGAAATAAACAACCATCCAGTACAAGTAATATGTTTATTTGTACAGAGTACAGCAGAAAAACCTGACAATTTTTAAGCTAAAATGAAATGAAAAGTGTACTTATCTTCTTACGTGAATTTATTAATAAATTTAACTTTATCTCAAAGCATTTTAATTACAATATTCACTTCCTGAATATTGTGTCTGTGAGATGGCGTCCATTGTTGTCAACACATTCCCGTAAGCGTTTCTGGAAGTTCTTCATCACTCATTGCAGCATGGTGTGAGAAACTGCTGCCACTTCGTCCCTCATGTTCTGTTTCAAGTCCATCGTTGTCCTTGGTTTCTTTTCGTACACCTTTCTCTTGAGATATCCCCAGAGGAAGAAGTCACAGGCGTTGAGATTGGGCGATCTTGCCGGCCATTCAATAGTCCCTCTTCGTGAGATCACGCGAGCTGGGAACGTGTATTCGAGGACTCGCACTGCATTCCTCGCAGTGTGAGCCGTTGCCGTGTCTTGCTGAAACCAGAGAGTCTGGGTTTCAACACCAAGTCTCTGCAACTCCGGTTCCAGAAATGTGCGAAGCATCTCTGTGTAGCGGGCTAAATTTACTGTTACTGCCCTGCCTTCCTCGTCTTCCAAGAAGTAGGGGCCGATCACCCCAAAAGATGCTACACCACGCCAAACAGTAACCTTCTCAGAATATAAAGGTTGCTGTTGAAAATCGCGAGGGTTCTCGGTTGCCCAGTAGCGACAGTTTTGAGAATTGACATTGCCACGAAGATGAAGATTTGTTTCATCTGTCATGCAAATGTGGGTAATGTCGTCATTCTGTAGAGCATTCAACAGAGCCTCACAAACAGTTTTCCGATTTGCAATGTCTTGGTCATTTATTGCTTGAACCATAACCATTTTGTAAGGATGAAAATTTAAGTCCTCATGCAATATTCGGTGCATGGTACGATCAGACATTCTTAATGCAATGGCATTTCTGCTTGCTGATAGCCGAGAACTTCTGACAAAAGCCTGACGCACTCGTTCGATGTTCTCAGGAGTTCTAAGTGACGGCTCTCTTCCTGGAGGTTTCCTTTGTGCGGCAGAAGCTGTCTCTCTGAACTTTGTCACCCACAACAGTACAGTACTGCAACTAGGGACACAGTCGTTCCGATGGATATTGAAGTGCCGACGAAATATCCGCTGAGTCACAACGACAGAATCGATGTTTTTGAAATACGTCTCCATAGCAAAAGCCCAATGCTCTACAGACCAGCGCTCCACTGCAACTGAAATGCTTTGAGTCTCGCTACAAGGGCTCTCAAGGACAACCTACCCACGCCAACAGTTCCACTCATAGCTGTGCTGCAAAATCATCAGGTTTTTCTGCCGGACCCTGTATAACTGTCTAAACAAATGTGGAAATGGGATAAAATAGGCACCGTGTCAAAAGTTATGCAAATGGTACATACATGCTCAATACTGAAAATACAAAAAGACAGTAACCCTGAACATGTGGTATAATTTTAACAAGGGTGTATCATCCTATTGCGAAATGCAAGTTTTAATATTGCACGTTTTGTTTTGGTTTTTCAAACCAACATACTTTCTATGTAAAAGTCTCAATGCATGGTGTAATGTGTGTGAAGCTGCTGAAGATGATCCAAGACTCTGCAACACGTTGGGGCAACTGTACAAATAATTGTATTATTACTTGTAATGGATGCCTGCATTACTTACTGACTGACTTAACATAATGGCATGTTCTGCGGCATAAACATCTGTCACTCATTTTGACGGCCATATAAAAGAGAAAGGCAGATCACATGCAGCCCACAGGTCATGTATAGAATTTCCTCTTAACAAGACACTTAGTATTACAGAGTGATGGCATCACTGATCATCATGCAGCAGCAATGTCATCTGTACGGCACAGCCCTGTGACTAAGGAAAAGTCTCTGTAATATCATGAGTTAATACAGTCATCAGACTACGACGTTTAATGTTTACATGACTTACCATACACAGGCGTCTTTCCTGGCAGTACTACTACTACTAGTTGGAGTGATGTAAATGAGGACTTGAGGTAGCGAAACATTGGCTCCACTTGATCAGGACCCGTAGCATACTTGCCTATCAAACAACATTTTGTATCTCACATTTCAGTATGAATATCATGGTGTAACTTTTACGATAACAGCATCTCAAGGAAAGCAGCAGTTCTCAAACACTTCTGTCCATGGCCCAAAATAACAAATCACAGTGGCATTTTCATCCAAACAGTACCAGTTCCTACTCAGCACCCCAGCAAATCATCTCAGATTTACAGCATAATATAGCAACCCTACGGCACTGGAATTACATGCCCAGTGCAGTCTGCAAGAGACTGGAATTTAAATGGCAGCCTATGATTTTTCATGTTCTTGGCTCATGACTTTAGTGGATGTTTGGTTCTCTCAGCACGAGAGAGAGAGAGAGAGAGAGAGAGAGAGAGAGAGACAGAGAGAGAGTGGACTAAAGTCGTCGTTCGGCATCAGAGGGTTAAAAACAATATTTAGGATAAAATTATGACACAATTGCTCAGCAGCTTCCTATTTTGTTTTTCCTGAATCTAGCACCATCCTATTTTGTTTTTTTCCTGAATAACGTTAAACACTTTAATACAGAAAGCCTCAAGCATGATTTTGGGAGTTCAGAACCCATCAGAAAGCTCTCATGCCCAGTGCGGGTCATCAACCTAGGCTGGACAATCCCTTCATGGCCACCATCGGGTTACCTTACACTGGACAAAACATACATATTTTTCCACGATTTAACACCATATGTCACTCCAGATTTCTGAAGTTAAGTGATGCTAGTTTTGTTCCCACCTCACAATGGTCAACTAAACTTCAAATGGTTGGCACAACAAATGGCACACTTATGACAAAAGCTTACCTTTTTAAACAAAGGAGATCATAATAAAAACAAGTAACGACATAAGACCTCAACTACACCACAGCAGAAGCCTGAAGTCTCACAACAACTTATTTAAAATTATCCACATCGCATACGTACTTATAACAAATGTATCACCACCAACTCATACATTATATTGAAGTACAATGTAACAAACTCTACAAAACTCCCTACATGTTTCTGTGTAACATCACACCATCATCACAGCAGACACACAGAACACTTAAAAATAAATTTAAAAATACACAAGCCTAGCTGGTTTGGAGTCCATTATAAAACTTGTCGTTAAAATATCACATGATGCCTTATGTTAAAATTATACAAAAACTGCTGATGTGTTGCAAATTTTTCAGCGACGAATGTGCCAAGAAATGTGGTGCAGCAGAGTACAAGCATCAGGTATTGCAAATAAGGCTAAATAACAATACCTGATGCTTGTACTCTGCTACACCACATTTCTTGGCATATTCGTTGCTGAATAATTTGCAACACATCAGCAGTTTCTGTATCACTTTAACGTAAGGTGTCATGTGATATTTTAACAAGTTTTATAATGAACTCCAAACCAACTAGGCTTATGTATTTTTAAACGTACTTTTAAGTGTTGTGTGTGTCTCCCTTGGGGATGGTGTGATGTTGCTCCAAAACATGTCGCGAGTTTTACAGAGTTTGTCACACTGTACTTCAATATAGTGTATGACTTGGTGGTAATACCTGTGTTACCACAATAACGTGTTTATCTGCGATCAAATAAATTTATAACCACTGCCTACATTAAAGAATTTCTCAACTGTGGCCAGGAACATAAATTTTAACAGCAAAGGGTAGCTGGTGAAATAAACTGAACAACTCGCTATGTTCACTAATCACGAAATGTTTACTTACAAAAACACGGCTGTCCAATTATAGGCATTCCTGCATCATTACTGATCTTCTGTAGCTGCTGTGTGAAGTTCCTTTAACAAATACAGCAACCAAACTGAATTATATACTTGCAGTTACACCCAATACAATAATTATTAACAGAAAAATGTCACCCTCAGACAGACTACTTACATAATCACAATGGATATCAAATAATACACTTCATCATCCAAACAGGCACCTGCAGCTAGACAATCAGGTAAACGGGCCAAGGAACTCATAACAGCCTGTATCACAAGCATACTCTAATCTGTGTCCTCTCTTTTGCACACCACAAACCTACATAAAAGCGGTTTAATTACTGCTTGAACAAAATCCAGGAGAAGCTTCTCAGTTAAAATAAAATTCAAATTCATCAACATCAGAAATGACAACTGTTGACTAAGATTCAGTTCATCTGATTAGTCTGTCCACTTCCTTCAATTTACCTGTAACTTCCTACATGTACAGTATACTAAACAAGTAATGTACATGATGTAATGTCATGTGCACCTGTTTAAAGCATCTTCTATATGATCACAATGACATAGGGGCCACATCGCCAGGACTATGGATGAGACACATCTGTTCAGGAATGCAATACCAAATTCCTACCACAGAATTTTAGAGAAAAGGAGTCTTTGTGATTTCCATGTCTTTGCTTTAGACAGTATTTTCCAGGAATGTTAACTACTGCATTAACCCTTCAACCCACTATTCAAATGCGGTTCAGTCTTTTACCCAAACAGCATTTCAATAAACTTGGCTTCCTGGTGTAGGGAATGCAACTGCTGTTAACTGCATAAGAAGGGAACATGATCAATTGCCAGTGCAGAACAGGTAAAAAGTCTGCAGCAGGGTTCTGTGTCTTACTTAAAAACACTACCCTGTCACTGAGGTCTATCCAGAATGTTACCATTAAACATACCTGGTCAGGTGAACTCAAGTTTTCGCTTCATGCCACTGGCACATGTGCACACTACAGATGGCCAACCATGGCATTTTTTAAAACTAATACCATTACCCAAGTTAAAAGAATATGGCCACCAGCCCTTTGAAAGTGTGATACATAAAATCTCCTACTTACGGACAGAGAACTGTTTATCCCAGAATTACAATATTGCTATCAATACTGTAGTACAAGGAGAATTATAAAAAAATAAACACTAGATTAAATGGAAAAATAGCATCATCCGTGTGCAGTCAACCTCAGTTATAATGGATCCACAGGGGTGTCCAAAAAGGATCCATTATAACAAAAGTCCGTTATATCCGAGGTTAAGTTAAATTAGTTTTAATATAACAATTAATACCACATAAGTTACACTTGTTTTCAGTTTTATTGCATATGGACATGAACAGATACATTCTGGCCCTTGACGTAAGTGATGGAAGCACCATGCACCAAGATGCCTGAATGCTCCCCTCCTTTATGCACCTACTTATTTTACAATATAACTCAAAACTTTTAAGCACGTATTCATACCTGCTCAGTCAGCCAGTACTGATATATATCACTTCTTGCCAGAACAATCAGTTCCATTTATGTACAGTAACGAAAAGTCTTACAAATTTGCTACCTAAAGGGTTACAAGTAAATGCACTGAAGTCAAGCTGTAATTGATTTATTACAAAACACTCTACCGCTAAAGGCCATAAAGATGCTCGCACATGGCATTACTTTCCCGCTGGAGCATTTACGATAGAAACAATCAGGTAGAGACTGCTGCGGCTTATCCATTATAACCGCTAATGGTTGGACCTTGTCCTTAGGAAATCCAAACAAAGTGCAAAATTTACAAGTCTCCTCAGTGTCTCTGGGTACAAATGGCTATCAAATTACATATGCAGTCTCCATGTCGCTCTTGACAAGTGAGCCTTCTGCACTCGAACACACCGTAACTGTTCTGAACTGTCCATTATACTGCCAAAAATGGTATAGACAAGGAATATCAACTGTTAGGGAATGTCAGAGAAATTCAATTAACTGAAGATCCGATGTATGAGACACAGGTGTAACCAAGGTAGTTAGTGTGATAAAGCAAAGGGAAACAACCAGGGAATGAAAAAGAGATCCATTATAATTGACGTCAGTTATAACTGATGCCAGTATACCCAAGGTCGACTGTAATGACTAGGCACTGGGCTGCATGATCTAGAGTCCAAAACCTGGCACAGGAGCAAGATACTTTTTTCTCTCCTCCAAAACTTCCAGACCAACTCTGAGACCCATCCAGTCTCTTACTCAGTGGGCACTTGGGACTCCTGCACAGAGGTAAAGCAGCTGCAGTGTCAGGATGACCGCTCACCTCAATCTAGTGCTGAGGTTAAAAATGAGTGGAGCAATATACCTACTCCACCTGCACGCCTTCCTGGCATGCACACAAAAAACTTTACCTTTTTGTGTAATTATTAATGTATTCTTAAAGACCAGACAGGCAGGAGGAAGTGTGGGAATGATGCATCTGTGTTCAGTTATCTCAGAGCACAACAGTTCCTGAGTGGGAAACATCTACAGTATTTTGAAATTGCCACTTACTTCTGATGTTAAATATACAAAAGAGTTAATTACCTAAAAAACCCCCAACACTAATAAGGAATTATCAATTACTTTCACTTGGAAATGCATCTTCAAAACACGATGTGAGCCTCAGCACAATTCATTTATGACAGATTTACCAACATTACGAGAACAAAAACAGATACTCCAATAGCAAGCTCTGTATCTGATCTTAACTAGTCATCAGCCCCACATTGGTTGACCAACAAATCACAGCAAATTCCCGGCACAGGCATGGAATTTTTGTCTTCTCCAAAGAGTCCACACTGGCACTTAGCTCCACACAGCCTCCTGAAAAAACAGGTACCAGGCACTCTTTCCCCAGGGGTAAGGCAGCTGGGTAATGAAGCTGACCAACGGCCTACAGCTAGGACCAAAGTGAAGAATGCATGGAGCTATACAACCACTCCCCTATACTTCATGGCATACACATGTACAGTTTTACCTTTACCCAAGCCTCTATTTGACATGGACGCGTGCGCCCACATACACATTCACAGAGCAACAGAAGTTCTGCCGTATTCACGGTACAATCCACAGACATTAAATATACTACTATGGGTTGGCACATTAGAACAGAGAACCGAACCAGTGCGATACTTGACCAGTTAGACCATACATAAGCAACAATGCAATGCGTAACTGGTAAACACCACAGTAACGTAACTCACTAAAGTACATTCCTTTCATAGAAACATCAAAAATTAAACTTTATCTGGCTCACCTAAGTGCATCTTCTCTAACAGTCCTCTGAGGGGCAAAACAGGCGATGGCCCACACACGGATTTCTACCCCTGTGAAGAACTGCTTCCCCCTCATGTCCCACACGCCTGCATTTGGCATAGCCTGCTGCTTCGTCTGTGCACAGCAACAATACAATTCCTGACATTTCAAATATTTTTGCAACGTTTAAATCTGTTTACAAATTACAAATTGTTTCTGAAACAAATACATATAGTAAAACTATGTACACACAAATATAACATCAATTTTCACATTGTCAACATTAATGCAGTAAAACTATGTACACACAAATATAACATTTCTTTTCATACTGTCACCATTAATGCAAACAGTGTGACATATACCCTATTTCACAAAGATTAAGAAGCAAAGTAAATAATACGACAGGGAGGGTAGGTCAGCGGAGTGGAGGACAGCCATTACCAGAACAGAACCCACATGCAACACTTTCACTCTTTTCAATATGTTATGGGAAGTGATGTCTTTGTTCAGGTCCCTTTTGTGAAGTGCCTGACTGAATGTAGCTACAAATCAGCAGGGGGGTATGACCGCACCTTGAAGCTGCAGAGCGCCCTGCAGACTACAGCAAGTCCACAATATGAACCAGCCTGCTTGAACTGGTTTGAAGCATTCAGGCCAGCAAATGCTGTGTGCTGTGGTGTTAACAGATTGTTTTACTTTTCAAGTCTTCTGTAAGGCATGGTGAACAACACATGTGTCACAGCATATTATTCACACCTGTCTTTGCATGTTCCACTGCCAGTTAATGTCATTAGAACAGGTAGCACAAAGACTCAAAACCATGTGGGGGAGGAAGGGTGCCTCTAAAACACTGAGAACTCAGGCACAGGATCCAGAATACAACATAACAGCCACACTGCAAAGCAGAGGAGCTGGCACTTGAAGCAGCTATGTGTGTTTTGACACTTAGTTCCACACAGCACAGCACAGCACAAAACAGTAGTTTAGCAATTTGAACAAGCCAGATTACTGTATAATTCACCCACTGAGTGAATAAAAATGTTTGAAAATGAAGTACCTTATAAACATTCACCTTCTGTGATGTTATGTCATGTCAAATGTTAAATAATTGCCCATGTTTTAGAGAAAACATACTGCCTCCATCTTCAGGGCCTAAAAGTCCAACCAGAGTGTGTATTACTTGTTAACATACAGGCACTGCCCCCTCAACCATCTAATTACTTGAAAGCACAACGAGAATGGAAATAAATACACGAACATCATGCTGTTCTTCTCTACAACTTCCTGCACCACTGTCATAGACTCATCTCTTTGACTCTACTTTATAAACCATCAATCCGTATATTTACTGCAGTTATTCCGTTAACTCCCCACTGGTCTCAGGTCTACTGTATCAGACAACTCTGATAAACTGAAGCCACAATGATTTAAAATAACCTAGGATATAACGAGTTTACTTTGCATTACTTTCCTCCTGCATAAGAAAAGCAGCCAACAGTGATACCACAATTTTTTGCAGTGTGGCTGTGTCAGTTTCATTATAGGATACCACCTGATCTGACTGCCTAATCATCAGGCATCTCACACTACACAATCACTAGTAACTGTACTGCTGTACATCTACACGCAGTTAATGATGTTCTACTTTCGAGAACCTTCAACAAAGGAAAACACATTTCCATGGTTTCTGTGTGCACCACTTTCTTCTACCTTCCATGCACCACTTCAGCTCATGCCACACACTTTCAGAGCCACCACTTCAAGCGGCAAATGGCAGTTACAATATGAACCCCCTGCCTTAATAATAATAATAATAGTAATAATCTCTCTCTCTCTCTCCCCCCCACACACACACACACACACGCGCGCGCGCGCGCGTAGGACTTTTGTATGAGTCTAAGAATTAACAGCAATTATTGTATTTATGTGAAATGATAGATTTTATTTTAAAAAATCCAAAATTCTGGCAGTCTGTTACATGGCACATGTGACTTTATGACTGCATAAAAACAAAATTTAACTTTTAAATTTATTTAAGCTAAATCAAACCTAATTACATGAACATTTACTTCAAATATGCAAGTTACTCATCTCCTCGAATTGCATCACATTCACTAACATTCAGAGCAGTCTAGTTTATAAGTACTATAATAATAATAATAATAATAATAATAATAATAATAATAATAATAATAATAATAATAATAATAATAATAATAAACTTCTCTAGCATCCCTGCCTTTGTATGCACAGGCATACCATAACTAAACCCTCTGGATGATGGCATATTGACACTATTTGATGCTGTTCTTGTCAACATACTGTCACTGGCCTGCATCCAGTGGCTCACTCCCATCATGTATGACCTGTCTCACATAAAATTACATTACATTTCCTCATAAAAACATTCCCCATTCTCACTGTGGTTATTACTTTCCCAACCTTTCCTTTTAAGAATCAAAAACACAGCTTATATTCACATAAATACAATAATTCCCTATGCAGCAATAACTAGCTGGTCTTTGTAATGCAGATGTAATATTTCTGCGTGGTAGGAAATAAGTTACATACAATACATGAAATTCAGAATTCAAAGCATTAAAAGAATTTTATGAACATGAACAGACAGACCTACATGCAAGTCATATTTCTAGTTCTGAACTTCCACCATTGAATAAGAGTACGGCCAAAACAAACATAAATACAGTAGAATCCATGACTTCTACGCCACTAACATGAAAGTAATCACTGAACACACACCTAAGCTAGTTTACATTTTATAACCCATCGCACCAAGCTATATTTTAACATTATTCTCCACTGTTCATCTCTGTCTTACAAATAGCTGCTTACAAACAGATATTACCCCTGAAAAGTCCCCATTCATCTCTTGTCCCCCACACCCCCTATGCACAAAACTTACACCTCCAGCTTATCACCATGGTGTGTCAGTTGACTACCCCAATAATACAAAGGACACTGACCGAATCCTTTCCTTTTCAATTAAAAGATTTATGGCATTATAACCTTCCCACGGGCATGATGTCACAAACCTTCCACCGACTTTATTGCCACATATAACAGTGCGATCTTTATGATCATCTCCTCTGAAATTTCACATATAGCAAAAACAATGTCAGGAGTATTATACTTACACATATCAAACCTTGCGTGTTTTTCTTTTTCAGCACATTAATTTGTAACTCACATCAGTATGGGTGAAAATAAAAGGGATGGGAAGTAGTAATGAAAAAGTTCCTCATTAACTAATATCCTCTGTTCTAATGTTGCTCTGAAGGCATGTGATAGTGGTCCACTCCTTATACCCATACTTCACTAGACACTGTCCACAGTCTAAGGCATGCCTAACACATCTTGTGACTTCAACCCTACTCCCATCAGAACGTGAACCTGGGAGTCAACTCCCAAAACATCGTATCAGGCATACCTCAGACAATGTATAATGAAATGAGGGCACTATCTTCCATTCTACTACACAATCTCTCCAAATCTTGATGGGCAAGAGAATAACTAAATAAAACTGAAGCAGATAGCATACAAATGCGGTTTTTTTTTCTCTTTTTAAATGCAGACACATTACTGAAGGATTTGGTATTAAAATCTACCAGAGGTTCAGTGTACTCCTGTTAACTTGTATTTTGATTCTAGGGCATTTCAGTCATCTCTGGTTTAAAGCTACAGGAACTGGATGCTTAGCATCCTGTTTTGATATGCTATCATTTCAAAGCATAGCTGACGTCCATCTCAGAATAAAAATATTCCCGATACACACAAACAGCAAATTCAAGACCAAAAAAAAAACATCTAGTTAGGATTCAAGTCTTTTGGAATGTGACGATATGGCAGGTAAAGACTTCCCAACATTGGTACAGGTCATACGTGCCTGCATCTTTATGGTCACGCAGTCCAAGATTATAAGCCACACAGGAAAAGTGTTATAGGCTACATATCGTTCATTCCATGCACTGTCGATAACCAACATGAACTGGATCAACACATGTAGGCATATTCAGCGCGATATAATATAAATACCTAACAAACAATATTGTGCATTTTGTTGGTTGAGTGTTGCGAGTTGTTACGTAGGCATAACTGAGGAGAGCAGTGGGGCAGCAGATGGCCAGAGAAAGTGCCAAGCCAACAGAGGTGGCCTCTGATGACCATCACAGTCAACACCAGGACACCAAAATCCTCTCCACCAAGCCCTGCCATATGAATTGTATCATCAGGGAGGTGACAGATTAAGCGCCACCCAAACAACATGCACAGGGAGGATTGTCTAGAAACCTCTCATTCACTCTCTCAAAAAGCATGTACCTCCCCAAGATGCTAGTCCTCAGGGCCCTATTGAGAACCAAACATCCATATCCTGCCCTTCCTCACACCCCCCTTTTCCTTCCTCACAAAGTCTGTAAAATACACTGCACCTGTAAGCAGCCCTGGTAGATACCTCACAGTGCTAATAAAGCCCAGGCCGCACTGTATTCCTTATCACATTCACAGCGTCATGTTCTAGACCTTTTTACAGTCCTCCCTCTCTTTTCAATCATGGCTTATTTCATGCATTTACTTCATTTCATTATTATCACATCACATTCCCAATGCCACCTGAGTCATCCCCTGTTGGTTACCAGACTGTGGCCACCCCCCGCTTTATACAGCATCTTACAACAACCCTCTTTAGGGCCCATCTTGTATACCAGGCCCCTCCCATCACCACCCCATACTGGCTTACCATCCTCTGCTGGCACTACACTAGATGTCTCAACTATACCCATGTAATGCCCACTTTTCTTCTCAGGTGTTATACTTCTTGGACTGCTTGACCCTGAACATAAAGGCACTACAATCCTTCAAAACAGTGAGAACTACTCATCCAGCAACATAGCATCACTTCCCACTGCTGTGAGAACCTGATATCTTTCAAAGGCTCTAGTTGCCAAAATTTCCAACCAGTCACTGCAACGCCTACAAGCTTCACAGCACAAGTTAACACATGGCAGTGCACTGATTTGCTGTAACAAATTGGTTATCAGACATTGGGTCCCACCAAATTACACCCACATTATTTGGTCCATTCCGAAACATGTGAATAAGCAGGACCTACAGCCATATTTACCCTGTCCTCATAGTCAAGTGCACATATGGTCTAACCATTTAAAACTACACAAAACTGTACTGCTGTATTACCATTACACCATTTCATAACAATGGGCAGTGATGCTGCATGGTGTATACAGATTTCTTGACAAATTTTTGGCAGAAATCTTAAATTATGGTAGAAATAACATTTTCTTGGAAGTATACGAACATTTCTCTGCATTAACTGTTGCTGTTACCACCTCCATTCATTTAATACAGACAAACGAACAACGTCTTGGAGGTGCCGAGATGAGAATTTGTAATGTCAGATGCATGTCTGGAGTGCAGCTGGTTCACATGGTAATTAAGGATGGTACAGACACCCATCAGCACATTGCCAGTCCTGAGGGTGGTGTAAGGAAGATATTACAGCTATTTGAAACAGGTGGTATTATGAGAAATGTCATGCCACTTGCATCTGCACTAACAGCTAGTATAAATGAGAAACCTACTGACATATTTGAGAGTGATGGATTTTGCTAGCAAGAGAAACCTACACTAAAAGCCAGCCAAACACATAACGGAGTTTAACTATAAAATACGAATTCTTAAGGGAGATATTCCTGCATACAAAAGCAAAAGGTTGCCTTGCCCCTGTGTGATGTAGGAGAACTGTGTCAATTTAGAACTCCACATAGCGGTGTAAAGAAAAGGCAAGGGATACATTTCTCCACTACCAGAAGTGAAAGGTAGGAATGGTGTCTAGTCCTGCATGAGCTATTGAAGGAGTCACCAGCAGGGACAATCACAACAGGTGCACCCAACAGCTGAACAGGGGATGCACAAGGGACAGAGTCTATGGGCCAATATCTTGGGTAAGTGCAATAACCACTTTCTGTCACCAACTACCCAGCAACCTCAGCAGGACAGTGCAGAGGAAGCCATTAGTGAGCACATAACATTCATCACACTCGTAATTTTCTGAGCCACACAGCACAAAAACGTCATTAACATTTTAAAGACCCGTGTTTGCATACGCAAATTCAGGTACAAAGACATCCCTAGAAACTATTTTCCTATAGTTAGGCAATAAGGAAATTTACTCCATTTTCACGACATGTTGCATACTACCTGCTTTATGTTCCACAAAATGCCATTTATTTCATAACTTTATCTTTTCCTGTTCAAATCATACTCATGTTCTTATAAACCACTTGCCAAAATTTAAGTACCCAGCCCAGCAGGACAAAGGTTAAGTCTGAGCGAGTATTACTCAAGACCTGGGTACAAAACTCAACAAGTTACACTAATGACACTTGGATTGCAAAATTTAACTCTGGTGGATGATGTCAAGGCATTCACATTTACTGCAGAAACCAGTGGGTACAATACTGCTGAATTACTACACTGTGTTCATAGAATGTCTGTTAGGGGTAGGCAAGGCACACAACAAATAAACCCAAGATTTGCACCAGGAATATGTAATGCATACAATGTTGTCATCAAGGGTGAACAAAGAATAAAGTATGCCACAGAACGCTGGCACAATTACAACTGTGCGCATCCATCTCTCTGGAAGTTCATGCAAATGTCAAAAATTGACATCACAAAAATGAACAAGAAGTCAAAGCACATACATACAAGCATCAACCAACACCATCAATGCAATCACAAGCATATTATGAATATGGTGCTAAGACATCAAGTATACAAATTAAATTGCATGGCAAGCTATTTTCAAGGTGCAGCACATAGGCTGACAACAAATCCAACTACTGTTAACAAAAATGATGATTAAAAATGAGGTGGTTCAATATTTTTCTTCTAATTTTCAACTAATTGAAAATTGTGCATTTGGTTGGTCTTAAATTTACCAAATATTAATTTAATGCACAGAAATGAATAATATAAAATAAATTCTCTTTCCAAACTGCATTCAACTCTGCATTACAACAGCACTTTTAACACACAAAAGAACCAATGTTCTGTTTAACGCTTATTCAGTTTCAGGCTAAATTAATTTATGGGCCACTTGTCTGGACCATTATCGCAATCAGACCTTGTTTTGGACAGGACGAAATCACGTGGATGAAATTACAGATTGGATATTTCTGAATGGACCAAATGCGTCTAACAGCAGACGTTGGCACCTGATCAGTTAAGCAACAAGCACTTGTTAATTGTGAGTTGTGCTGATTTTATAGCTTCCACCACTCAGCTGCTTACAACAGGAAAAACAACATCGACAAAATAAATCATATTCCAAAGGCATTTCATATACATATTCAGGAAACGCAATGAACTGAACAGGCTTTCTGTATGAATCTAAAAATGTTTCACATAATGATTTCACTGATGAATGAATGGTTTTCATAATCTCATGCTATCTGAAAAACATCAATGGTCCAAAAGTGCAAAAAAAATTACAAAACGTTAGAGATTAAGCATTCTTTACAATGCACAAGTGTCTGGAAATGTTCCATAAATACATAAATAAATAAATAAATAAGTAAATAAATAATGCACAAAACACAAACTAACATTCAGCACAGGGATGTGCAACCAGTGGTTCCAAATGCTGGTCAAGAAAATTGAGTTATTTGTCAGACTTCACAGAACCACAAAGCAGTTTCAACAAGATGTAAACATCCAAATAAAAAAATTTGTTTTTGTTGTTTATCAAACCTATAAGTCATACACACTTTGATATAATATCCCAAAAGGAAAATTTATTTTGTTACTCTTTCAGGCTCAGTTCCATCTTGGATTCCACTCTCATTTTCCGTATGTCAGACTGTACCCAAACTACATGGAGGAACAAACATATAAACTACACTAGCTGATTTCACTTCCACTGATCCACGTAATTCATTCCCCCCCCACCAGATCTTTATGGCACAGCAAAATTCCTTTAATCCATCACCTGATAATCCAGCACTTGAGAAGTGTGGTCCGAAGAACAAAGGTTTTGCTTTTTACCAGAAAAAAGCTTCATCAATGAAACAAGCAGATCTCACTGACATGTTAATAAAGGCCTCCAAGAATGTCTGTGCAGCAACTGTTGTGGCATCTCCTGAACACGTGTCACCTAGTCCATCAACATCTTCACCTATGAAGACTCCAGAAAAGGACACTGACACCTTGAACCAGCATATGGACATATCCAAATGGAATACCCTTCTGATTAACTGCGCAGCCCAAGTACAGGAACAGTAACAAAATATTACATGTCAGAATTTAGGTCTGTATAGGTCCTGCCTGGCAATACCAAATATCCAATAATCTGGCACATGCCCAGTCCCCTGGTTGCCAGATTAAAGGACTTTTATTGTATCAACTACAATAAAGCTGGTACATAATAGCAAAACAGATACCCAGAGCTTTAATTTCTCTTTGGCACAAGTTCAATTCTTATGCTTTAAAATAAGGGACAGGATACTCAAAGAACTCAGACAGTTCAACTGCTACACAGATTATTCTACTAACAACCACGAAAGTTTTTCAGCTGAGAACACAAGTAAAATTTGCCTCTTGTCCAAAGTATCCAGAACAGCTACAGACCATATCAGCCTTTGTTCAGTGGTGCCAGGAGTATCTGAAGAGACACGAACCTGACCACTCACTTCCTTATAGTGCTGCAGTTAACAAATGCTGTTATATGTCCACTACCACATATCTGCCTTCAAGACATGCAGAGGGAACAGTCAATCACATATTTAATGCACTTTAAGACATCACAAAAGCCTCAAGAGGGCAAAAGCAGATACGAAACCAAAGTATGAGGAGAGAAGACAAAGCTTTTCATTCAGCACCTATCATCTGCTATACATCACATCATCTTGCATCCGTATGAATGCAAGAAGTGAAACAATGTGCAACACCACAAAAACTTAATAGGCATAACATGAACCATGTGACATGTGAGAACTTTTGTGAGCTTTACACAGCTCAATAAAACTATGTTATGAAATCGGACTAAGTTTCACAAAATGCAAGAATTGTTTAAACTGAAGAGCATAAGTATTTCATTCTTATGCACAGATCTTGTAGACTAGAAATATCTGCCACAAAGGATCATTTTACACATTCACAAGAACATCACATAACCAAACTAACAACAGATTTTTCTAAAAATGTGAAAAATATGGGTTTAAATGGTCTACTGCCAAGACTGGTCACCCACACCAGATTTACACAACATCTGAAGAGACTGGATAAGCATATTCTTCCAGATTTTAAAATACTTTCCATTTTTAAAAGTTCAAGACTAGCATACTTTCAATTTAATAATGTAATAAGGAATAGCTATGCATGGATCAGAATTCTGTGGCTCAGTCTGACCCAAAGCATGAGGATATTTTATGATACATTGCCAGCACAGCTTCCAAAGCAACTGAACTTCAGTACTACCAATATCTTGGTTACCTCTCTATCAATAACAAACTTTACGACCACTTCTGTCCTGTCAGCATCAACATATGCCAGCAGTAAGAATGTAAAGCTTGCCGTCATGCATACCATGAAGGCATATCATGGAGTGGAGATATAAGTCCACATTCTTAACCTTGACACAAGTGTTCATAAACAATATCACGTATAAACCGAATGAAAGGGCCTGACAGAACCACAAAATTTACAAAAGAATATTTCACGTGTCACATGACACTCAACCAGGTTTATCCCCACGACCCAGCTTTGCTTCTTCCGCAGAATGTCAATACAGTTCTAACTGCAGTGTTCACCCTCACTAAGACTCTACACAGCTACTCAGTCCCCACAGGCAAACCACATGGAGTATTCTTCGAAAGCTATTAGTTTCTGACCCAGTCAAAAAACTCTCCCCACATCTTACGGCATCTGAAAGTTCACCACTGTGTTTGCAACAGACTGCCACTTGTCCCTGTCCTGAGACAGATCAATCTAGTCCACACCCTCCCATGCTATTTCTTGATGATCCCTCTTTCTTGCGTTCACAAATAATTGCAGAAAGTGACCATTAGCTTCATCACATCCGTCCATCTACCCGCATGAACTAGGCCTCCTACTGACAGATTTTCATGAAACTTCTGCCCTACACACATGTATGCTGGTCTTCGTAATGGAGACCTGTGTTCTATGTGAGCATGAACTGGTGCTGAAGGAACAGCTGACAATACAAAAATAACAACTGAGACACAAGTTCTCTGCCAACTCAAAGAAACAGCTGACAATCTAAACACCTAAATCACGCATATCAACTCTAAATCTGTTCAAAGAAACAGCTGACAATCTAAACACAGAAATCATGCATATCAACTCCAAAGTCTGTTGAGCGCAGCAACGATGACAGCAGCAGAGCTAACATGCCAAAAGTGTACACCCTATGTACACTTCCTAATTTGTAACATTAACCTGCCAACCATGCTGTCTTCCAAGAAGTCTCTTTTTTTCTTCAGTTTTTCCCACCAAACCCCTGCATGCACTTTCCTTCTCCCCCCTTTTGTGCTACATGCCCTGTCCATCTAATCCTCCTTTATTTGATCACTCTAATAATATTCTTCCCAAAGTAGAAATCATGAAGCACCACATCATGCAGTCTTCTCCAGTGGCCCATTACTGCCTCCGTCTTCGGCCTGAATATCCTTCTCACAACCCTACCCTCAAACACTTCACGTTCTTACCTCAGTGTGAGAAACCACATTTCACATCCACACAAAGCAAGAAGCAAACCTATAGTGCTGTGTATTTCAGTATTTACATTTTTGGATAAGGAACAGGGCAAAAGGTTCTGCAATGGATAGTGATACATATCCCCCAAATTTAATCTACACTTAATTTATTCATGCAGCAATTCTGCCCCATAGGCAAATGCCATGATAATATGTCAGGCTAGATCATGACCACTCCCTTCCTTATACTTTTTTAATCTGTTACACAGCCATCATATCCTTTATAATCATTCCTCACTAATCATCCTATCACTTCATGCTTTATAACCAATGCCTTTCAAAGTGGCATAAAATAAACCACAATTAAATAAAAAACAATGCTGTTCCTTCCTGTATGCAAGCAGCCATATTAGTAATATTTATTTCTATTGGTTATAGGAAGAATTGAAAAATATAATAATAATAAAACTGTAAGAGACCTGTCCGCTGAGCGAACTAACCCTGCCACCATACTGCAGCTTGGGTGGGGGTAGGACGCGTCCCCGTACTTCCATCATGTTGTTGCTAATGGTGAGGCCAAACTCTTGAACATAGGCATCATTATTGAAGTCAGCCCGCCTAACCAAGTTGTTGATCTCCCTTTCACGGTCTGGCGCTGAGCGGGCTGTTGCTTTTATCATTGTTGATGTCTGCATGTCTGTTAGTTTCTTGATACAACGCTGACCTGCCACTATATTGCACACCTGGAGATGAAACAGAAACATCACCATAACAAATCGAGTCTTCTAGGATGTTATACTGCAATTCATGAAAGGCCTCCTCACAAACTGCCTCATCCTGAAGAGCAGGATACTATTTTCCTCAGGAATAGTGGCAACTATTTACCACTCAACACAGTGTACTTTAAAATCCACAATAAAATATGAACGTATGAAGTCAACACATATCAATAATTCTAGGTCTGGTGTGTCAGAGAGGGAGCCAAAGATGTCAGTAGCGTTTTGTGGCATTTTACACACTGAATGCTTTTTAACCTTTTCTGACGTCAGTTTTTACGGCTAATTTAAAAACAGAGTTGCTTTTGACAGAAAACCAGACTGATGTAACTATACAGGACACAATGGTATTCCACACCTGAAACAATTTTCTTTCGTCAATCAGCATAATACCATCAAAAATTCATTCAATCGCAAAGCTCACCCCTGAATTATGCTAAGCAACAGCAGTTCTACAAATAATATATTACTATATTCCATAAACCAGTCATTTGTAAAGTATAGTTCACAAGCCAGTTACTGAAACACATCATTTTCAAAAGCCAGATTTACTTTTACATGAAATTCACAATAAAGCACTATTTGTTTCAAACGCAGACTACTGTTCTTCTGCACAACTGCCAAACATATACACTACCACCCTTTATTTTCTATAAGAAAATGATTTAGGAAAACGATCGGCTATGAGGTTCTTACCTCAAGTGGCAGATACGTGTGTTTATGTTCCTGCCCCACCTGGAGACATGGCAGGTGAGGGTATCGTAGCTTCATCTTGTACTTATCCAAGAAATACTTTGCTACTGTACATTCCACAGTCTGCCCATTTTCTAGCTGAAGTGGAAAACTGATGGAACAAAAGGAAGAACAACTGTACAGTAAGATGTTTACACAGACACTAAACGAAGGAAAATGAATTCAGGCTGTTCCATAACAAATTAGCCAACCATCAGGAAACAGTTCTAGAGGTCATTTGGAGCAAGAAGTCCTACAAACAATCAGTAAATTTCATGATACCATCTAGGTAAATCCTAACATGTTGCAGAAATAAATACAGAAGCAATTTTCAATTCATATTTATTAGTATCAACACAAGTATTTATAACCAAATCATATTTCTGACCTTTATTCTGTACATCCTGTTGTGATAATACATTAACTACATTACAATAAACAATCAATGACAACTAATATTTCTATTATCAGTATTTAGTATCTATTACGATGTGTTCCAGGCAGCCTGACCACCTTAAGGTAATACAAGAACAAATACAAATTACTTGGACGGTTAATTGCATCATTTAGTTCTACAAACACGCATAAAACAGACCTCGTTGTTACACAAATGGTAATATTTCATATATGGATTCATGTTTTTAAAACAATTTATGTAGTTGTATATATTCCAGCTATGGTACATAATTTTATTTGAGAAGCTTTTGTACAGTATGTTCATGGTTTATGTTTTTCCTTTCTTGAATGCAGACTTAACTGAAGGTTTTGTGTTATAGTATGTCTGCAGAGCAAGTTTGTGGTTTAAATGTTATGAGCTTCCTTTAACCTTTTAAAGCCTAGTGGTAACTTTACATACGACCAGGTTTGAAATTAAAAAATTCTATGTGGTGCCCACATTGTGTTTATGTGTTTTGTACAGACGTCAGAACAAACAGCAACTTCTGCCTTATAAAACATTAAGAGACTGGTTTTTTATAACCGAAGTGGAGAGTGTTTACAGCGCGGTACGCGCTGAGTCCTTTTATATAACAGAAGTGCTTCGTCTTAGAAGGGTTAATGGTGAATCTGGAAATTGAAATTAAAGGATAGAATGAATATGCTGGTAAGTGGTTCAGAAATGGTAGAATAGGAAGCAACTGTCAAGATTCTTGCAGTTTTGAAGAATTCTTGGACTTAAATTTGTGGCTTGACTGTGATCTAGTTTTGAAGATATTAAAATCTGAAATCAAAATAACTTCAATTACCAATTCAGAAAGGGAGATACGGAAATTCTTATTGCTCTTATGCTAAGGACAGGAGTATAGAGTAAACTTGAGTGCTTCTGTTGAGGAGATATATATATATATGTAGGTGGAAGATTTTGTATTACACAGAAGCTGATGCACTGCTGAGCACTGAAAAAAGAGTGACCATTTGTAGCGTATGGGTCTTGTTGGAATGAAGCTATGAAAATGGCATTTGGTTGCCATTAACCTCCCAAGTATTTTGTATTTTTCTTGTTATTACCCAAAGATGGCCAAGCTGACCAAACCATGTTGTAATAAATATTAAATACTGACAATAAAAATTTTAGTTGTGACTGATGGTTTACTTTAATATAGTTTACATATTTTTTGATATGATCATCTTGAACTGTACCCACATGTGAGTATGTGCTTTTGTCCACACACAATTCCATTACATCAAGACTGCACTGTAACACGGTACTTTCCAAACCCAGATCTGCAGGACAACCATGACAACAATTTGCTCTATAACAGACTATGACAAACATCTCTAAATGTTCACTGAAATTCAAAGAAATAGGGGATTCAATCTATGATTCAAAATACACACATACCGGATTCACATTTCTCTCAACAGATACAGTCTCAGACCAGGCATCAACATGTGTTACACTTGCCTGAATTCACTTCAGCATACACAAACCTGTATTATGAAGAGCCCTTTCAAGCCCTCAAACTAAGGTCTCTAGGTAGTGAACACCATATACTCACGACTGCATCTGTGCTGGTCTTCTTGTCACGTTGCACACTCGGTACTTCCGCCTCATGGTGCCACAATGTGTAATTTCAATCTTCAGCCCCTTGATTTCTTTGGTGAATTTGACCCTCTGGGAATCTGTCAGAGGTTTACGCTGCTCATTTATATCCCGTATGTCCAAAACTTCACACATGAATTCGATCACAGGTTGCGCCTTGTAAAAGGCCGTTGCAGAGACTGCCAACAAAATGTTTAAGCACTATAGCAATGACAAAACAGCAATTTGTTGTAAGCCACACAATTCACCAGGCCAAAATTCCTGCATTAGTAGACAGTTGGGCTACAAACACACCTTCTGTCAAAAAGTTCTGTCCACAAAAAATATGCTTCTTCTTATATTTTTGTAAAGACAACATGCTTAAGTGTTGGCCTATTAAGGATCTGTCATGTTTTCTCTCTCTCCTGTAAAATTGTGTATCGGAGGGTTATGACAAATTGCTGTTTCATGAGCAATATACATTGTACCTCTGCTTCCTCCAGTGCACTAGAACTGCTGTTGTTTATACATGTCCACCACACAATAACAAAGATGAATATGCAACAAACACAGATAAATGCCAACTTCTTAATGTCTACTACTTCAACGAGCATTTCAGGGCCTTCTTTAGGACTCTGAGCAGCAGACTCTACTATCATAACCATTTTGCCTGTTGGGAACATATGAATTTTGTAAAATACAACAAAAACAAACTCAACCTTAAAACCTTCCTGTACATGACTTCAGACTACAAAGTAAATCTTATTCACTTTAATTCCAGTTCGGCAGATATTTACTAAGTTCTGCCTTCTCATTAGTTATTTTTATTTACTAGCACACACGCATGCGTGCATGAGAGAGAGAGAGTGTGTGTGTGTGCACGCATGCGTGCGCGTTTCCCCCCCCCCCCAATGTAACAGGATATTCCTGCATCAACACCAGGCCACACTTCAAACAGAACTCCAAACTCTCACTGCAAATACTAAATCATGAGAGTAGTGTGATATTACTGCCACATAAGACCTCACATTTATAAGCAGTGTAAGTTTAAAGTGCAAAAGTTACCTAAAGTCATCATCCAATAAACGGCAAAATAATGGTAACCATTTAAATTCTCAGCACTTTCAGAGCTCCCCTGGCACTTAATGACGACGCCAAAGGATTTTAACTTAGATAATTTGTACATGCTTCATTTTTGCTGTGCAGAATGTAACTATCTATTACACTACATGGCATCACAAACAAGGAGACTGTAATCTCAGCAAGCCCATTATCAAGCTTCAAAATGCAAATGATCCATCTGCTGCACAGTAACTACACACCATCAATGTTCAGCATCATCTTCCACTGGGAAGGCCTCACTGACTGATGGAAACCAAACCACACCTCCCTCCCTCCACCTAACGGATGGTAATAGCCATCTGGTGATGAAAAGAATGATCGCCCTACAGGAGTGTATGTCATTGACGGTAAGTGACGCATGACAACATCCAGAGCCTGAAACTCATTAACAACAATTACTAAATCCTTCATTGAAAAAAAACACAAAACAAATACACATGATGCTACACTCTCCAGCGGCAGTGCAGCTTAGAACTGTCCAACTTAACCTGTCTGCCACTGAACGAGACCAACACAATACTTCTTAGGACTTACACAGTAAAAAACATTAAATCTGTATTTTCCATCCGTTTTATTTACACCACAACTCCGGCAGCTAAAGGAGGCAAATAGCATGAAAACATGAGCTAATACAAATTTCCTGACAACTGTTGTTCCCATACACGAATTGCTAGAAGAGATATCAAAAACACAAAGAGCAAAGCTGTTATCACACTCAGCACTTAACCATAAAACTATTTTGTAACAGAGTTACAACACAGAAAACAATGGTTTAGCCTTGTAAAATGAACACAGAACAATGATACTGGGAAAAGCATTACACATTAAATGCACAGGACAAGGACCACCAGGTAATGGAAAGAAATAGATGGCAAGAAAATGAAACAGAAAAATCATGTTTCCACAGCACAGACTGACTTTCCATTCACTAACCCATATAAAATGAAAATAATACTGATAGGAGGTGAGAAAGGGGAAGGGATGAGAGGAAGGTGGAGAAAGCAGATACGAAGCAAGACAGATTCAACGTCCTCCAAATCAATAACAAGAGCCAAATTTTGCACTGATAACACAATTATTTTTACATTTCCTATAACCAAATGCAAAACATCATGAAACTATTTTGACACACTGATCAAAATACAGTAAATACACCATAACTGTCCACAATATTTCAATGAGTTATGTGGATTCAAATTCATTCCAGCTATTAACAATCATTAACTGTGCCACCTACATACAAAAATACAGAAATTAATGAGTGCACATGGTATTCTCCGAAAAAAGTTAATCTGCAGCTGACAATTTTAAAAAAATAATAAAAACCCGACACATCCATTACAGTGACAATGCTTCCATGACAAAAACTTGTGTAATAAATAATCATGTGAAAATGGCCCTCAACTGTTAAACCTGCAGAGCATGCACAACAGAGTTTAGATAACAACTGGCTGTATATCAAGTTTGCAGAAAATCAAAAATCAACCAACTGCAAGGAGAAAATATCTCCTATATTCTACTCACATCCGTATTTATTTGTTTGCTCCTTAAGTTGTTCATTTATTTATTGTTTGAAAAATGCCATCCTCTCAAATGCGACGCCATGTAGCCTAACCGACATGTACCAATGTTTCATACAGAAATTATTAAAGAAGCAAGTTTGTTTAAAATGCTGTTACACTTCTACCAGACTACATGGAATCACATTCCATACGACAGCAATCTTCATGGTCACTACTGTAAGAACCTCAGTTTCACATACTTATGTTTTATTTAATTATTCTGTCAGTAATGTGATTATATAGCACCAAATCATAACACCATTACTGCATAATAAGTTGAAAAAAACGTGGACAGAAGTGATCATAAACTAATTTTGCCTACACAAACTGGCAAAAAACATGGAAAACCTCAATTACAACAGCCAGTCTCTGGACTGAAATTTGAACCCACAACCTGCTGAATACAAAGCATTAATGCTACCCATTCAAACACACCACCTAGTCACTAACTTACAAGAATGGCATCATATGGAATCTGCCTTGTGCGTCCCTCAAGTGCTTCTTCTAAGGCAAATAATGAAACTTGGGCGACCCATTTTATTGTCACTCGGAATACACGGTCTTTACCTTCACCAGGTAATGTCACCTAAAAAAAGCCACAAAATGACATCAGTCACAAACCTCAGACGAGTTTTTCACATATAATGAAACAAAATACATAATCAATAAACAACTAAAAGCCTCAGAAGATTCAAAGCCAGCTTAGGTTTAGTCTCTTACAAATGTTACATCACTGCAAACTGAATTCTGACAAACTACTATTGGCATAATCAACAAATGAACAACACTTCAATTTCAACACATAACATTTGCATCAGTGCAAAGTACACTCATTGAATTCCACTTCAAATGTTAAACCTACTTATGCTTTCAGAATTATCATTACTTCTACATGCTTTCAAATTATAAACCAAATTTTTGATTCACATTACTTGCATAACTTCAACAGCAAATATCTGTCATAATATATCACACACTAAGAGGTACTCTACCTCCAACTCCACTCTATCATTTCCTATAGGCAGTGGATCCCTTGTGTAGAGATTATTCCGTCCATCAAACACAGGTTTCAGAGTCCCAAAAATTTTGCTATATGCATGGACCATTGTTTCAATGATCTCCCTGTTGACTTTTCGCGGGCATTTGTCTGGCTGTATGTTGATATCGTAGTGATGAACAAAGCCTCGAGGCATAGATATTTGAAAGTGATTTGCTCGAAGTCCTATTGGTCGACCTTCACGGCCCAAGTTTGGTCTTCTTGGACAACTGAACACTGCAATATTGAGAATGTTAACATCACTGACAGCATCCCCAGTGGTGACAGCAGTCTGTACAAAATTTCTCAAAAAATAACTCAAATATCTGAATAGGTATTGCTGCCCACAAGTAATTTCCATTATTGCAATACAATTTATGGACAGAAAGGGCACGATGGGAAGGTGAGACGACTTGTCAGTAACAGAGAGAAATCACAGATGAACAATGTTTAGTGTTCTTTGTTAAGACTAAGAAACCAAGGACTAGCTTCCTGGATGCCCATCCGGGCTACATTTCAAGAAATCTGCACTCTATCCCCCCCCCACAAGGAAGAGAAAACTTCTGAAGGCAGATCATATACCCAACATACTTAAATATGGCATGAACAGCAATGTCTGAACAATCAACTGGAATATTTACATAATCATTCTACAACCTCTCATATCTTGGCACCAAATGTACAACAGACAAGTGACAAAAATACATTCCCACCAGGACCAATGTCACTACCAAACCATGTGATAGTTTAAAACCTGATAAAACAACAATTCATATTACAGCTGTACATATTTTAATCCTCAGATTTTTAGACATGACAGAAAAGACAAGAGAATTCTAACAAAAATGGCAAACATTTACAGAATTTAACTGACTCATAATTGTATCATGCAAATGTTTCTGGTATGAACACAATATTGTCTTTTTCCACTCACAGACCCAATGGTACATCAAGAAGTCTTGACTTGTACTGAGGCCACTAACAGGCTATGCTTGACCTACCAAGCAGTTATGCCATGTGAAATATATTGTATTAATGTTACATCCAAAATTACATCCAAACTTGAGGCCTTCACTCTTCTGGGGTGTTATATAGCATCCAAGACTTCCTGACCTTCAAAGATAGGACCGATACATTGTCCCAAAATGCTGGCAACAAACTACCACCCTATGCCACATAACGTCCCAAGGAGCACAAGCCTCAACTACACCATGGCGGAAGCCTGCAATTTCCTACCCAAACTTGTTTCTCTATCTTATGAATGCAAAAGACCTGACGATTAACTGAATTCTGAAGGTGAATCAAAAAGTAAAGTAAATTTTCCTGTGGAGGCACTGCAATCAATGCACTGCAAAGCCTACTGTTGTCTCAGTGTCTACATACTAGGCATTGTTGTGACAACTCAGTGTTAGGTTTAGTTAGTGTTAGTGGTGTCTGTTTACAAATCTTCTTTAAAGATGGCAGCACGGCTTTCGAATTGCACTACTGTAAAACACCGAGCCGTGATCCGTTTTTTGGGGTCACAATGTGTTAAAACACCTGACATTTATAGGAGAATACTAGTGCAATACAAAGAAAGGGCTCTTAAGCTCCATGATAATGTGCAGAGCTACAACTGAAACAATCAAGCAGTTAAAATTTGAACTTCACCCACACCCCCACATACTCTAGACCTAGCTCCACTGGATTATCATGTTTGTAACACTAAAGGAAGCCTTGCATGGACAAATATTTTGCAGCTACGATGAAGTAAAGGACACAGTGCATATGTGGCTTTGATCACAACCAAAAACTCTCTTTGCAAATGGAATCAGAAGGCTTGTGAACTGCTACACAATATGCATTAAAAAGAGGGGTGATTACGTTGAGAAATCCATGATTTCAGGCTTCCACCACGATGTTGATGAGATCTGCGCTCTTCTGGGGTGTTACACAGTGTCGAGCGGTAATTGTTTACCAATGTTTCAGGACAGCAATAATAAAGAATCAGCAGAACACAAATTTTGTACACAAGTCTGGATGCACGTGAGTCAGAAAGTATCCACAATATATTTTTTTGAAGTTCATGCAAAAGCAACAGAGCATTTGTAAAAGCATAACTTTCCTACAGTCGCCCTGCTTTTCAATACACTCAGTTAAATGATTAAGAAGCTTCTGTTGCCTCTAGAAAAAAAGTATATTGGCTGAGTAGCAAGCCATGCATGCAGATTCCTTCACTTCTTGGCGAGTGGCAAACTGGTGGCCTTGTACAGTACCTCTGAATAAACCAAAGAAATGAGAAACTGAAGGTGCTAGTTCAGGGTTATGCAGACTGTGTTCCAACACGTCAAAGTGCAGCTGCTGAAGGGTTTTGACAATTCAGACAGCAGCGTGTGGACAACCACTGTCAAACAACAGGAAGGCACCATTTCACAACAGTCCTCAGGGTTCACTTCAAACTGCTGACTTCAGATCGTCACATGATGTTACACAATAACTGGCACCGTTTACTGTTCTGCCCATATCTTGACAATGCTCCAGTATTGGTCCCAGCGAGCCTCGCTGTTAGATTTTGAAATTTCTTTTGATCAGCGAGTGCAAGTGTTTGGAGATGTTTGTTCCATAGTCTGGTGTTTCCTCTATGGACTGTAGTAGTGGATCCATATTTTGTCCCCTCAAAAATTTGTAATCCTCATTCTGATAGCTATTCAAAAGGTACTGGCCAATGTCTAAGCTCACACACTTTTGCTCTCCTGTGATTCGCCTGGGAATGCATCTTGCACAAACTTCATGAACGCATAGTCTCTTGTAATGTCATGGATTGCACCACAACTGATTTGTAAATGATTTGTCACTGCGGCAAGTCTCCCTTCTGTCTTTCAGAATCACTGCACAAACTCAGTGCTCTCATCAGCAGTGAACATAGACAACTAGCGTGCTCGTATTGCATCACTTACACTTGTGCAACCATTTTTGATCTTGTCAACCTATCTGTTCATACTACACTTCAGTCAATCACCAGTCCCACAATGTGCTGCAAGTCTTTGATGGACTCCTGACCCTGGTACACCTTCAGCCAAAAAAAATCGGATCATTGCACACTGGTCTTCTTTGGTGCACACAAGAAGTGACCACATTAACATGGCTACAATAACACAACTGATCACGCAAGACTGAAACAGCAACAGTGGTTACCAAGAGTGTATACGCTTACAGATGTAAATAGATATAAATTAGCAGCACTGCCAACAAAATAAAAATGTAAACAAAAAATTGCAGACACTTCCTGACTCACCCACATATTTCTACATTTAAAGAGTCAACATTTTCTACTTTATGAAAGTAGGAGAATACTGTTACATAATCTGTACGCTGTGTCTAGCATGAAAAAATGTGGAAATATGCACACTGGACAGCAGAGAGAAAACACACATAGTAAGCTGTGGCAGCTCAGTTTATCAACAAGATAACTGCCTCAGTAAACACACAGTTTCTAGAAAAACCACCCCTGTAACCAATGTAGTCAACAGTATCCACCCCGTACACTTCAATACGTTTTCATGCCACTGCTGGTTGCATTAAAGTTTTCAGGGGAGAACATCTGCTACTGCTTGCAGGACTAACAACAGTTGCATGTGGGATCTAGCACCACTTTCCAAAGAATAAGAATGTTGGACAAGCAATCAAATAAGTGTCCTAAATATTTATTTGACTTACTTGGCAATTCTGGAGGCTGTGGAGGCTGGTGTGGCTGCTGGGGAGGTACAAGACCCATGGCACCAGGTGGAACAGCAACAGCACCTGGAGGGCCGACAGGTCCTGGTGGACCTCCAGCAGGTCCAGGGGGAGGAGCTGCAACAGTTGACCACATCATATCAACATTCTTTCATTAAGCTGTGCATATACATGACATACCCAGAAAAATGTTTAATTATCTACAAACTAAAAGGGGAGCATTTACGTAAAACATGAGATCATCATATCACTTTTGCAGTAACCTTGAAAATTATGTCTTTTTTTTTTCCAGTTCACAAAGAACAGGTAAAGATAAAGTTGTCCCTATGCATGCCATGAACACATATTAGCATGTGGTGGTACAGCTCTACATATTAACCTTGACATTACATGAGGGTGGCCAGTCAACTTCATGCTCTACCCACTTTACTCTCAGGGAGAGACTCCCCAGTACCCACTGAACAGAAGTTGGGTGGGACCCAGAGCTGGTCTGGATGTTTTGGGGAAGGGAAAAAAACCCCCTTTGCCTCTACTGGGAACTGAACCACAATTCCTTGGTCGTCCAGCCCTTAGCATATTATGTTGAACATGCTACTTCACCTCTGTTTCAGTGTAGATTTGTTCATGGGATATCCCACATGCTATGACAGGGTTTTGAACTGTGTCTTCACTCTATAAATTCTGTGGACTAGCCACCGATCAGTATGTATAACCAAACTATGTGTCTGACAAAATACATGTCTGAACAGCAGTGGGATATGTTTGTCTGTTATGGTCATAATTATGTTTTATATAAAAATAACACATATCACAGAATTAAATCTCTGTACATGACTGCTGTGTAGTTTATATGTAACTTGTAAAATAAAAAAACAATACAGCAATAAACACAAATTATTTACTCTTTAGCCTCTCTAAAAGCATGAAATATTGCACGAAATAAACTTTAAGCATGAATAAATCATTTAATAGTCCAAATGCAGAATGTTCAAACCACACACACACAGCAGACAAATGTTACAGGTCCAAGTGAGATTACTAGTGTTATGGAACATCCTCACCAATGCAAGTCAAGAGATTCTGTCACTGCAGTAAATCAATACTTTCTTAACTGCTGCAAATTACAAATTATGTAACCAATAACAATGGAAAATACTGTATAACTCAGCTTTCAAGAATCCATAATGTACCATTTGTTTTCTACTTTTTCCCCAAAGTAAAAGAAGTGACAGATGGCAAATATAAACCACATACACACTTTCTCTAGATACACATTCTTATGTGACATATGGCCAAACGTACATCAATACCATAAATACTGCATGTATTTTATTTTACTGACCAGACTGTAAGGTGGCAACTGATTGCATGATAATGAATAAACTGTAAAGGACACTGAAGGAAAGTCAAGATCCAACTTTTGAGTACCATCATGGCATTTGTGGGAGGTTACCAGCAAAAAACCTCACACATGATAGCTAATGAGTCTGCATGATTAGAACTCCAAGTCCTCCAGAATAAAAAGAAGGAATGCTAACCACTTGACCACACTGTTCAGTCTGTACAGATATGCATCATTTTCCATAACAAGATTTTGCTACACGGGTTTTCTAATGTAATTATGAATTCAGAATTTCCTCACGTATTTGCTCCAAATTTACACACAGCCACTTCTTATCTCATGCTATAAATTAATCCTTTGGCACCAGAATTAAATGCCCCTCACTGCGTGATGCGATATAACATACCTCACATTAAGCACCAAAGAATTAAGTCTCAAACACATTATACTGTACACATTGAACAAATTCACTTTCTATAGTTACTTTTTTATGGGCACTAAAGCACTCTACATGACATCCACAGCTGGTGCTAGCTAATTTGGCACCTCGTGGAACACATAACCTAGGTGTCCCTTGATTCACATCCAGAGGCACTTCCCCTTGTCCTGCAGAAAATTTACAATCACAAACAAAAACAATTTCACGACTGAGGAAGGCAAAATTTGGACATTCACTCAGTGTACATTAAAATTCCTGTAAAATATACAATGACTTTTGGCACCCCCTAGCCTTAGCACTATGTGCACAGGCAGACTTCATACTAACTCACTGCTGACCCTGGTGACCTCACAAAACAACATTAATCTTTTAAAGCCTAGCGGTAACTTTTCGTACCCCCAGGTTTAACATTAACAAATTCTACGTGGTGCCCACATTGCATTTATGTGTTTTGTACGGATCTCAGAACAAACAGCAACTTTTGCCTTATAAAGCATTAAGAGATTGGTTTTTACAACTGAAGTGGAGAGTGTTTACTGCACAGTACGCACTGAGCCCTTATATAAAACAGATACGTTTCGTCTTTAAAGGGTTAAGGTAATTCCAACAGACTGGCAGAGTGTCCATTCTTTTATGACAAATTCCAAATGCCATCTATGTCACATGCCAATACACATGTATCTACAAGCATTTACACCACCAACTACACAAACTGCAAAGGCATAGTAGATCCCTCATCCATGAGGCCAAGCGACTAACAAGAAATCCTTCCACAGCCAGTCTCTGGCCAATGAACATGAGTCTACAGCGCATACAGCAAATTTCTATATATACGCCACCAAATTTAAAAGTTCCACAATGACCAAACATAGGCAGGAGGTTTCAGAAAAAGAACTACCCTATTGGTTAATAAATAAACTTTAGAATTCACTGTTCAGTAAATGAGACACCGCCACCACAACTTATATAGATGTCTTTTTTTTTTAATTCAGGCTACAGGTTTCAACTGCTTTTACAATCATCAGGCCATTCATATACAAAATGTAACAGGCAAAATTATTAGTAATTGAGACTGAATGGCCTGAATGGCCTGATGATGACTGTAAAAATCAGTTGAAACATGCAGCCTGAATTACAATAAAAAAGACATCTACATAAGCTGGGGTGATGGCATCTCATTTAGTGAACACTGGCCAATATCACAATGGTATGCCTGGCATAAAGTTTAGACTGCATAATAGACAGATCGTGTTAACTCAATCTGATGAAGGGAGTAATAATATAACCTCTACCAGCCAGGTTGGTATTTAAATTTTGGCGCACGATGTACGAAAAACTGAGTATCATTTGAACAGAAAAAGATAAAATTATGAAATAAAGAGCAATTTGTGGAAAATAAAACCAACATTATACAGCATATCTTACAAATTCAGTAAATATCCTTGTTGCCTAAATATATAAATAAATTTTAGGGGTGTTTTTTGCATTCATTCACTTACGCAAATGCAGGTCTTACAGGTTAATACCCTATGTTATACACAACAGCCCCTAGCACTCTGTCCAGGCATCTGCTGGACCTGTGGGCACTAAGCTCACTCACAATAACCAAACCAGTACACACAGCCAAGTGAGGTTCGGGTTGTGTCCTAAAAAAAATTGGAACCCCCCCCCCCCCCACAATAAAACCACTTCAGTCACTATACACTAACTACTGATAGTGGTGTCCTCTGATATCGAAGCACTTTTTCCAGTAATACAAACTCTGTGATAAATAATTTCACCTTCCATCAATTCTACATACAGAATCCCCCCACATATGTGCATTATTTCCGTAACTTTCTACTTTATGTTTGAACTCGCACACACTCAGATCCAGGGAATATGAAAGCCACACTTCTCTACCGATTGTTCAGTCACTACACACAGTCCTCAGATTTATACTGAGTTTTCTGTTGTGCATCTTGACGGACTGTTCTGATGAATGTACACACCTTTCTTCTTATTTAGATAATTCTTAAGTAATGGACTAAAGAATAATGTTCACATATGACCCTGATGGGCACTGAGTCTTCTGTTTTTGCTTTTTTTTCTTCCACGGCACAACAGCCCCTAGTGGGCCAGGTCCTCCTCATTATCAAGACTTCACAATCACACTCAAACACACCACACTTGGTAGGACTTCTCTGGACGAATGATCAGCCTGCCTCAATGACCCCTACCTGACAACACACAACGCTCACAAGAGAGACATTCATGTTCACAGTGGGATCCAAACCCACAATCCCAGCAAGCCAGCGGCCAAAGGTGAGTCCTCTGTTTACTCCATGTAATATACAAATTACCTGGCTGTGTACTGTGATATGTTGAATAATAGGAAGACTCATAATGTCACAAATGCTCATGTCATGTACGTACATAACCAGTCTTTATAGTGACGAACAGGAGATATGGGTCATCTATACAACTGTAAACATGTTTAACAAGCAAAAATTATGTCATCTATACAAGTGTAAACACATTTAACAAGCAAAAATTGTGTAAGTTAATTATATGAGACTGCTGATGATGTACAGCTGAAATTGGTGGATTATCTAATTTCTTAAAATGTATGCTCTCAAAGCACCAGTTTCTTTATAGAACTGACAAACTGTTCTTCTCAGACTCAATTTAAACAGAACTGAAGTTAATGATGAGTGGTGCTATACATCCACTATCCCACATATGCCTTCATGGCATGCAGAGAGACACCTTTACATTTGAACTTTAACAAATACCAAACACAGCAACAAACATATCTGTTGCATTTCTCCCCCTATGGGCTGATGCCAAACTTCTCTTACACTTGCTTCTTTAATTGGAATGAAATTTCAACTGTACTGTTCTATTCCACTAACTACCTGAATGTATATATACACCTGCTATACCACTTCAAGAATATGTACGATTACAGAGGGCTTTCAACCACAAACCTCCCTTGGTAAAAATACACATGGAGCCATAACAGGAGATGAGAAAGGTATACTTGAAGTATGGGCAGGTTATTTCAAGGAACTGTCTGACAATCTAGATAAGGGATAACAGAAGGTACAATTTGGAAGAGAGCAAGATATTAGAGTTCCTTCACATAATAAGTCTCAGGTGTTATCAGTAAGTTGAAGAATCACAGGCCTTCAAGTGAAAATCCCATTAAAGCATAGTTAAAGACAGAGACAGGACGTTGTGGATAAATATCCATATACTGATGAGGAGTGTGTGCGAGGAAGAACAACTGCTAGAGGAGTGGAATACTGCCATCATGTGCCCAATGCACAAAAAGTGTAACAAGACGGAGTGTTGTAACTACCAAAGAGTTCCACTCCTGAATTAAACTTATAAAATTTTTATACAATTAGTAGCTCAGTACCTGGAGCCTTACGTAGAAGAGATACTAGGTGACTATCAATGTGGTTTTCCTAGTGGCTGATCTACGATCCTAGAGAAGTCCTATAAATATAATGTGGATATTCATCAGTTATATACAGATTACAAACAAGCACATGATAATATTAATAAAGATCAGTTGATAGAAATTGTGAAAGATTTTGGAATACCAAATAAGTAAGTTACACTGGTTAAGATTACATTGGAAAAGATTAACAACAAGGTTTAATGCCGGGGAAAGACGTCACCTAGTTCTGAAACAGTTGTAGGACTGAGGTATGCGATGCAATATCCACACTCTATCATCTGTGTACACTGAAGGTTATGCAGAATTGGAAAACAAACCCAGGAGCAACAATATTCAATAGAACTAGGCAATACCTCGCACATGCAGACAATGCAGTAGTTCTGGGCCATGCAATGAGACATACTGCAGAAATAGAAGAAGATACAACAAAAATAGCATCAGAGATTGGACTGACCATAACTGCATCCAAAACCAAATATACGAAATAAAACTGGCAATGTAACAGAAGAAACTGAAACAAACAAACAGATATGAAATACAGAAATTTGGATGAGGCTGATGCAGAGATAAAAACACGAATTATTTCTGGTAATAAAGATCACCATGCATTATGCCACCAAATAATGAAAAGCTATATTACCCAGCCTTTAAAGGACATCTTTATAAAACACTTATAAGACCAACTGAGAACTATGGCACTGAAATCACAGACTCTGACAAATAAAATGGAACGAGCCTTAATAATACGAGAAAGGAAAATAACCAGGCAAATAGACAGACCAACATATGGAAACAGTTATTGGAGAATAAAAATTAAACAAGAAATTTACAGCAACTTTAAATCTCCAGATTTTGCAACCATAATGACAGTATGTAGACTGGACAAGATGAATATGGGTGTAAAAGGATGGGGAACAAACGCTCTGGACAGAACAGAATGGGCATCTGTCATGAGGAAAGTGACGACCAAACTCAAAGGACCATAATGCTGACGAAAAAGGTAATGAAGAAGAAGAAGAAAAAGAAGAAACCAAGTTCAGTAAATACAATTAGGAAAATCAAGTAACAATACAAGGTCTGTTCATTAGAACAGGAGTAAAATCTCATGATATTTGGGGCACACAGGCTTGCAGTGCACTGGAAATTGAAATTTGTGCAGCATCTCCCACTTAAACCCCTGACAACTTCATTGGTTGTTTGGTGTGTTTCAGCAACTGGCATTTATTTACTATCTTCCATCTCCCAGACCAACACCAATTCCAAAACAAAATATCAATTTAATGTCATAATTTTAAACATAAATTGTTTTACAATGCTTTGCATCACTGACACACACTATCTTCCAAGGCATCAATAATCAGGAAACAACTAACCATAAAATATGCGATACAAGAATGAAACTGGCATGATTAATTTGTGAATTAGTGCCATTTCTATACAGTATTTCATCATGTCAGCAACACAGTTTTTGGTACTTTCCGAAATTCAAAATCCAGTACAAACGAATGCATGGAATTGCATTTGTACTACTCAGCAGGATGTGTAAAAGCAGTTCTTCCATGTCATTTAAAAATGAAATGAATAAAACTCCAACATTGTTTTTTTTAATTCCTGACTGAGAAACCAATTCAGTGAATGGCCAGTCAAATGACTAGCTACCAATAAACAACCCCTGAAGTCAGTACTATGTTATCAGGGTCCTAACATGTATTTAAATTTACTTGTAAATTACACATACCTTTGAAAAACTAATATGTAAACACACAAGTTACAATAAGTTACATGAACAACAGTAAACACAGACAGGACAAGGTTTCAAATGTTCTGTATGTTAGAGTGGTTCACATTACACCTAGCAAACACAAACCAAACATGAATCAAAAATTGGTAATGAGGGTCATACCCATTACAATTTAGACTGAATAATCACAAATAAAACATGAAGAATGAAGTCTGGTACAAACTACATCACTGACAGATACATCTGTCATCAAACTGTGAAGTGATTCCCACGCCCTTGATAGTTCAAAGATAAACAAGCCAAATTACACTTGAAAACCTCACAATGAAACGCACAGTGTCCTACACAAAAAGAGGTACCAAACATGCAGAAGTGTGAAACAAGATGCCTGTAAGGCTATTATCAATTCATCAACTTGTTACCTGTTATAGATTTAGAAGCTCCATTTCTTAAAAAATACTAAAATGAAATAACTCCCACACGATAACTGCATAATTTCAGAAACCTGATGTTTATATTTCTTTCCCAAAAAAAAAACAGACACAAATTCTACCACAGAAATACCCCCACCAAACACTTTTAATTAAGAGAAATGTATCAAAAATTCATATTTTGCTGTAAGGTGTAGCAAGACTGAATTTTAAGGTCCATGTAACCTCACCATCAAAATTTCTATGAACAATATAAGTTGTAGATATGTTCACATTCATAAACACACAAGTACGATATAACAACATTACGAATGAATTTTGCGTCAAATAAGTGAGTCATTCAACACATTCGGGTAAAAGTGGAATAAGAGAATTGTGGTCTGAAAAGGTCATCAAACTTAACCACCATGCACTGGGCTGTCAGAGAAAAACAAGAACAAACGACAACCAGATACGTGGCTCATAAATGATACAGAACATAAATAAAGTTAAGCATCAGAACATATAAAATAAAGGCTACCTCTTGTAATTTTCTGCAAACAAAGAGTGACCTTAACAATCTTGAACCCATATCAATGGGGCGAATTCAATAAAGTGAACACTCAACACTTGACCAAACATGTCAAAAGCTTTACAGATACTCATTTTCAATAAATACTTACGCTGCCCAACGGGAAACATTTTCTACTACAAAATTTGCAAAATAAATACTAAAAAAAGACACAATAAATAAATACGACACTATTTCCCCCCGCGCTTAGCGACCTCTTGCTACGATTATCAACATGGCGTACGTGACGTCAAAAACTACTTTGCAGTTAGAAGGCCTCTCATTGGCTTGCTTGAAGCCAATGGTATTGACCGCAACCAAATTTTGAGATAGAAAAGTGCTAGAACAGCAGAATATTTCTACAAAAATTAAGTACGTAGTTCATCAGCGCCAAGCAACACGATTCCGAAATAGACTTTTGTCGGTTATTCAAAGCCAGGGAAATCAAACACGTTGACGGTTGACCAATCGTAGAATTTAAGTTGCACAGTTGGCTACCATGAGCGCGCTGGAAGATGTCGGTGAGGTTTTCAGGTACTTTGAAGAGGTCTGGAGGCATTGGAAGTGCAATTGCGAAACAGCTGCGATTAATAAATTTGAAACCAATCAAGAAGATACACGTTAAATTCGATCCTTTCAAGAAAAACGTAACGGAAACCAGGTATGTCCGAGAGACCATCAACTGTGATGTCATTACTAGCTGCTGCGCACTTGTTTCCATATAACAAGACGCATGAAAAATACGCAATTGTGATTTTCCTAATCTTGTGATAAAATAATCGTCATTGATAAATGAAATATGTTATACAATGTACGAACCGCTTCTATGTACACAAATGTATGTTACACTGAAAATTGCACATTCTGCTTCCTGTCCATTTGCCATCAAACAGAAAGTGAGTGTGGCGATTTCCTTTCTCTGACATGCGTTAATCTGAGTTTCTGTAGTTGTAGTTAAGGAACTCCATACCTTCGCCCAATTTTAACAACAAACGAGATCTTAAAAGTAGGTTCACTGCCTTTAACAGATGCACTGTTTTATAAACTTTGTTACTTTAATACAGGGACAGCCCTTTCTTCTGTTCTTAAGCAAGTTTGCTGCGTGGAGGGGCATAGTGCTTGTTACTCAGGGCTGAGATGCTTGTTTGTGTACTGTATGTAACATTACCCCTGAATGTTCATAACACAGTAAAACTGGCACATATTCATCAACCATACTGTCACTGCTGGTACCAGCTGGTTATATCTGTAACTGCATTCAGTGGGTACATTGCAAGTTTCAGTCCATGGTTATAATCATGAACCATAACAGGCAGCCTGTTCTCAACAACATATTGAAACACATTGCCATAAGTGTACTCTACAGGAGAAGAGGTCACAGATCATTCTACACCAAGTAATTACAGCTGAATAACAGCTGCATGAATTAAGTTATGCGCTCGTAGGAATTCCTCTATGAAAAGGTTGCAGATAACTTACATCTGTGCTGTAACAAATGTGATAGATGACTAGGCTGTCCATCTCATAATCTTCAGATGACATATATCTTTGTGTTTGTGTAAACAAAATAAATAGGGTAGCAGACTGTCAATCATGACTATTTTTAGGCAACACTTTAAATGTCTAATATATGCTACATGTTTTGACTTACTTAAAGCTCTCCTCAAGCACAGGTATCAAAGTACAAAAGAAAAACATTAACAGTTTTTATGAAGTAATATTGCTATTTAACATATGGGCTGAGATCTCAAACATACATTCTAACAGCTTGTAATGTTTTAGGATGTGACACCCATTGTACAAAAAATATACATAAATATCCAGATTTACGTAACATACCTCCCTCATACAAGCCAATACCACTGAAACGGTTCTACAGATCCACAAAGTGAGTGAAGGTATTACCTTCACACTGTTTTGCACTTTAACCTCAATTATCTCTCTTACATATCCTAAATTATTATGATGCTCACTCTTTCAGAGTCTACCACACATTACCAAACACCATTTTAATCAAAATGTGCCATTATCAAGAAAAATTCCTTTTTATTTCACACCTGTTATTATCTTAAACTCATTTCATAAAGATTTTGTAATCAATATATTTTGGAAAAGAATTCATGTACAGGTTGAGATCTCAAGCTCCACAAGCATATATATGTTAGTAAACATTATATCCTTGTGCATTAGGCCTATACAGCCTGAAGATGACTGCATGCTGGTCGAAACATGTAGTTGTTTAACCTCAATATATACAGTAAAACCTCGTTAATCCAGACTATTTGGGCAGAACAGTAATCCGGATTAGTAAAAGTCCGGATTAACATGAATAATAAAAAACAATGATAACTGCACAAATAAAAAATACACATTACTTAAAATCATGTTATATATCATAATAATTATTAAACAGTAAAAGAGGTACATATTTACATTGTTGTAATGTACAGCAAGTGTTAATAAAATACTGTATGTCACAAACTACAAACTGTCTGCAATCATCTTAGCACACGATGTTCGTGGAGACGTAGGCTTAGGCGGAGTAGTGAGCGAGCACAGTGTACCACATCAGCTGGCTTGCTTAGAAACCTACAGTCACTTCAGTCTCACACCAGTGATTTACTCTACTACTGTCAGCAACAAAATAAAAATTTATTTTTCCAGGAACCCTGTCTAGATTAAGTGGAGTCTTGTTTAACAGGGTCCGGATTAACGAGGTTTTACTGTACTTACAAACTACAATTGTGTTAGACGGTTCTACCATTTGATTCGATTTCCAACACAAAGGGATGCAAAACATCAAAGCTATAAAAGAAACTTATGTGCCAATAACTCCTCCTTCTTGGTGGGTTTGGATATTAGGTTCTAATTAACAAGCAGTAGAAATTTTGTACTGTCATTAATACCAACACGGCAGCCACACTAACTTTGGGGTAGGAGCAACTACAGTCCTGCTTAGTGTAGGGTTCCGAAATTTCAGTAGCAGATAATCAGAGATCCAGCATTGTTCAGGTATTATAGTGTCTGGCTAATGGCTGGTATACCAGGGTTTGATTCCCAACACAGGCAGGGAATCTTCCTTCCCCATTATGTCCAGTCCAGCTCTTGGACCAGTCAGCTGAAGATATAGTAAGTAATGAGGGCTTTTCATCTGTTGTAAAGTAGCTCCAGCATGAACCTAACCACAACTCCACTCCCACATATGGCTTCATACGTGGTGATGTAGACACAATAAATTATATAGCCTGCACAATTCTCATTAATTTTTATGTATGTTCTACTGCCACACGTTTTGGCCATTATATATGGCCATTCTCAGGCAGTTCCAATAAAACTACAAACAGAATACACAAACATACAATGCCAAATATTTTAAATAAAATAAACCAGAGGATCCCAGAGTTTTTCCATAGAGCAGAATATTACTGTTAAATGTTCAGGTTTCATATGTCATTTGCATATAAAATCCTTTGAATGTAAAAGTGAATTTACACATACTCTACTTCTGCAATGCTGTATCCATATATAAGCTCAATACTGTTAAATTATCCTGGTATATTACTATGGACTTTTGTTGATGTATGGCTGTACTTGGACTTTTGTTGATGTATGTCTGTACTTTTACATGAACCACCAATGGCCAAAACATGTCACAGTAGCACAGTTCAAAATAAATGAGAATTGTTTTGCACACTATATAATTTAATATGTCTACATTATCTGCAAAGCATGACAGGAATGCACGAATTAAAATTATATGCGGTCCCTGAATAAGAACATGGATAAGACACCACCACAACATCATAGTAGCCACTAACAGCAAGGCAGGATGCAACACATTAAACAATATTTTAACCCTTTCCTATCCTCTGTAATAATTTTCCTTTACAAATCCAATGTTCGATGTCAACTACCACCAAGTTTATCATTGCAGGCAGTGTCATATCTTTGCTCTTTACTGTCTTTGACATTTCTTCTAGTAGTTTGTGTAAATCAACAACAGAGGGCAAGAGCTTTATGTTTTTGCATGCCAAAGTGTCTTCCCCCCTCAACAAACTGACTTCTGGCCAATGGGAGCGAGTTGGGATAAAGGTGCAAAAGGATTACAAGGCGTGTTCAAAAAAAGACCGAACTTTTTAAATAGCGTGCCAACCAGCACAAAGGGCGCGCTGCGGCTACTGAGCCCACCTAGCGGCAGGTTCTGACAACAAACTGCCATTTGCCCCGTTTCGCTATGAGCATTAGTCATCGAGCTACATCCGCTGAACTGAGCACGTGCACAAGCTGTTCGTCGGATTAGTGAAAAAGTGACAATGAAAGAGCTTGAAGAACAACGTGTGTGTGTGAAATTTTGCTGCAAACTTGGTAAAAATTTTACAGAGACATTTCAATTGCTTAACCAAGCATACAGGGAGAACTGTATGAGCCAAACGCAGTGCTATGAGTGGTTTAAGCGTTTTAAAGAGGGCAGAATGTCTGTCGTTGAAGATCCCAGGCCTGGACGACATTCCACATCAACAGACGACAATGTCGAGAGAGTTCATGCTGTGATTCGTGGAAACCGTCATTTAACTGTCCGAGAAGTTGCTGACGAAGTGGGCATCAGCATAGGATCTTGCCATCAAATTTTGACTGGAAAACTTCAGATGCGTCGTGTCAGTGCAAAATTCGTGCCACGTTTTTTGACTGACGATCAGAAAGAGAACCGTGTTGATATCAGTCAGGAACTGGTTGCCAATGCAAATACAAGTAGTAATGAAAACTTCCTTAAGAACATCATAACAAGAGATGAGACGTGGGTTTATGGCTATGATGTTGAAACCAAGATGCAATCATCGCAGTGGATGGGGAAAGGGGCTCCTCGACCAAAAAGCACGCATGAGTCGGTCAAAGATCAAGGTGATGTTGGCTGTGTTTTTTGATTGCAAAGGCATTGTCCATCATGAATTTGTACCACGTGGTCAGATGGCAAACAAACAGTTGTACCAGGACTTTTTAGCGCATTTGAGGGATCCTGTGTGCAGGAAGAGGCCTGAATTGTGGGAAAACCAAACTTGGATGTTGCACCACGACAATGTGCCGGCTCACACGTCGCTCCTCATCAGCAATTATCTGGCAAAACATCAGATATCCATTGTGCCCCATCCACCCTATTCTCCGGACTTAGCCCCAGTAGACTTTTTTGAAAGGACGTCATTTCCAAATCATAGAGGAGATTCAGGAAAATGCAACAAGAGAACTGCGCGTCATCACAGAAAGTGCATTCCAGGAAGCATTCCGACAATGGAAGAAACATTGGGAACGGCGTATCGCCAGTAGAGGGGACTACTTTGAAGGGGACAGTGCTTAAAATGTTGTAAAATGAGCAATAAAGTCTTTATAGCAAAAGTTCGGTCTTTTTTTGAACACACCTTGTATGTTTACTGTGGAGGTCACTGAGTTTAGCGGGCAGACACACAGTCATGCACACACACGCGCGCGCACTAGATTTAAATGTGACATGCTGATATCATAAGCCACTCCCCAACATGTATCACTTGCAGAGTTATCTTGTGAACATGAAACAGTGACCCCTGTTCCCCACAAATGCAGTATTTAGTGCACTGAATTCCAAGCAATAGTGTAGTCAATACAGTGACTAGGATATGGGCTGGATGATGTGGGGAACTTTGATTTCAGGGTCCCGCCATGATGTTAATGAGATCTGCGCTTTTCTGGGATATTATGCAGCATTGTGTGGTAATTGTTTGCCCACATTTCTGGACAACGTATGGGTCCCATCTTCAAGGATCAAGAGTCCTAGAAGGAAAGGAAAAGGATTCGTGACTCTTGACCCTTGAAGATAGGACCCATACATTGCCCAAATCGTTGGTAAACAATTACCATACAACACTGCATAATATCACAGAAAAGCGCAGATCTCACGTGAGGAACTGTTCCAATTCCCAGCAGAGGCAAAACAGCCTTCTCTTTTCCAAAGCATCCATACGGACTGTAAGTCCCACCTAGCCTCCATTAAATGAGTAGCTAGGAAATTTGCTGCTGAGGTAAAGGGCACAGGTCTTCAGGCTAAACAGTCACCTCCATATAGTGCCACACTCTGAAGACATATTGGGGGGTGAAGGTACGACTCCACACATTCATATCTCAACACCTCGGCTACTTTACCCACTGAACCCACTAGACGGGTGGCTGAGTGGGCCCAAGTTGTTATGGACTAGAAAAATCTCTGCCACTGCCAGGAATCAAACCCACATTTTCCAGTCACCCAGCATGTAGCCAAGCCACTCTGTCAGAGTATCTGACTCCCCACTTCACTGACAGCACTGCCTAAATCCGTACTACCCCTATGTCCACTCACACATTCATACATGAACAAGTAAGTACTGACGATGTGCATGTGTCTGCACACATGTGTATGTGAAACTGGTGCACATGCTTGTCTAGTTGTCCAGAAGGAAATGTATGATGAAAATGGCCATGTATCTCTTAAGATTTAGTACCATTAATTAAATATGAACCCACATGATGTGCATTTACAACCAATGAAACTAGTTACTATCATGGCAAAATTCATTACTTTATGGGCACACTTCACAACTGGAAAAATAAAGCATGTTACAAAGAAAGAAGTCCAATGGACGGTAGTGATAACAGTGCTCAAGGCTCAGGGCAGGGATTTTTAAACCAACTTTGGGCCACGAGAGCCTTCTAATGGATCCTGCACTCCCAAAATATCCAAGCAAACTTGATGGCTTAAATCATGCACATAAGCATACACACACAGCACCATTTTGGTTACAAGGTCACTTTGAGGACTCTGTTTTGCGATATTGTACTCCATCATTGGGTGTTCACTGCTCAACATTCTGAGACCATGTAGTGGCCTCAAAACATAAGGCAATGAACACCCAGTGACAGAGCACAATATCGCAGAAGAAATGGTTTTTTAATCGCACTCCTCTAAAAGCCTAAAAATGTGCAAGTTCAATGTGATTTATGATTTTGGGTCATGGGTAAGAAAAAATGAAAACATATGCTGTCACATTATCACTACCAACATTCATGGGAACAGAATGGTTAGACTAGAGAAGAATGCAGAGAAATATCCTGGATGTGGCAACATAACAGCTTGAGACAGACGCTGAGAGAGTCGCTGTGGGACATCTTTCTGTGGCCTCAAAACAGTGGTTTGTGTGACATGCATCAGTGACTATCAGTTACAACATGGGCAACATCAGAGGTTCTTCATATCATCAGCTATTCATAAACTACTGACGCTATCCAACATATAGTGACAGAAAGACAGAATTGTTATATACTACTAGAAATGAAATATTACTATGGAGCATTGATGGAATGATACTGGCAACAGTAAACCAAAGTACTTGGAGCAAAGCCTATTCTGGTGCTATTCTGTCCACCACATATTCTACGTAGACTGGAATATGATCCTTAATGATCATGTAGGGAAGGGGCCCATGGGCCGTTTCAAGGTGCTATCCCATTACTGGCCTTTGTAAATTACACCACAGGACACCTTCAATGGGATAGCTGGTCACAGGCCACAGTTTGAACCACATACCTCTGAAATGTGAATTGGGTGTGTTAATAAATACATACATACACGGGGTAAAGGTAAAGGTAAAGCAATCCCATTACAGGCCTGGACAGGCCGTTAGGGTTCCAGGAGGTTCAGGCTCCCAGATTTCTGGACAGTTGGCACTTGAAGGTGGCAAGGTTGTCAGCCCTATGCACTGGCCATGTTTACTGCCCCCCCCCCAAGGAAATATTCCTGATACTCATTTCTGTTAGAGGCTAAGTTGACCCCACGGCCATAGTGCGACCAAAAGGATTATGTCAATGAGTTTACACAACATCCATGGCTAGAACTGACAGCATCATTAAATAAATCACCTCTCTCCCAACAGCAGGAACCTACATAAACAGATAAGGCTATTGTACTTACCACTGCATTGTCCACAACCATACGTCTTGCCAAGCATCGATATTGTTTCACGCCTCACCGAGTGCAGCTCTGGCCCAGGGATGGCCAGCTTTGGCCTTTCCATAGCCATATGTCACCTGCAAACATAAATAAGAGCAATTATTTCTTTCTCTTTTTCTTGTCAGGCATGCACATACATATGAGGAAAAATGGTTACACTTCATCCAGTATATAAGTCTTAAACCCCCAGACTTACTACTTAATTTTTCAGTACAATTCATATGTGGCATGTATCACAAAACTTCTGTTATATGTATATCTGCTGTCCAAGAAGTAAATTATTACGACTTTTACAAATTAACTGAAAGTCATAAAATTAGGTAATGGGACCTGACTGGGCCAACCATCTTGTAGCTGTCATGCTGTGATGACTGATGTATCATCATTTAACTTACACAAGTGTACATGCACACATCAACTTTTAAATCCTTCACATTCTCAATTGTTAGAAAATAAACATTATTCCTTAATGTAATTCTGGTTTTTCTCAATTTAGATAATTCAGCATGTGAAATAATGTCCCCAGGTAACATATAAGAAGCCAAGGATAACTGTTAGAGCATAATGGTTCTTATATGTACCACCTGTTTCAACTCTTCATTCTGTCCACACACTGAATTTATGTGTTTCATGTGATTCTCGGGATAATGTTTTCCCTACAGAGAATTATTTAACTGGTTTTTCTAATCCAGATGCAGTGTGTACTCTGTGAGGCAGAAAATTAACCTTTATATGTAAACAAAATTCTTGCTTCAGAGGATGCATAGTAGTTAAAATATGTAAGGCAAGAACATATACTATGTCTTACTAATAATATGGGTGTATCACGAAGTTGTATTTGATATATGTCAAGAGATGTAAAATGATTCAGTTCAGTATGAATCGGTTTCTCCTGGTTGGAGAACAGCCTTCATGCATAGAGAAGGTGCCAGAATGGGTGTGCTTTATTTATTTGCATCTTCCTATCTGCTGTGTGTATAAATTCTGGGTAAAAAAAAACAAGGGCAAATTGGCCTAAAATCATTCTTCTAGAAATTGTCTGTGAGGATACTAAATTGAGTTAGGATAGGAACTAGTGGTATGTCTTTACGATGCTGAGTGGAGTAAACTGACTTAGGATAGGAACAAGTGGTGTGTCTATGATGATGAACCTTCAGATTTTATAAATATTGGTCCACCACTCAGCAGCTCAACAAAAGCCCTGTATTATTGATGCTGGCAGTTTTGCACAAAGACCACTGATAAATATCGCTGTTTTATCCATGCCATTGCTATTCTAATTCAGCTTTCTATATGAAAACAAGCAATTCAAGGGTGCTTTCTCAGTTCAGCCCTTGTGACATATGCCACTGAGCTCAATGTGCCATTACTGCAGATAAAAATACAGCATTCCAGGTGCAGAGTACCAATTATAATTATAATTCATTGCTGCTGCAGCTTTTGTACATGACACAGCCTAGAAGGTGGAAAGCATCTCCATCTTAAATTATACAGTCACAAATAAAACCACCTAATCATATACAGCATTACCCAGGCAAGCTAAAAGAACACTGCTAAGGCCGGTAAATCAAAAAGCTCACAGATGTCCATAATTTGTATACAACGTCATCCAAAAACATATCAATTGAAGAAGACACTTTGTATATGTACGTGAGAATTTTTTTCATGTTCTGATAAAAATCAGTCTGCCATTAAGATAATGGCCTTATAATACATTATGCCACATAGTTTGGTAGAGAGATGCCAGTATTTCAGCAGAACCCTATGCCTTCATCTTAAAGAGTACCCACATGAACATGACCTTAATATTCACTGCCATAATTACTTCACGTCAATTCTGCCACTTTTTAAATAATTCTTGGCACTTTGCATAATATAAGGAATATCCACAGTGCAAAAATACACATGTATTATTCCTGCTAATCGTAGTTTCCCTTTTTTTGCAGGGAGTTTCTGTTCAGTTTGACAGGGACTGAAGTTCTAGCAACAAACCTTAACTGTAAAATCAAGACAGACATCTTGTGTGATCGAAGTGAACCATCTGTCACTTTTACACTAAGTAAGTTCCATTCTGTGCGCATTATATTCTGTTGAACCATACAGTACTGCGTCATGAAGAAATGAGTCAGATCTTTGTATTAAATAATACTGTTACAGTAAACAGTACAGTACATGCAAAGACAGATGTGAGCAGTGGTAGTACACAGAATCTACCAAGCATGCTCTAGTACATGTTTCTCAAATTTTGGTATCTGGTAATTGATCTGCCAACCATTGTTGACTTGTACATGGCCTCAGTAAAAAATCAAAATGTATGAAAGGATACAGATTTTAAATTATTATTAGGCATAAGCAATATATATTTGCTAATGTGCAACATTGCTGGCAATTCATCCCACTGTCAGCTGGTCTTTTCAATTTCAGATTTTTTCTTTAAAGCCAAAAAAATATATTGGTTGTGCATTGAAATTGTTAAATTTCATTTAGCGGTACACCACTAGAAAAGTTTGAGAACCCCTGCTCTAGTACAATTTCTAATCTCTCCAGCATTCCCCACTCTCTTTTACTTCACCCTTGCAGAGCAGAACATGTTTAATATATTTTTATTTACGCAACGTAAAGGTCATAATGTTCATGATTCTGTCTTTTTATTTTGTATATAGTATATGTAGGACCATTCAGTTGTGTGTGTGAAAAAATCTAAGTATTAATGGCATACATTATGCAGCTGCAATCATATATCCATATTTTTCCAACACAGTATTAAGTTTGTCCAACCTGACCCACCACATTTGAGGAACCTAACCCATGCAATGGATTAGAGTGACTGAACAGATCACCTGTCATCATGGCAGACCAAGAGAGCCACAAATATATGCAGCAAGTCGAGGACGCCTAATACAAGGTGGCCCTTTAGCTTTGGGGATGGGCAAGGGACTAACAACTTCTCACCATAAAGACAGCCCTAGAATTGGCAGACACTCATACACAGTAGTGAACCTGTGGGTTGCATAATATGCAAGAAATTCCTTGGCTAGCTGAGCAACTATTGGGATTTCAGGGACTATGCTTCGCTTCTGACAGAGAGAGCGTACACTCAAACTGATCTATAATTCGAGTTGTAGTAGTCCTCTATGTGCTTGTACATGTGAGAGGGTAAAGGAAATGGGGATGCATGACCTGTGTGGTAGTTTCCAATTTCACAAATCAGGAATCTTATCTCCTGAAAATGATGCAAGAAAAGACTTCGAGAGCATAAAGCACCTTGCCAGAAATTTAAAACGATATTTACTCCAATGTAAGATGAAGTTTTTTCCTTAAATTTAGCACTTAAATATTTGAGGTCGTCTTAAATTCGTGTATGAAGCACTGAACCAGACCACACCAAACCAGATTGCTCTGAACCAGACCATGCGGAACCAAACCAAGCCCTGCGCCGCCATATCTTTGTGCATAAACGAAAGAACAGCACAACTAAAGTTAACTGACTCAGTGTTCTTTTTTGGCACGTTATCCATCACATAATTTTTTAAAGCACGTTTTAGAAGGGGCCCCCCCCCCCCCCGGTCACTGGGTAAAACAGTAACTTATTAAGATATGCACCTGAGAACAGATCTGGTACAAGGGTAGTAACAGGAAAATGGCTATTGAAAAATTAACAAGACTCAAAAATAAAACCTGGACCAGTCCACAAATTAAAAAGCATAAAAGGAGTCATAAACTCAAGCTGATCAGACCACAGACACAATGCAAAAATCTAGAACACATGCATTTAAAATTCGTAACACCACGAAACAACATCTTTGCAGAAAATTGTGAAACTTTATGAATTCAAGTAAGTCTATAAACCAAGAAATATAAATGTATTTTTAGTCGATGTGGATCATAATGGCATGGGAGCACATCTCACCAGAACTGATTGTGAAGGGTTTTAGGAAGTGTTGTATATCCAGTGCAATGGATGGGACTGATGATAATATGTTGTGGAGTGACAGTGAAGAGGATGGGGATGTTAGGAGTAAGTGTGTGCAAGGTGAAGACACTGACTGTGAAGATGGAGAGAGTGACCATGATTGGTAAAGCTAGATAGAATCTGACATGCTCTATGTGTTAGTGTATGAAATTAATACTAAAATATTTTTTTCTTACCAGACTTCTGTTTTGGGGGGTAATCTTATATTTGGATAAATACATTTTCCCTTGGCAGACATATTTGGTTTGGGGGGGTCATCTTAGATTAGAGTTGCCTTGGATTCAGGTGAATACGGTTAAGTTCTAATTCAAGATGAAAACAAATGAAAGGAAAAGACTGGTATCACAGAAAAAGTGCGACAGTGTTGATGTATTGAAAAACCATGCCTGTATGAAAGTATTGAACTGATTTTCTTATCTTTCAGACACTAATGAAGTGATGGTATTTAGGACTGGGAACTTGACAAATCTGGAGCTCCTCAAACTCTATAACAAACACATCACACCACTTGCATCAACTGAAGAACCAGAAACTATTGCACCCAAAACTAAATCAGAGAAAAAAGCCAGCAAGAAGCGTTAGTTGTATTGTTAAAATTATCAAAGCTTACCCTAATAAAGAGTAGACAAACACAAGCAAAATGGTAAAAAAGGATTACAACCTACGGTTGATAGATACAATCTATGAACAAGTACCGGCATTCACAGATGTGTTTGATGAAGAAACTTGGTATGTTTTTGCGGCTTGTTTTGTTGCAGGGACCTGTGTGCTAGCCTTCTTCCTGTCCCGATTTATTACTATACAGCCTGCTGAGTAACTCCGCACATTGAATCATATGTAACTAAGTGTCCTTCCCTGTAACCCGCATTACCAAATGTTTGTGAAGTTTAAATGTTGTAGTTTTGAATCTGTGTAGCAAATTCATAATAGTTCAGTGTTCGTATGGCTTAAAAATCTGCAATATTAATGCGTTCATGTAGTATACAGTACCATACGTATCTTTTCTGTGTTATGCAATTCTTAACAAAATTGTTTATAGAACATCATATGATGGCACTACAACAGAACAGTTGTGCTGAAGCATATTTTTGTGACCTGTGGGTGCTGTTTCACAGACAAAACTAATTTGGCCTACTACCAGTAGCTTATTAATAGGCAGTATTTGCGGAATTGTGCGTAGAGCACATATGAGTGAAGTGTGGAAAATGATATAATGGAACCAGTGGCACGTCAGTTGTTTCAGAGTAGAAAAATTCAAGCTCAGAAAGTATTCATTGGTGTATTCTGCAATGAATAATTTCCAGTCATAAGTATATATGATGAAACCCAAATCTGTACAGTAGGCTTCTATGAAATTTAAAATAACTTTTCAGTAGTGACTGTCAAACAGAGAGATTGCTCTTTATGATCTTCCTGCAGTACTTGATTTTAAATTTTTACTGAAGAAATGAACAGGAAACAGGAATGTTAGTATTTTTTTCCAGTGTGGGAACGGTTTAAAATATTTCATCTGTGCTTACATGCTGTCAAGCTTCAAGAAGTACAACATTTTTTGAAAACTTCACTGCCAATATGAAGTCATGTTGTGACCTGTGCTGCTTGTCATCAGGTTTATATCCTATATGAAAGGACACATCATGTTCACCTTGCACGTTTCATACAGAGGATGTGCTATGTCACGTGGCGTCAAAGCTGGGTTTTACTGAAGTGTTACTTCACAGCACTCTTTCTGATATATGAATTACATCATTCATTTGAAAGCAGATATGCTATTGCAGGTGTGTTTAGGCATTTGAGAATTTGATGTATACATTTCAGTAAAATAATAAATGTTTACAGCTGTATATAAACTGTTTTATTCTCATTGTTTTCATGGTGAAACTTCTCCTTAAATGCAGAATATCACTACCTTCATGATATATCTTCCTTGAACAGTTTAATGTTATTTATACATATGACACCAAGGATACCATATCTAGATACATGGACCTCATCATCTGGGCAGAGACTGAGACTGTGCTGCAACCCAATGACATGAACAGGGAGGATGGCCTCATCTTAAACAAGTCTTGGAAACCTCTCATTCATTCCCTAAAAAATGGAGAAAACCTCACCTCCTCCCCACCCCCGTTGACACATAATTCTAACATTAGAGCCCAGGCTCCCCTTCCTCCTGCTTCTTCATATTCATTCTCCTTGCCTCTTGTTTTACCCAAGGACCCACCCACTCTGTAACACCACTTCTCCTACTGGTTTGCTATGCCAATTGCCTAACCTGTTCTTTCTGTATGCAGTGCTACCATTTCTTCAATACAAGGTATTATTCTTGGACTACCCTGCAGATGGAAGCAGCAAGCTGCTCCAAAATTTTAGTACCTGGTATCAGCCAACACAGTGTCATATCCCAGAACACTTTAATCTTCACACTGAGAAAACCTCAAACCATGCAAGATGCGATCCACTTCATGCATAATACAAATGGTCATCACCATTTTCTCATGACCCATTCTTTGGCTCCTATCATAAGTGACTCCATCTGCATACCATGACACACAGCACCTCAGCAGCATTTAGTTTGACTAGAACAAGTTACTGAGTAAGTACCTCTAATGCTGTATCTACTTCACAGATAGCATCAATAAGCTGTAGAGATGTTCATGGATAGTGAAATGGTACAGACATACAAGGGAGCAGTCATGTGTACAGACACAGACAAATATCTGCCCAAAATTTCTCACTTCATCCTCAACACACCTGGCCTGATACACGGGATGTCCCACAGCACGTACACCTGTAATTACACATCTAAGGGACACCAGGCCAAAAATTAACAACATTACAACAAACCAGCACAGGAATTTTATGGAAATTTTTTAAACATTTTTAACTGTTTTTACCATTTTACAATTCTTATGCACATCTTATGCAATCTGTAACAATACCCCCTGATGATGGCATAACTGTATGCAGAAACATGTTGGGGAATTAGAAAAGATGGAAGTTTGATAAATAAATGGTAATGTGCATAAGTTGGTTTTTCCTTTATTGTATTTTATTGAATTTCTCACTCATTACTCCCCCTATGCACAAATTTTTTTCAGAAAGGACTTTGATTTTTGGCACACAATCTTTGTCTGTGGCATGTGTGTGTTTATATGTTCATCAGCATCAAAGGTTATATGCAACTATCCAAAAGCCACTAAGGGGGAAGAAACCAGTTCAAGTATAATAAACAGAGCAACACACGAACTCTAAAATCTAAGGTAAATGTGCTGTGTTCAAAAATATGCAAGCATATATATCAGGTGATCAAAAATGAAACATCATAGCAAGTCACAGGCTTTACGTGCATTCTTTGCATCATTCACATAAAATGAATGGATAATGTGAAGAGTGTGCCTGTCCATCAGACTACAGAATCGACTGAGATTGAATTTTATGATTTGAGTTTCTCGCACTGGCACTGATGGACATTCAAGTCTCCTGTGATGACACTATTCTCACTGGCAAATTGTTACTGATATTTTTGGAGGAACATGTGCTACAATACATATACAAGTGGGCTATGAAAATAAACAAATTGCCAATACTTATACTATTAAATTTCTGGGACTGAGTATGGATGGTTCCTGGTCTTGGAAAAATCATACTGATCAACTAATATATAAATTAAATAAATCATATTTTGTAATAAGATTGATAAAACCATTTTTGTCTTTGAAAACAACAGGGATGGTTTATTTTTCTTATGTCCACTCACTCCTAACATATGGTATAATCTTCTGGGGAAATTCATCTCATGTTAAATCTGTATTCAAAAAAGAATGATCAGAATTATGACTAACTCTAGTAGTAAAGATTCATGTTGTGATCTGTGTAAAATTATTAAATACACTGCCATTACAATCTCAATACATTTACTCTATCTCACTGTTTGATGTGATGAATAGAGGTTTGTTTAAATCAAGTTATGATATACATAATATTCAAACATGACAAAAAGTACATTTGCATATGGCTTCATAGAAATTAACACTATTTCAAACAGGTGCTCACTGCTCTGGAAGTAGGATTTTTAATCATCTGTCATCCATTATCTAATGATGTGAAGAGCTTTTAAGATTGCTTTGAAAAATTTTCTTATGATTAATTCATTTTATACTATGGATGGTTTTTTTTAAGGAACAAAGCTAAGGATTTTGGTTTAGGTATTAATTTATAATAGAATATATTATTTCAGCATATTAGTTATGATTTATTATGTAAAGTACATTATTATATACAATTTGCATATCAATTTTAAAATACTGTGATTCTAGTTTTAATATTTATGCAACTGAATTGTATTTTGTTATTTTATTAATTGCAAGTGTTGATTGTTTTTATTTTGTTCCTTCGAGTATTCTAACGTACAGGTGTTGTTGTGGTTTTGTTGGGTTTATGTTGCATTTTGACTATTTCTATGTCCAAGGATCTATGGAATGTAAAATAAATAAACAATAAATAGCCTTATCTTTTGGGGAATGATAGTGACAAATCAAAATTACACTCGCAACTTCCCAGCAGATTAAATTTGGAGAACACGTGCTGCCATCACTTCAGGATATTTTGTCTTTCTATTAAAATAAAAATGAAAATAAGTTGTAATGTCACATGTTGTTTTGTGTGTATATGAAACTCTCAAAGAACATGGATTTAGAGCACATGAGAACATGGTGTCTATTTTACTTGTGGCTTATTTACTACATCAACAGATTAGATTACACACCACAGATTGATACAAAGATTAGTAAATAATGAACTGAAAAAACTACTGTCCAGAGATATGTAATTGTACCCTAATTCGAGTACTACCCTGACAGTTGCCTGGAATGGCAAAGGAAAGCAACAAAAGAGCTCTGAAGGCAACCAGTCTCCAACACCTACTGAACACAAAGAACAAATGCTATCCACTGGACTATGAAGTTCAGTAACAGGACCATATGTTCTGCCATTCAGATGATATGAAGTGTGATGGTAAACAAACAGCTGACAAGTATGAATTGAATTACCACTCAAAAAGCAGATGTAACACACTTCCTGCCAAGCAGATTTCAGGCATTTTAACCAAAATATCTCCAATTCAGAAAAAGAAACTCCAGAAGATTCTACAGTCATGTCAGGGTTGCTTTAAGACAACCTTAAATGTGGCTGAATGTTAATATTTGATTGTTAATTTCTGCCCCTTGACAAACTAACTCCATGGAGCAGAGTCCTTCCTGAGAAACTAATAGTTCCTCAGTTAGTCAAGAAACTCCCCGTATTTTATGAAAATCAGAGATTCATTACTACATTCACAAAAGCCTGTGACCTGTCCCAGTCCTCAACCAGATCAATCCAGTCCATACCCGTCCTCTCCAACTTCTTGAAGACCCATTTTAACATTCTCCTCCCATCTATGCCTAGGGCTTCCAAGTGGTCTCTCTCCCTCAGGTTTCCCCACCACAACCCTATACACATCTCTCCTCTCCCCAGTATGTGCCACATGCCCTGCCCATTTCACTCTTACCTCTTTGATCACCCAAATAATATTTGGTGAAGATTACAGGTCATATATCAACTCATTATGCAGAATTTCTGTCTCTACAAATCAGAATATCAGAAACGCTTATTCTATCATCAATGTCATCATCATTCTAGAATCACTTTCTAAATCTACTTTCTGCAAAGTCCTCTGTCATATCTGACTTGGTCTCAGCTGTGACAATGGCACTTTAATTAACACTGGAATTGTCTACAGAGAAACTGGAATGACCCAGTCAGTATAGCGACTGGGCCACAGGCTTGACAACCATGGTTCCATTCCTGGCAGGGGCAAGAAATTGTTCTCTTCTCCGAAGCATCTGCACTGGCTCTGGGGTGCACCTAGCCTTCTAATTTACCTTCACATTTATAGTCCTTGGTATTCTTTGGCTAAAAGTTTAATGGAATCAGAGCACCATTCTGGACGCAGCAATTAAAAGATACGTCCTGTCCCTGTTGGAAATTGCATCAGGGCCTTCAAGCCCATCACTTTACTGAGTGAACTGTTATGGCTCGTAAATGGTGAGCAAGAGAAGCAAATCAAAGGCTGTTCTCACCATTCCGCTCATACAACAGAACCTGAATTTCAAATATTAACCATAAGGTGTTTATAAATATTTATAACCACAAGATATAAAAAACAGAAACTACGAAACAGTTATATTCAGCAGTCTGTTGCATAAGATATAAACGAAATGCTGAATCTGTTCATGTCAGTCAAAGAGTTGTGGAAGTTTTCTGGCTTTCATAAAGCACGGTACTCAGAAACATGTTCAGAGGAATATCCTAAACTGTGGAACATAAAAAAAAGCATACAAAACAAAAATGCAAATTCAGAACCACATTCCAAGAAGACTGGGGCTTTCAAAACAAGATATGGCACTGAAGGTTTGCATCATATTTTATGTTCATCACAGAAATACTTAAGGTAACTCAAACGAAAGCACCTATCATTTTGTATCACTATGTAATTGGAAAATGTTCATAAAGGCTTCCCAAAAATTACTCAACTTGCAAACTGAAACATAATATTGCATACCGGTAACAATGTATGTACCTCTTTTTGTCTAAAAAAACAAATCTGGCCTTCAGAAATACCAATTTGAACCCCCCAGAAAAACTGCTGTTAAAACATGGAACACAGCGGTGCATCTGTGTAAAGGTAAAGGAATTGTTTTATACTGTTAATACTGTGCATTGGCGCTATGTTGTAAAGGTAAAGCTATCCCATTACAAGCCTGGACAGGCCCTCAGGGCTCCAGGAGGTTGAAGGTCCCAGAATTTCTAGACATTTGGCACATGATGGTGGTAGGGTTGACAGCTCTATGCACCGGCCACCTTTACCCCCCAGGATATCCCTGGTACTCATTTCTGCTGAAGGTTGAGTCAACCCCAGGGCTATAGTGTGGCTGGAAGGATTAAGTCAATGAAAAATTCCAGTGACATCAGGAACTGAACCCACAACCTTCCAGCTTGTAACAAGGTGCCTCAACCAACTGCACCACCACGTACAATGTGCATTTCTGTCTAGCACAAAAAAAGAAACAAAAATACATCGTGTAGGTCCTGCTGCATTAAAACAGGCTTGCCATCACTATATCACTGAAAGGCATGGGACTGAACTCAGCTCTTAGTAGATACATTTCATAATGTAGAAAGCCGACTTCTGAAACTCAATCTTCACAATATAATGAACAATACAGGAAAGGTAACACACGCAAAATTTTGGGCTTCCACCACCCCAAAACAGCAAAGGCATCAGGAACGCATTTTAAGATTACACCTCTTCTGTACACAAAGATGGAAAACCAAGTCTCCACAAGAACAAGTCTTAATGTCAAGCTCCAACAAACAATGGAGCCAGACAGCATAGTTCTGACCGTGACAAGACTATGGGCTGGATGACAGAGGAATCGTGGTTTGATTCCCAGCAAGGGCAAAAGATTTTTCTTTTCTCCATAGTGTCCAAACCAACTTTGGGGTTCACCCTTCCTCTATCAATCGATACTGGGGTCTCAAATAGTCCGGTACAATGGCTGGGGCATGAAGCTCACCACTCATCTCCATCTAGTACCAAAGACAAGAATGAGTAGAGCAATATCTCCACTCCACTATATGCTTTCATGGTATGCACCGAGATAGCTTTATCTTCACAATACATTTACTTCGACAGTTTTAGCACACAAAATTACTTGTCAGAATAAAAAAAATACAGAACTAATCATTATTGAAACTGTCCCATATGCACCTTCCGCTGAAAAGAGCTGTGAAGTCACTGTTTTACACTCAAGATGTGTCAGTCAAGGTTATATATGTCTGGAGCTTTATATATCTTACTTCCTTCATAGTGTGAAGCTTGAACACAATGACAAATTTGCCTCAAACATTTTTTGGCTAAAAGCATACTAACGTGGGTAAATCCAACCTCACACAATATGCGTAACCCTCAAAGTATACAGTATTCCACCAACAATTACAATTTTTCAAACGCAAATATTTACTGAATGCAATAAGACCAAAGAAAACAAAAACTAATTTGCAAATGGCTACCATATTTACCTGCACAGGAGATGAGAAATTCTCCTTACACATCATCTGAAAAATGGGGTCACCTTATAATCACACACAAAGTAAAACATGTTATTTGTAGGCATTTTTCTCAGAACTGAAGGCCACGATGGAGGGACGGCATCCTATTTTCAGGTAAATACAGTATTCTCTTGTCCATTATACGTGTCTTATTCTGGTATGAGCTTTGTTTGTGATTGGCATACATCCTCCATGCAGTTCCATTCTTACCATGTGATCGCCAACATATCTTATTTCCATCTTACTTTCTGACATACCACATGCCATTGCAAAGGCATAACTCCTGTATTTGGACTTCTAATCCTCCCAACAAATACCTATAACATCAAACTTCCAAATGCTCCTCAAGCGAATTTGTGGTGTGCATTCAAAAGCACAAATGCGAAAGGACACACTCACAAAAACAGTAATGGACATCACGGCATGCCAGAAACTGATCTCTACCACAACAAGCAGGATGTGCTTGTTACCTTCCAGCTAGAAGCACAAAATGTGCATTTCAACTCAATTTCTGAATATGTAATGGGTACAGAGGACCAAATTTCTTGGTGCCCAAGTCCTTTTTTGTGGCAGCACAATATTTGAAGAATAAGGTGTATTCTTCTAGAGTGATATCACCAAAAAGGTTAGAAGGAAGAATACTGAAAGTCACAGAAATGTCAACGGGCAAATAAAAGGTTAGACATATGCCAAGCTACAAATGCAGCTGATATTAAAACAATACACCCCAAATAAAAATTGTAAACCTGTTACTTGTTAAAGTCAGAGAAAATATCACCATTAACTTTCAAAAAGAGTATCAGTTTTGCACTGCTGTGTCAAACAATTATACACAACACAATGGGGAAGTTCCATACATCCATGCTGTTCTGTATAAAGTCAGGTAAAGGTAATGTTATCCTTGTGCAAACCATGAATGCATACGGAGAAGTGGGTGTATAGCCCCCTGCACTGTTAACCTCAGCCCTAGACGGACTTAAGTGGTCACCTTCACCCATAAGCCACTTGATGCTCAGGGAAAAGGCCCCTATTATCCACCAAACAGAAGGCTACATGCACCCCAAAGCTGGTCTGGGCACCTGGAGATGAGAAAAACTCCTTGCCCATGCCAGGAATCAAACCACATCTCCTAAGCCATCCAGCCCATATCCTGGTCCCTGTACTAATATATTGTTTCAATCAGAAACTGGATAACAGTAACGCTCTCAGCTATGATGTAACTTAGGCTTATCAATAGTGATATTCCACGTTGCTGTTCAATGTAACGTGCCAAGTGTGCAATTTGAAAGTTGATACCTGGTATACACATACTGCATACAGAATAATATGCCATTTTGTTTTAAAACACAGTTAATAAGTACTACATTACCCAAATTTCAATCAGCAGCAAGCACACTTGTTAACTTACAGATTGCTTATGAAAATGCGCTCACAAATTCCATCTTTTAGCTACGAGCTGACCTCACAGTACATACAGTACATCTCCCCAAGTTTAACTCTCCAATGTGGCAACCTCTTAATCGATGCATCAATCATCATTTGACGCATCTTCTGTGAACTAACAAACTACCTAGCTCCATGGAGCAGAGAGTCCTTCTTGAAAATCTAACAGTTCCTCATCTAGTTAATGAATTCCTTGCATTTCATTGAACCCAAAAATTATGAGTCTTCAGATGGGCCTCCTATAGTAAATTCTGCAATATCTGGCACCAAAGGTTTGATGGATATTGCATTTTTCCAGATATCAGAATATTATATCTTTTCGCCACGTTCAAGTCTATTACATATGTCTATTTTTGCCTTTATTGTTAGCACTACTCTTTTCTGATTTTTACCAGCCCCTTCCATGACAAAAATGAAATATTCCAGGCACTGCACTGTAACACCCTTTACGAGGCAACAATAATAAAACAACTAATCATACACACTGCAGTATCTGACCACCACTCGGAGCAATGGGAAAAACGCATGAGCCTTTTCACATTCTCAGAATAGGGGCTGGTGCTGCAGGTTAATGCAAGAGTGAATATAATGGGGCTCTTCATCAATGTGCCAGTTAATAGAGATTTCCAGATATTCCAATACCAGATATCGTGGATTTTACTGTAATTGTCCCTGTGCTCAGCTTAGATCTTCAAAGTGGTCTCTTTCCTTCAAAGTTTCCCCACCAACACAGTGTATGCATTTCTCTTCTCCCTCATGCATGCCACATGCCCAGCCATCTCAATCTCCTCAATTTTACCACCCAAATAAACTTTGGTAATTGGTATACATCATGACGCTTCTCACTATGCACTCTACACCATCCTGCTGTTACTTCCTCCCTCTCAAGTCCAAATATTCTCTTCAGCACCCTGTTCTCAAACACCCTCAGTCCAAATTCTTTCCATAATGTGACAGATAAAGTTCCACACCCTACACAATAACAGGCAAAACAGTTACAGGAGTGAACACTTGGAGAAAGGTGGTCCTGTTTGCAAAAGCAGTGGCAGTCAGCCAAAACCTACATACATAACCATTATCAGATCAGCTGAAGAACCACCCTGTCTGCAACAACAAACAAAGGAACAAGTCATATCCAAGCCCATAACAGCAGAGGACAATTACAATCCAACTACAACAGATATGTCAGTACTTGTATAGGTATATATGCAAAATGACAATGTTACCCATACTGCAGAGTGAAAAGAGGATAAGCAGCATGCACAACCATGATGTTTAAGTTTTAACATAATCTACATACAGAAAGACTGTTAATATTTTAGCCACACTTGAACATATCACAAATATTTCTTTACTGTAATGAATAATGTAAAGCATTTAGTAGCTCCCCAGATGTGTACAATATTCCCCCAGAAGATAGCCAGAAGTGGCTGAAACATGTAAGGGTATATAAATGTAGTACTGATTATGTACTTTATGTATTTGTGTACAGTGCTAGTTATTTTATTAAACAGAGCTGTGCATATTTTAGAGTTAAAGGTTTTCGAGTGCACATGCAAAGACTAAAGATTCTGATCCAAATCATGGCAATTATTCCTGTAATTTCACTTGCTTTTAATTTCTTCATGCATACAATTTTGATTTGTTACTGTTGTTCCCAAATATAGTCTGTAAATTCTGACAGAAATACTGGAGGTGCAGGTACAGTGGTCAGGTAGTGTAAAATCACAAGAAAATAGTTTAGACCAATTCACAGCACCATCCAAGCATGTGTTAAGTAGATGAAAACCGCTGCTGCATTGAATACAATTCAATACAGTTAGGCAGGGGACCAGGAGACTGATTGTGTTTATTCTGCAGAACTCTTTACAAACACCCTACACCAGCCTAATCTTCTGCCAAGGCCATTCAACTCCTGTTTCTAATGAAAGGTCTACTGCAACGCTTCTCTAACTTCTTCACTTCAAAAATCCCATCTCTGAAAATATGGAATATCCATACAACTACCTAACTTTCTGTTACATGCCTGTTTCTGATTTATTCCTTCTTCTTCTAGACACCTACGTGAACTGGTTCATTTCAACACATCTAAACACAGAGGTCAGCAAATGCATTTTCCTTGAAGGACAGATAGGCCCATTCTGAAGTAAATGAAGACCAAACAGCCTCACAAAATAATCTGTAGTTTGAAATTCTTAAAATTACTTGCACTAACTGAAAGTAATTTATAGATGCATATAAATTCTATTATTAATAATTATTTGTAAAAAATCTGTACTTTAAAGACTGTTAAATAATTAAAATTACAAGCTCAGATTGAACAAACTTTATAAACACACAAGAGTTTAGTAATGATAATTAATTCAAACAGCATACCCCAAACTGTGAATGGTACCCTCATGGGGTTTTAAGACGCATCAAAACAAATTCACAGGAGCTCCACCCAACTTTCTCTTTCCAGCTGTGGACACAACAGCAGCAACACAGTAACAACAATAATACACTGATTTCTGCGCAGAAAGGTCATGATTTCTATCTATTTTCTTAAATTTTGTAATGCAAGAACCTTTTCTATATGTATTTTGTACAGAATAAAAATCAACAAGGGCCTCTGTTATTAATAATATTCAAATACTGCCATCGACCAGACACCATTTCTCATAGGCAACAGTTTGTCTACCTCTGCTCTAAATCTTTACATGGTATCTCACAGATTATTCTGCAAAAAATGGTAAGATACTTGTGAATAGTGATCTCAAAGGGATATGGAAAGATAATGGTTCTTATCTGGCTTAAGGTCCTACTGCAGCACTTGCTTGGAGCCACCAAATGTCAGACCTGTAGGAAAAACCCCATGCAAACTGCAGTTAGCAGTGAGAATAATACAGACAAAGTGAAATAAGAGTCCAGTATTCAGGAACAGCTGTAAGAAAACACAACTGGATTCATTAAGAAAGTAACAGAAGTCTGAAGTCAGCGAATGCCTGCTACCAACTGGTCCAGAATCTTGCGTCTTCCCATTTACTATCCAAAAATACAAAGATAAAATATAAACAACTATAACTTTGCCCGTTGTTTTATATGGGATGTGAAACTTGTTCTCTCACACCAAGTGCAGAACATAGGTTACAGGTGTTTGAGAAAAGAGTGCTCAGAAAAATATTTGGGTCAAAGAGGCAGAAGTTAACAGGGGACTGGAAGAAACTTTTTTACTTTCCACCAAATACTATTCAGTGATCACATCAAGAAGAATGAAATGGGGCACATATGGGGGAGCAGGAGAGGTGCATACAGTGTTTTGGTGGGGAAAGCTAACAGAAGAGACTACTTGGAAGACCTAAGCACAGCATGGAGGATAACATTAAAATGGACCTTAAAGAGCTCAGATGGGAGGGCATGGACTGATTGATCTGGCTCAGGACAGGGACAGTGGACAGATTCTTGTTCACACAGTAATAAATATTCAGGTTCCATACAATGCACGGATTTCCTGAAAAGCTGAGACACTATTAGCTTCTCAAGGATTCTGTTCCATGGCATCTGTTAGTTAGAAATATGGGTAAACATATGAAACTAAACACAGCAAAACAGGGATAAGTAAAAACCACAAAAAAAAACATAGAACATAATTTTGCCGAACATGTGTAAATTAACCAGGGCCGTGCAGTTGGAGTTGGAAGGAATTCTGGGTGGCATCGGAGTCGGAGTCAGTAAAAATGTACCAACTGCGACCTCAATATAAAATCATAAATAGATACTAGCTACAATAACCATCAGACTTACACTTAAATATATGTTATAAGTCTAAAAAGTAGCCTGATGATTCACATGGTGGTGATGAAATGTCTTATGGTACCATTTACCATTTTAGTATGTTTACCATTATTAACACATATTGAGCTTTTATGAAGGAGTCGGAGTCAGAGCTTTAAAAATTGAGGAGTCAGAGTCAAAGGTTTTGTGTACCAACTCCACAGCCCTGAAATTAACCAGAGACAGCACACAGGCACTGTTGACAATGCAGACATTGGCACGTAAATGCATACGTACAGTACGTAGTCAAGGTTAAAGTCGATAAAGGCAACTGACCTCTAATAATACCTCCTCTCTTGGAGGAACTGTGAAAAACCATACAAAACCTCACTCAGCACACCCAGTCTGAGAGTCTACCCTTATCACAATAAACATGACCTGGGTGTGACTAAACACAACCAGAATTTCAGTCACAAGCCATACAATCATGATTTAACATTATGAAAGGTCACTCAAGTAATGCCTCCTAATTTATTTTCACATAATGGAGATATGCTGCTCCTGTGCATGCCATGAAGATATGGGGCAGTGGAGTATAGCTCCACGCATACTTAACCTCAGCACTAGCTGGAGTTACATGGTTAGCTTCACAATCCAGCCATCTTACCCCTGTACCCATACAACAGCAGGCTGTGTTGGCCCCACAGCCAGCCTGGATTATGTGGAGAGGAGAAAAATATCTGTCTACTGTCACGAATCAAACCACAAATCCTCAGCCATCCAGCCCATAGCCTACAGTGAATGAGCTACCCTCATGGGAATTGACATGTCACTGAAACAAAATTTGTTACTTTTCTTGAACTAATTCTGTAATTTTATGCAGTTTCACTCCGCAGCCCATACACTTTTGCCACAATTCATGCAGTTTCATCAGTCTGTTCCAATTTTAATTACCTTTTTTTGCACTAATTCTGTAATTTTACACAGTTTCACCTCTTCACTCCACATAGGTCTGCCAACATGCATGCAGTTTCATGAGTACATCACAACTGGACTGTGTATTGTGTTGACGGATCATCATCATCTAACAAGAAGTGATGTCCTCTCACATGTTCCTTCAGTTTTGGGAAGAGATGGAAGTCACACAGAGCTAAGTATGGGCTGTACAGTAGGACATCCAAGAGTGAAATCCTCCCCTCCGTCTCCCTCATAATTTCATCAATACAATCTCAGTAAGCCTTTATGCATGCTGTGCAAAATCTCTCACTGCATGTTTGTCATTCATGCTGGCATTTGCATTAGAACTATATATAGCCCAACAATGAATAGCATTGATGTCTGCATAATCACCTCCATACAGAACAATCATTCACCAGTAACTGTTGATTATTGTGAGTGGTTTATTCCACACTGACACAGCCATTTTACACCATACCACATTCATGACTGTAACTCATAGACCTCTCATGGCAGGAACATGATGCTTCACACAGAACTGTCAAAAGTCTAATTACATTTGCAATTTAGTTCACACTGCTATATGGGTTTGGTTCTTGTGAAAAAACAGAGGCACTGCTTTCCAGCACACCCTCACACTATAATACTGCAACCGTGTCATATAAATGTGTGTGTGTGGTCATTGCACCACTAGAATATTCTTGTGGTAACTGACACACAGCCTCAAAGATAACAACCTGTGCCTGGTGCATACTCTCTGCTGATCCAATAGCTACAACTCCAGAAATTCACTCACCCACATGGCACAGGTCAGTCAACAAAGACAAATAACAAGTATGAACTGTACTGTAAGATTATGAGTGACAGACTTTTCTGACAAGGCACTAGATTTTTATGAAGCTTTATAAATGAACATAGCACCCTAAGGGACACAGCCTCAGATCACCTATGCAATAAGGTCATCAGCTTTATTCGCACTGGAAGCATGATGTTCTTTTATGTCACCATATAATACACTGATAGTCATTAAAAGAATCCCAGTCTGAAGAGAATTAATGAAGTCTACAACTTGAAAAGGACAACCCCTGAATGTAACTGTAGCATCAAGAAAATACATTATACTAAAGACGATCTGTTACCACTAATACACCTCCCATTTAATAAAAAATCTACAGTGAGAAAACTGCATATGGTTCCAGCTCCAGCTGAAATTGCAACATCAATGTCAAGCACTCCCGAGTACTTCACAGGTAGGCCTAATATGGGGAAGATGAACGAAGGTTTTATGCAGTTTTGTTCTCAATATATGAAGAAAGACTAACATGTTAGCTTCAAATTGAAACTAAGAAACAAACTTTCCTGCACTGCTTTTGGGTTCAAGTCTTCGAAGTGTAAACATTTACAGTTGATATTACAAGTGATATAACTGTACTCTCCTTTGACATGGATGAAACTGTCTTCCAAATTTGCATAAAAAGTGTTAGCTCCAAACTTGGGAACAGAGAAATTAGTTTGCTATCTCTACTACAAGTACTGCAGATGCTAGTGGCAGATGCAGAAACATGCTACGAAACGTTATAACAAAAACAACTAATCTGGACCTTCCATTTGACCATGCCATGAAGTCATACTTCCATACATACATACATACATACATACATACATACATACATACATATAGGTAATTAAATACAACCAACGTTTGCTTCCCTGGTAAATTCGAAGTAACCACTCTATTAGCAAAGTACGTGAAACGCTACCGTTCTTACGTATTCAAGACATTAATCTAACAAACAACAGTCAAAATCCTTGGACTTGGTATTTCACAATTGCATAGTGCATGCACAGGAATCATCATCGTGTTCACACCCAATAAATTCCATGATACCAGATTCCACGGTATATTTCAATACGACATACGAGTTGATAACACAAAAAACACCATCTCTTCACGACACTAAGCACCAAGGCTTGGCCACTGCAAATAAAAACTACGTCCAGTAAATATGTCGCAGAAACAATGTCGCTTTGCCTCTTTTACTACACTTATGTCCTTTTATACTATCTCCATTAATATCTACTTAGTTCGGTGAATAATTTTCCACGTACTGTTGTTAAATATAAAGTCCAATTAGTGTTAAGAGTCTGCATGCATGCTACGCGATACGACACACGAGAGCAGCGAAGTGGGTGTTTTCCTTAATGTCCGCATCTTCCAGGCTATAGTGGAATTTAACTGCTTTGTCAATGGTACAAGCTGTGAAACGAACACTTTACATGACCCTTGCCACTGACACTCGCAATGGTGAAAGCTGCATCAATAAAAGAACTTGACCTACGCTACGCCGACATTGGTAACATTCAAGGTCGTGTTTATTTTCTACAAAACACAAAAACACCACAAACATGCCATGAAAAACATGCCAATTACTTACGCGTTTTCACTCTAATTAATAATGTTCTATGCAAGCTGGTGACACTTTTACTGATGCATTCAAATATGAAGATACTGATAACATTAAAAACATGGTGGAAATGCGTAAAGATGCAGGAAGTTTTCACTAGTCCCTTTTACTTCGTGTCCTGACCACCATTCTCTTCCCCACCGGAAAGCATGGCAGCAGTGCATTCATCGGTCCAAGGCTCCTAAATCGATATCAGCTTGTCCTCTTCTCAACTACCGGTGTTTGCTGCTATGTTTTCATACAACTCACGGACTAAGCTACACACACACACACACACAACGTACGCAACAGATCAGTACATCACCTTGCTTTATTAAAAGCCAGTGGTCAGCTGCCGCCTTTTAAATTATGACATTCGAAATGCCATTATCCTAAAACCGTCAAAACGCACGAAATACAAGTCACCATTTAATGATACCCATGTACAACTTCCCCCTCTATTAATAACACCCAAAATTACACTTTCCGCTGCTTCACAACGGCTGTCACAACCACCTACCGGGAAAAAGGATAACCTTTCCCTCTTACCACACGCACCATCATCGCTCCACGTACCTGTGCCTTCCTGCACCACGCAACACGCGAATTCTGTTTGGCTGCAACTATTGCTCAAGTACTTGCACGCGATTGGTTCCCGCCACTGGGAGATTATTGCTTAGAACACGTGTCGTTATGACGTCAATACCTGATAAAACTAGTTAGACGTTTCACAATCACTTGGTTCACGTAGCAAAATGTGTACGTTGTGTCCCTGTATATAAAATCGTGCTCACGCTGTAGACGTATTAAGCACAGTCTCCTCCACTGATCTGCAAGAATTTCAAGCTTGTCATGATCCCCAAGTAAGCAAGATATAAATTTAAAAAAAGAATGCTGTGTAATAAACAACAGGAAATTTACTTCGTGCGTACTTTCACTTACACAGGTGGGAGTGGGTAGCAGGATAGATCCTACATGCATCATCTCGTTCATTTGTGTGGGCAAACCTTGGGGCGAGTCATTTTTAAACTGACAATCCTGCCTGTTCATAAGAAACCAGTGCCATTAATAAAATAAATAGTGCTGATCTTTTCGTTTTAATGATATCGGTAGTAGCATGGATAATTGCAAGCGATGAGAAGAGACTCGAAATGCAATCTTTACAGAGTACTCACTCTTCACGCGTGGTCTGCATATACAGGTGCAAAGTTTACTTCTCTACGAACGCCGTTCAGGCATGGCTGTAATAACCGTAGATCATTGTAGTAATGACAAACCGCAGGTGCTGGCATAGTTAGTATGAGCACGCCGCGAGAGTTCGAGCTCGCTGGGCGGGGCGGCAGTAACGTCATACCGCGCCCTGTAACGCCATGCCCTCTTACCCGCTCTCCCGCGGAACGAAAGAAATTGAGACAGGGCTTCTGTTCGGTAGCAATGCAATGCATATGCACATATTTAACCTTCCGTTCCTACACACACACACACACACACACACACACAGTGCCTACTTGTGGAACGCACCCAAATTTTGTGCATTAAGTGGTCAAATGTACAAATCAAAATGCACCACCTGCATCAATAAAATAAGCTCGTTTCAAATGCCTAAAATTGGGAGAGCTCTCAGTTGTCAATTCTGGTTTGTTATGTTTTATACATCCTCCGCATGGACATGTTCCACATCTGGGACCTACTCATCAGATTTAGTACACAAAATTTAGTATTTGTGGTCTACGACAAAACTTTCCTGGTAAATTTCACTTTGGTCTGTAACCAGAAAATATAAAACCTACTTTTCACAGGGCTCAAATCTAGTGCTCATAATGAAGTTAAATGAAATCAAATGCACAACTTGTTTCAAATACTTATTGCTTATTATTATTACACCTCACAAAACATCCAAGAGAAAAACCAATGTGTATCTCATATTGTGGCCTTCTGGGTTATGACACCTGTTCTAAAGGTTGTACACATTTAATGGGAGAACTATGAAACTTGACATAAAAATGTGGGAAAGCATAATTAAACGTGTGTGATTTTGTTCACCCGCCACATGCATTTGATTCTTCACTTTATTATTGTGCTGTAGGAAACAGATGGCCTTACACTTTTATATAAAATGGATTTTTGTGAAAAGTGACCAAGCTGAAATAGCTATCACAAACTAAATGTTCCTGCAGCCTATACCTATTCCAAATGTTTACTATAATTTCCACACTCCCTTCTCCAAAGCATCCAGACTCACTCTGAAGCCAAACCAACCTCCCATCCTGCTGGCACAGGATGCTTTCCCCAGAAGTAGGAGGGGCCCACAGCTGACACCACCATCTAGTGCTGCACTGAAGAATGAAAATGCACACCTTCACTCCCTGTAGGTCTCCACTGCAGTCCTTAAACATTTATGCCGAAAGCTGACTACAGCTGATGCACAGTGTGCAGCTAACATGCCCAAAGTCACATAAACACAGCCAAGAACATGCAAAGTAATAGTGGCCATTTGAATTCCCAACTTCTGCAGAATACAACCTGCATTTACTTCCAGGCTCAAAGGGTTAATTGAAGCACAGGCACTTACCTTAATTTACTGATCATATTTTCATCAGAATCATTCATTCATTCATTCATGATAAGCATAAAATTCTAGGTAACACTTTGTTGTTATACTTGTATATCTTTTAATAATAATCATGTTCTGATGCAGACAATTATTTCTGTCATTCAAACCATCAATCCTGTAAACATTTCACTTCAATATATTTTCCCCACACACTGAGCAGAAGTGTTCATATGTGACATCTAAACTTCATGTTACTTTACATTCTTGTATTTCTTTTCACAATACAAACCATTGCACAAGAACAATGCCAATGGATTCACCAAATGAAAATCATTAATATTAAACAATCATAATAATAATAATAATAATAATAATAATAATAATAGTTTACTCAAGGTATAAAGACTGATTACCAAATTATGTAATTTGTCAGAAACATGTTAATTACCTACGTGCTCAAATGTAAGACACACACACACATTAAAGAAACAGCCGTACACCACCAAACCATAACTGGTCGACTGAGTGCAATGCACATCGGAATATTTCATTTCTTGAAACCTGCCCTGATATACATGAAACAGAAAAACTACCCAAGATGCGAGGTTTATGGGATGTCCAAAATGATATTTCTGCCAGTAGAGACATGTGAAAAACTCTCATTCCATAGACACAAACAAATTACACAGAGATTCAAGCTATCTGGGTGTTATGCCGTGTCAACTGGTAAATGGCTGATGGAGGCATCATGCTCCTACAAAACATCGGCAATTACTGTATTTACCTAAATATAAGACACAACTTCTTTCCCAATTCCCTATGTGAGATATTGGGGGGGGGGGATACCTCATAATCACATGCAAGTACACGCGTCCTATATATGTACTTTCCAGAAAACGTAAGATTGAGAACGGGGTTCAGTTAAGTATTTACTAGCTGAAATGGCATAGCATACTACAGGATGTGGACCTTGGGCAATATCAGAATTCCACTGCAATGTAAATGAGATCTTCACTCTTCTGGGATATTACACAGCATAAATCAGTAGTGAATTACCAACATTTTGGGACAACCAATGGGCCCCATATTCTAGGGTCAAGCAGTCCAACAAAAATTCTTCTTGGACTGCTCGGACCTAGATTGGTAGTATGTTACCAATGTTTTGGGACAACTGATCAGTCCCATCCTTGAGGGTTCAGCAGTCCAAAAGGAAATGGACTGCTTGACCCTTGAATATGTGACCCACAGGCCATCCCGAAACATCAGTAACTTATTACCAATCTACACTGCACAACACCCTTGGAGAGCAAAGAACCTGACCTGCAACTTCATCAATACTACTTTGAGAAAGTCACATTCCCACACACTACATCCAAATATGATTCTGGTCTTCTGGATTATTACGCTGTGTAGAAGGCAACTTAGCACATTCCAACATTTCAAAGGAACACGGCACCTTCACCTTCAAGGGCTGCTAGATCCTAGAATAACTGGACCTACCAACCCCTGAAGTGAAGGCAGGATGTTCCTACCAAATGACAGCATGTTCTAAATTACCCACTACACGGCAAAACATTTCAGGATACCAAAATGTGAAATATTAGCACTGTGAAAACCTCAAATCTCACACACATCTACTTATATATCACAACAGTCTCATTATGTACAGTGAAAACCTCAAAGTAAGCACCAATACATGTTATATGTCACATGTAACTGATTCAAACCACAGTATAGCTGATGATGCGTTTGAAGAGGTGGCACGCCATGTCCAAACCAGAACACTGTAGAGAAGGACCCAAACATAGTAGACAGCATTACATCTACTTGCACAAAGACAAAGTTTTACTTAAAAAATGTGTCCAAGAGAAAACACTGTCAATATTAACAGCAAAACTGTGTAAATATACAGCATAATGGAATTTCGAATTCAAATAAGGCTGTGAAAGACAGTAGTTACATGCAGCTATATCACAAATTTTATGCTTTACTTCACCTAAAGAATCTGCTTGAAACATGCATTCTGTTACATATACCTTATATTTGAGCAAATTAGGTAATTTTAACTTATAAGAGAATAAACAATAACCACCAGTTACACACCAGATTAGACAAGTATCAGATTCTTCTTCATGACACACACACACACACACACAATTATATATACACACACACACACACACACACACACACACACACACACACACACACACACACATATATATATATATGCGCACCAAACAGAAAATAATCCATCTCACCTAATCAAGGGACATACAATCATCATCATCCTCATCATCATCATCATCATCATCATCATCATCCTTCTTACTACTATCCTCTCTCTTCTTGCGTTTCTCATCCCCACCAGGTTGCTTATTTTCATCATCCTTGTTAATGCTTGCCTTCTGAAGAGCCCTTACAAACTCCTCCATGTTGCCCTGGTTTGCAGCATCAACAGCCTCAGCTCCCACCTCAAACTGTTGAACTACAGGACCCAGCTGCCCTGACTGTAAGGCTGCACTGAACATACTCAGAGCCTGCACACAATGAAACATGTCCCACACTTCAACATAAAATCAAATCTTGTGAGAAGTTTGAAGTTACAACTCTGAATATTACAAGTATCACTAGACTTTGTAATCCATCATACCATAACTTGTCATTTTGGCATGCAATGTCCAACACCACTGAAGGCAGGCTGTTGGCATCAACATTTTGAACAGTACAGCTATTACTGACCTTCCAAACAGCACTACATAAAACACACACTTCACAATTTACAACAGTAGCTCTGTGATGTTCTGTTGCTGTTGATTATGCACTATAACTTCACATTCAAGCACCAAGACAGGCAAATGGATTCACTTAACCTCACCTGACAGCCAAGAGAATTTTCCTTTCTGCAAGTTTATATCTACTTCTTAGGTTTCACTCAAGGAACTTCTTGTTCCAATGAACAAACTAACTATCTCAAGGTGATTCAACCCACTGTGGTACAGTATTAATAACACCAACTCTTACATTCATCCAACAGATCTTACATACTTTTAAGGTATAACTCAGCTACGTGTTTGAGCTTTCAACAGGCCATTATCAGGCTGCTCTTAAGATGCCATGAGCAGCCTGACGATGGCCTGTTGAAAGCCGAGATGTAGCTGAGTTATACCTTAAAAATAGTAAGCTGTGTTAGACGGATACATACATACATACATACATACATACATACATACATACAAACATACATACATACATACATACATACATACACACAACACACAACACACACACACACACAAATTCTGGGCCATGCACCAACCATAATACCAATGATTTTATTTTGTAAAGAGAATTATGTTCCTACTATTGGAAGAATTATCCCAAAAACTTATTCCATATTTTATAACGGAATGAAAATATGCAAAATAACTGCATAACATGCTCCACTTAACTTAGGAATCATCTGTTCCATTTGTTTCAATACAGGTGGTTATCAATGTGCAAACCAAGAAATTTTGTATTTACTGTCTCTTCTATACCCTTTTCTTCATGACCAACATGTAAAGCATGAAGTGGCACATCATTTGGTATAAATTTCATTATACGCTTTCTCTTCTATACACTTTTCTTCATAACCAGTACACAATGCTGAATGTGGTGAATTACTCATTATAAATTTCATTATATTTGTTTTATCTAGATTTAGGACTAACTTAGTAGCAAACCACTTAATCATATGAGAGTGAACTAAGTCCGGCATTGTACGGAAATCTCCAAAATTTTTGCTTGAAATTAGGACACTAGTGTCATTGGCAAATAATACTGGTTCCGATACAGAATTTATTCTCAGGGGAAGGTCATTTACATACATTATGAACAATAGAGGCCCTAGAATTGGACCTAAGGGAGCTGCATGTTTCAAACTGATGTAATGGTCGGTTTTATTAAGACTGACTGACTCATCAACTGAACTAAACTAAATTAAATTAAAGTAATAAACTAACTAACTAACTAACTACATAGAGCAGAGTCCTTCTTAAACAGCCGCCCAGACCTCAAGCTAGTCTTTATGCTGTGGTTGTCCTACATTCTGCTGATGGACACAAAACATGTTCTGGCTCCTCTTGGACTGCTTAATCCTGAAAAGATTATGGCACTATATCCTACTGGAATGTCAGTAACCCTTCACCAATCCACATCTCATAACATCCCAGAAAACTTGAATCTTCAGCATATACTTAAATTTTCACAGCATTTACTCATAGATCAAAATCAGTACTAGCAACTAACCAACTATCCAAATATTTACCAAACTAAACTAACTTGACTACTAAATGACAAAGTAACCAACCAACCGACCAACCAGCCAACCAACTCCACTGAGATGAGTTCTTGTGAAGCTAAGTGTTCTCCAGCCTGTCAAGAAATCCCCACATTTTACAGAAACTAAACAACATACAACATGCTCCTACACAGGCGCACCAATACCAGTCATAGGGTATGACATGATCCTTTGGATTTAACATGCCAAGACCAGATGTCTGTATGCATATGAATACACATACTATAAAAACTTTAAATTTTAATTCAAAATGTACCAACATTGTAACAGCCATACTGTTCACACTGTTATATTTATGGCTACTGCTTTATATATTCTATGATTTTAATATTTTAATATTGTACACTCTGTGAAACAAAAACCAAGCGGCCTGAAATTTTCTAAGTCCCACTCCGGAAGCGACGTAACGTACAGTTGCCATCATAATTCGAGTCGTTCGTAGTGCCCCCACATTTGTGCTCACATGGCGTTTCTGTGTCTTCCATTCATTCCAATCATTCACGCCAGATGTATATTAACCGAAGACACAAACACGTCCGCTTAATTTCAACTTAAATGTGAATTAACATTCATTAATATTCCGAGGCGTGTGGCTAGCTACCGCTCGTACGAAGTTGGATATAGTATACAAGGCAGACGCTTACTTGTGTTCGCTGATAGCCAAGCATGTAGAGGCACGATTCCACTGTGCTTTGGGTGCACAGTGTTTTGGTTCGAGTGCCGGTATCGGCATATATTTTTTTATCTTTGCACAAGTCATATTCACACAAATGCTAAATTAATCTCTGAAGTTACACGTAGATTGCATAATTATATCATTGATAAGTTATCTTTGCTGCACTTGCAAGGTTGGAATTGCAAGTGGAGCACATATTTGTGTTATCTTTCCGTAATTTGCTGTTGACTGGCATTCTAATTTAAAGAGTCGGTGTTCGAATGTGACTGCAGACCAGGCATGTCAAATCTGTTGGTGCTTGCTGACCATACTGAGCCAAGAGATCTTAATTTGGGAAGCACGATTTTAAAAATATACAGAAAGGAACTGTTGAGGGTATGACGGGTGTGCTTGCGAGGAACCTGGTTCAAGGCTCGTTCTAATCTCACTGTCCTGCCTGCGGAGCCAGATTCGGTTTGGTGGGGGAGTGAAGTACTGTTAAAAACCGGTTTAGGTCTGGTTTCAGCTTGCCGCATAAGCTTGTAATTCATTCTTACATGTGTCTTTCTACTAACCAATAAAACATATTAAAATTATGGATTTTTTAAAAAATGTGCATTTTTAGAAGGTTTCTACTGGCTACACTGATGATGGTTGTTATGAAAACCGAAACGCGAATAATAATAATAATAATAATAATAATAATAATAATAATAATAATAATAATAATAATAATAATAATAACAACAACAACAACAACAATAACAATAAACAAACGTGATGAAGGGCTTATTTTGGTTATTTTAAACTACATATTGCAGCACAAGATCGACTAAATCTGTTCTCGTTACTCGGCCGAGTGATAAGGATGTGAGCAATGATGGTTGTGTGATATAAAACTTATTTCTTAAAAATAGTCCGCTTTCAAATACCACAAAATACGCTAGCCAAATAAATTTGGCACCACACAATCATCTGTGCTCATTTCCTTGTCTCTCTGACGAGCAAAGACTCCGCCATAAAATTACACTAAAACATTAAGATTCGCCCAATGATCTGATAATACATTTTTACAAAGTTACCTAATCGAATGTTTCTATTTATAAATTGTATTGTTTGTACCGTATTCGCAGTTGGTTTCGCAAAGTTTCTTGGGCCGCCAAAAGATTTCAAATGCGCTGAATGCGGCCCGCGTGCCACCACTTTGACACGCCTGCTGTAGACAAATTATTGGCAAACAAGGCAGGACTTACAAGTACTTTGTTGCTTGAAGGACATCGCTTACTTATGCCAAATGGGAATTAATATGTTAGCCCTTAAAACGGCTGTTTTCATGAACTGGTCTGCTTCATACGAAGTCCAAAACCCCTGTGCTTCGACTACTGAATTCATTCGTCTCAGCATCGAATCAATTAATGACAGAATGTAACGCTGAGACATTATTTCCCATTTGACACAAATACATGCTCCACTCTCAATTCCAACATTGCAAGTGCAGCATGATAACTTATCAATGATATAATTAAGTAATTTACGTGTAACTGCAGAGACTAATTTAGTGTTTGTGTGAATATGACTTGTGCAAAGATAAAAAAAAATATGTCGATACCGGGACTCGAACCAAAACACTGTTAACGCAAAGCACAGTGGAATCGTGCCTCTACGTGCTTGGCTATCAGCGAACACAAGTAAGCGTCTGCCTTGTATACTATATCCAACTTCGTACGAGCGGTAGCTAGCCACATGCCTCGGAACATTAATGAACGTTAATTCATATTTAAGTTGAAATTAAGCGGATGTGTTTCTGTCTTTGGTTAATATACATCCAAGGTGAATGATTGGAATGAATGGAAGACACAGAAACGCCATGCGAGCACAAATGTGGGGGCACTACGAACGACTAGAATTATGATGGCAACTGTACGTTACGTCGCTCCCGGAGCGGGACTTACAAAATCACAGGCCGCTTGGTTTTTGTTTCACAGAGTGTACACAAAAGATTAAGGTATTGGTAGTATACATTCCTTTGTACTTAAATCCCTGAAGATGGTTATTTATCGCCAAAACAGGTAGAAAAGTACAAATTTACATATGACTTTTAATTCTGTTATGTGCATACGTTGCTATACATGATTGACCCTCAGCCTATATTCTTCTGTCATTGTGACAGACCAAGTTTCATACCCACGTAAAACAAAAGGCAACATTACAATTCTGAATACAACAAGATTCTGGACTGAACTGTAGCAGGCATTCCCTGACTTCAATCTTCATGAATGAAACTTTGATCTGTTGGAGGTAAACCCAGATATGTGAACCTTGCCACACTTTCAAAGGATTAATTACCCATCTTTATGGTATGATTTTGTCCTGTGTTCTGTTCACAGGACATGAACATTTACTTAGTTTTATCAGCATTTACCTCTTTACAAATCTCCTAAAGCTTCTGCATTTTTTTTCAATGTATTAATATTTTTTCAGTGAACTCTTTGTGTAATATATATGGCCAACTGGTACAAACCCCTTGCCAAGAGGACAGTTATGACAATTTGCTCATCTTCAGCAACTTAATCAAAACAGGATAAACTACACCATATTTTTGTATTTCAACTGATCTTCAATGCATCTCAACCAATGACATACATCTGAAAGACTGAAGGCAGTACTGCAGAAGTGAATGACACAGCAGTCACAGCTTTATGCTCCAATGACAGGGGCACGTAACTGGAAAGCAATGCGTGACCTGTCATAACTAGTTCTTGTCCCTGCAAGGCTCTCTAAGTTCTGTATGAAACAAATAATACTGCTAAGTATCTCCTGACATCATCAGTTTGCAGCACAAGGATAATAACCACTGTCAAAAAGCATCAACGCTTCAGCTGGGATCTCCATTCTCAGATGTAGCGCCATGTCACTATTTTGTCTCACAACATTTGGCACAAATCAACCAGTGACATGGCACCATATCCCAGAATACAGACCTCAACTATACCACTACAAAAGCCTAAAACTTGTAACATTTTCATTTGCACACTACATAGAAAAATATCAGAACCAGGTGGAAAACAATACATGGAATGGGGAACATTTTGGGAAGGGCTAGTGCAGCAATATTTATGCAGCTGAACATAAATTGACAATACCCAAGATCAGCACACAAGCAACTGCCTTTTATTTTTCTAGTGTCCCATGCTACTACTGGCTGTATTCATATGATGTTTATTGTATTCTATACTAAGGACACAATGCAAGTAGATTAACTCAAATTACCTGCTGAAATTGTGGTGATGCCAGAGTTGAGCGCAACTGTTCAGAGGCTGGAGGCGGTGGATTTCCACCAATGCCAGATGGCAGATGTTGGTGCAGTTCACGCACCAATTTCGGATCCCCCAACAGAGCTTGCAAATTCTCTGTTGTTATTGCAGAAGACAAGTCAACTAGAAACAGAAAAAACTTGACCATAAAGATGACACTTTGGACCTTTGTCCACTTACAATAATGTGCCACATCCTTTAAAAATTTGGGTTTTATTAAATTCAATAACATCTTAATTTGTTTAAGCAAATTTCTCCTCAATGATATTATAAAGGCAAATATTCCCACCTCTAACCAACACAGTTAAAAGACTACTCAATCATCTTTAACATTGTGGTAACATCAACTGATGGCCCAGTACTGGTAATACTCCACCACTTCACATAACCCCAAACCATTTCCAGCCTTTTCCCATCCTCACAGATTATCTTCCTAAGGTTCATCTTAATGTTAACTTGTCATATGTCTTGATCTTTCAAATGGATTTCCAGGAGGTTTCCCCACCAAAATACTGTATGCATTCCTTGTCTCCTATATTTCACGAACCTTCCAACACCAGATAACCTGTATAAATCAGGTTCCTCTCCATGTAATATCCTAAACTGCTGTTTTACTTCATCCTATTACAGCCAAGTATTTTCCTGAACACTCTGTGTTCATATACTAGTAATGCATAGCTTCTCTTCAAAATAAGAAAGCATACTGCAAAAATGACAAACATATTAAATCAGTCATCCACTTCTATAGAAAAGTCTGACCACTTGCCATAAATCCTGCTAAAACAGTTATGTATTGATGAAATAGTCATTTCAGTCTTCCTCACATTCCTAGTGCCAGCAGTAACATACGATGAGTCACAAGCCATCCAACATGTATCGAGTTAATTACAGTCAGTAATACACAAAAATATGTTCATACCTGAGCGTTGGTTAGTGGTTTCACCTGTAGGAACATTCAACCCCGACAGGAAGTTCTGTAGATCAGACAACTGGATTGCAGCTGGTCCTAGACAAACCACGAGATTCTTCATTAGGCAACCCTGCCATGTAACATTTATAACAGTTATCTGACACATTTAGCCCATTCATTTTATACCATAAGAAAATACGGACTTAACCTCCTAATAAACTCTAGCCCCCTACATATATACATATGTAGTACGCATGTATAAACATACATACAGACATACATACATACGGATTCACATAGGATACATTCCACAGATCCCAGGGCTAGTCAGTGGCCACAGGATATGAAATAAATCATACAATATGTCAAACACATAAAATATACATCGAATATAAACACAAAAGAATACTACTCAAAGTATTACGAAGATTTTGAGAATAAGCTGCAGCATGGATAGTGCAGTCCATATAGTGACCAGGCTTCAAGCTGGATAACCAAGAAATTGTGGGTTGATTTCTAACAATGAGCAATTACCTCTCCTCTAAAGCATGCAGACCAGCTATGGGGCCCACCCAGCCTCCTGTTCAATGGGTATCAAGGACTCTTTCCCTTGGGATATGACAAGTGCTTGAAGCTGACCACTCACTTCCCCCAGCTTAAGAACAAAGGGAGTTATAACTCCACTCTGCCATATGCTTTCAAGGCATGCTCAGGGAACAACTTCACCTTTCCCAGGAATAAACTATATTGTAAGAGAAAATCATACATATAGAAACAGAACCCTACCCACAGATTATAAGTAATTCTCAAAACATAAATATTTATCAACAAAGTAAAAGAGTATCTTACACAAGTACACCTTTAAGGCAACTTTAACCCTTTAAGGACTGGCAGTTTGTTTAGCAACTGCATCTTGAAGGTCCTACACTGGACGAGCAGTCAGTTTACTAACCAGCAACGCTGCAATCGAAGTTGCATAAGCGGTTAGTATGCTAACCACTTCACATTATTTCAAATTCTTCCATCTCTGTCCCATACATATTGAATCGTCTTTATGTTTAGTGCACTGCATTACTTCCTAGATCTGCAGCTGTGCACTGATGACTTAAATTTTACATTTTGATGCAGATGGGCTTGTGTTCAATGCATCTCAAAATCAGTATTTCAGCTTCTAGCACCATGGCCAAGCACATGTGTTATGTTGCTGTGAGTGAGACTCAAGAGTTGATTTGCGATTCTGATCCTGAAGAGCTGTGTGCTTCAGATGACTGTGACATTAAAGTTGCTGACAATTTTTCAGAAGATTCTGACAATAATGTTTCAACAGATCAGTTATGGCATGATAGCAGAAGAAAAGACAGGGCTAAAATTATATCATTTCCATGCTCCTAAGCCAGATGTGAATTGTCCCGCTGTGCCTCACATCAGTGTTGACTTACCTTTAGATGTTTTTGACTAATGTTTACAGATGAACTACTGGATATTATTTTGGTAAGTCAAATCATTATTATCAGCAACACATTCAAGGACAGAAAAACAGAACTCAACAACCAGATATTTCTACTGTTGAATCGCACCTTCTCTCTCTCTGACAATCCTGATGGAACATGATGTTCAGGACACCATAAAAGATTATTCGTCAACTAACGAGCTACACTGTACTCCATTCTACTCAAGTCATGAAACATAATCAGTTTATGCATGTAAGGAAAGTGCTTCACTTCGTAAATAATCAAAATCCACCTGACAGAGTGAATGCTGATCATGACACACTGCGGAAAATCAGAAGCATTTTTGACTACCTCCATAATATATATTCTACACTGTACCACTCCATAGAAAATTTGGCACTGGATGAAGTAATTGTGAAATTTAAGGGTAGAGTCATGTTTTGGCAGTACATACCAAACCAGGCATAAAATATGTAGAATACAAGTTTGGTGGTAGTAATGGACACATGAATGACATGGCAGTTTATTTTTGAAACCAACTTTTGAATGCTACTTCAAATATTATACCAACTCATGGAAAAGTTCTGCGGCTAACAAGGGAAGTGGAAGATGCTGAACAAAAATTGTCCAGGGATAATTATTTTTCATCACCTCAACTGTTTTCTGACCTAGCAACATGAAAATAAACAGTTGCAGTATTGTCACAACAGGCAGGGCATGCCAAGAAACTTCGGACAAAAGACCTAGAAACTGAAGCAAGGTCACATAATTTGTGAGGTGAGAGAAGGCACAAGTGCTGAGTGTTGGAAAGACAAGAGAGGAGTTTATCTCCTCACCAATATGCAAAAACCCCCAAGTATCAGGTTATTTTGTGGACAAAAAAGGAAATGCCTCTAAACCTCTGTGCACTGCGAGTTACAATTAGAGTATGGGTTCCACGGATTTCAGTTACATGATGGTAAACAGTTACAGCTACTCCTGTAAGACCTGAAAATGGCCTAGAAAGCTCTGTTACTACGTATCTGACCCAACTATCCTGAAGGCCTTCATAATTCACAAATCAGGTGATGGGAAACTCACACATACATTGTTCCAAGAACAACTTGTAGGGAGTCTTATCCATATTGCACAGGATACAAACCCACATCCTTCAAATTCAAGGCCTGGTCGACCACCTTCACAAGTGGTTCGCCACTTTTGCTTGGACTTCAAGGATTCAAATCACTCGCCTGCCAACGGTCGCTCTTGAAGATGTAATGTATGTTCTTCTCAAGGAAAGACCTCTAGGTCATTTTACTTCTGTGAAGACTGTGGTGTAGGGCTCATACCTACCCATGCTTCAAATTGTATCACATGAGACTCCACTGCTCACTACCTCTCACAGTGCAAAGTGACTTGGAGCAACAAAGCCCTTTGATATGCAACTCTTATACTGTACAAGAGTTCAAATTGTAGTAACAGTGACTCATTTCAAAGTGTTCATTCAGTTAAATCTCTGGCTTGTGTTATAGTGGGAAGGAAAAATAATGATTAACTGCTCACTGGATCATGTCAGGCATCCTGCAAAAGATACACAGCCACATTGCCAGGCTGATATCTGTATAGAGAGGAGTCACATATTATTACTTTCCTTGCTGTATAACTGCATTCATTGTCAACAAATATCCACAGGTTGAATAGCTTGCTTTAGCTTACATTCGAAAGGTGTAAAACATGGAAAAAGCAACAAATGTACACTGTTCACTACTGCAATGATAACTCTTCAACTAACTTTTTACTTCAAATGAATAGCAAAACAAATCTTTAAAATATGCCCATTTTAGCAAACTACAACACCGAGGTAAAGAAATAAGGATTTTAATTCTGTGTAGCTTTATTATGAGGCAGCCATTTAAATCCTCATTTCCGCTGCTGCCAATACTAAGTCCACTAATTCTGTCCATAAAGGATTAACTGAACTTTTCCATTTACACTGCTTATAATACCCTGTGGCTGTTTTGCGAAGAACTCAGCTGCAGCACAGTACACATTTTTCTGAAAACCAGAAACCTCAGTAATTGGTCTATACATATGAAACTTATCCAGAAACACCCCTCTTTTAACCTCTGTCCATTGTCTAATGTACAACTGAAGTACAACATTTCAGCAGCCAGTTCTATGCCTATTCTCAGGTGACAGGATCAGAAAATGCACCTACACTAGTGGACCCCTTAGTAAGAGCCACTCTCAGTCAGTGACTGAGAGTAGCAAAGCAGGCTTCTGAAACTGTTTAATTCAACTGCACACTAGATGATGGACAAAGTCCAAAAGAAGATGTTTCTGAATGCCATACACTACCATCACAACCCCACAGAATTGAATGAATCTCACTGTTTGTATGTACACTATATACAATTTGTTGGAATATGTCTCTGGTTACTTACAGTGAAGTTTATTAGTGAAAATACATACTTACATGGAAGAGTTAACATCTGTAATCCCTTACACAGTGGACAAACATCTCATGTTTCTGCAAGACACTGCTAGCCAGCTACTAGGGGGCAAACTATCATAACCCAGAAAATCATTACACGAACAGATTAAGTGTCGAAGGCCAGAGTGCTGAGCAGAGTACTTGGACCAGCTGACAGGAAGTAACAGAAAGATGGAGAAAAATTCATAATGCACAGCTACATAATTTATACTCAAAGACACTGTTAGTGTAATTAAACAAAGCAATATGAGACATACATAAAATGACTGTGGGATGTGAAAATTGCATACAAAATTTTACTGGAAAACCTCATGATACAAGATCACTTGGACAGATCAAGGCATAAATGGGAGAATATAAAGTGCCCAATGTAAAAGGTGTGTAGATACAAAATGCCCCAGGAAATGGCATGCAGTGGCCTACCTATCACAGTATATGCCTGGGGAGACTGAAGACAACCACAAAAAAATCCATTATGAGAGCTGGCTGGGACTAGATTCTAACCTCAGACCCACTGAATACAAATCACTGTATTCACACAAACAATCCCACCTGATGTGGCAGCTGAAGCACCCACAGGGGTAGCCGCATCAGCAGTGGGCTTGCTTGACTCAGGAGTTGGTCGTTTGCCAGTACTTGCACTGGTGCTGGTCACACTAGTGGCAGTAGTTACAGTTGCTGCAGTAGTGGTAGTGGATGCAACAGCAGGTGTCGCAGAACTTGTTGTAGAAGCTGCAGTTGTGGCTGTAGAAGATGGAGTTGACGATGCAGTGCGAGAACTCTGTCCTGTTGATGGACGACTGAAAATAATTTATATTAATGAAAAGAAAAAAATCCATCAACAAATTACTGTCCATACACAGAAGCATGCACAAGCTGAGTAACCCTCATACTGTCTGGATTCAAGCTTGGTTAAGATGCTGTTAAATATCATTTATACAACTCTGAGCTCTATCAGACCAACGGTTTCCATTTACTGTACTTTTTTTTTTGTAACATTAACCAATAAATGCACCCAACCGCCATTAGATTCACAATAGTATTTTTAAACCACTAAACCCCTACATGTTTCGGACCTCATTGGTCCATCATCAGGGAGCACACTAATTGTTGCTGTATAAAATAAATACTTCAGAATATTTTGATCTCTTGCACATGTGGAAGAATTGATGGAAATTCTTCCATGTAAGAGTGAATATGTGTAGCAGGCACGCACATATTCACTCGACACAGAAGAACTTCCATCAGTTCTTCTAGTATGCAAGAGATCAAAATACAATACAGCATCGATTATCCTAACATCAATTATCGGAACTGTCAATTATCCGAACCAACACCAGTAAAAAAGTAGAAAAAATGTAATTTTTTAGTTTGCATCACAGTCAGACCATGAAGATGGTTCCAAAACAGAAAAACAATGAAAAACACCAGTTACAAAAAATCAGAGCAGACTGTTTATTTGTGGTTTGTGCAAAAGAAAAGCCAAGGTGAACCTATCCCTTAGTATTCTCATGCATGTTTGATTATCTGAATGATTAGTTCAGCTAACTGATGCTCTGCAGTATTGTTAAGTAATTGTCTTATACAACAACCAGTAGGTCCAAAACATGTAAGGGTTTAGTGTTTTAAAATACTATTGTGAATCTAATGATAATTATGTCCATTTGTTGGCTAATGTTACAGAAATTAATTTATAATGTATGGAACAGAAAATACAAAATACTGTATCTTTGTAGTTTATTTAATAATGCTATCAGTAACACACACCATATAGCACTAAGTGACTGGATGAGAGAGAAAACAGTCTAGTATAAAAGATATGGTAGGATAGCGTCATGGTCTAATGTATTATCCTAGCATTTCAAAGTGGTAGGAAGCCAATAGGGTGGTGCTGCTAGGCAGCTGGGAGGGCTGTAAAACAGGAAGCAAACAGGAGCCGACCAGGTGTCAGTGTGGCCCCGAATGGAAGAGAATTTCACGATGTCATGGGTTTGTAGAGATGGGACGTTAACTGAGGGTTGTCTGGAATGGAGATAGCAAGTGCAGACACAGGATGTCAAGTGACCAGACCAGGTAAGGTGAGAGCATGGATTCATGAGACTGTGAAAAGGGCTACAATACTAAGTTATATATCCTCATAGAGAGGCTTCATCCATTCCTTGAGGAGGTGAATAATTTTTCTGTTTTGTGAAAGTAGGAAGATAAAAGTTCTGTAACACAAATTTATATCACAAATACCTCATTGTTCCCAGTAAACTGGACAGACCACCAATCTGCCCAACACCTCCAAATAACTGCATCAGCTGTTGCTGAGACATGTTATTCAGCAGATTCTGGAGATCACCATCTGAAATATACACAAAATATCAAAGTTCTCACCAATTTTCATATCACATCCATTCCTATGCAGTGTAGTTCAAATTCTTTGTGATTTCAGTCATGATCACATGTGCACACAGAGTGTTCCACAACGTTACATTCAAACTTCAAGGGCATGTTCTACAGCTCACTTGGAGCAAAAAATGTCCTATAAACTTTAGTTTATTTCTACACCATTATCAAGTTATGTGCTAGTGAAGCAAGCTAGCACTGCTCTAACTTGAATGAGTTCCTGCTTGTACACTGTCTTGGCTAGTGGCTGTGTTACGTTGTAGTATGGAGGGCTAGTCAAAATGCCTAACACTTTACCAATGGACAATATGCCAACAGGCATTTCACATATGGTTTCTGCAATGGAAATAGTAGGGCTGCCGTTGTGGAATACCAGCAATGTCACCCACATCACAGAACATTTGCAACTCTACACAGAATGCCGAGGGAGACTGGTTCCTTCCCGCAAGCAAATACGTACAGAACATGAATAACAATGATGTGGAAAAGGTAACATTCTAGCAGCAGTTCAATGAAGCCCAAGTACAAGTATACACAGAATTTCCAGGACAACCTGTCTAGCACAGACACAGGTACAAAGAATTTTACACCATGATGGTTTCTATCCATATCACCTCCAAAGAGTACAACACCTTTCACCTGGAGATCATGCCAACCATGTATGATTTTGCAAATAGTTCCAACCATGGCCACAAATTATGCCTAATATTGTGTTCACAGATGAGCCCCAATTTACCCAGGACTGTAATACCAGCAAAAGGTATTCACACCCTTGGGCACAGGAAAATCCACACCAGGTAGTATAACTCCATTTTGAATAGTGATTTTCAGTTAAGGCATGGTGTGGAGCGTTAGGTAACACCCTGACTGCACCACTTGCTATCAAGAAACATTTAACAGATCCATATTACAGAAGTTTTCGGGCAATGGATTACCTTTGTATTCAGAGGATGTACCTCTTGCAACACAAAGATGAATGTGGCTACATCACAGGACACCTCCACATTTCAGCAGGGAGGTAACAGAATTTCTGAATGAAAATTATGAAGAGGGGATGCAAAAAATTGAGTTGGCCCACTTGATCACTCACCTTGAACCCATCAGATTTCTTTCTGTGGAGTTGCACGAGGGCAGGAGCAAGGCATCCCCACTTACAACAGGCCATAAATAAATCCATCGCTGGTATCAGAAACAAACGGGAATGCATGCAGTGCCAACAATCAATGGCATTCACACAGGGTAATGGTTGGTATTTCAATCATATTATGTAATAACCTTGAAACTTAAATGTTGTAAATGTTTAAAACGATGATGATAAAGGTGAGTTGAAAACAACACTTTATTCAGAGCCACATGGACCTAGTGTGTAACTTGATAATGATGTCAAAACAAACTATAGTTTGTTAGACACTTTTTGTTGCACATGATCTGCACAGTACACCTGAAGTATGGCCACTATGCCACGGAACACCCTGCATAAGCAGACAATAAGTGGAAAGCCTTTGTCAATGTACACACATTTTATGTCCCAAATATTTGATAAAATTTAGTACAGAAAAGTCTTTTCAAAAAGTAATGTGGCACGTCTCATTTTACATCAGTCTAATCACACAACACAAGCGTATGAATAATCTGTCACATTTTATAACACACACATACAGAGAAATCTCTTTTTTATTCTGTCCCTAAGCACCACACCTGTCATGGCAGCATTATGAAACAGAAAACTTCTATGTGGGAGGAATTCTGAGTTCCTTTTTCCCCTGCAGTTAAATGTACCTCATTTCACAGAAAAGTCTCAACATGTTAGCCTCCATCTTCAATGCAGGCCTCATGCTTCTTGAAATATTTACCAACACAGAACATGACAAGTAATGATGACACACATTCAAATCTGGAGCTCCTGAAAGCTGCAGTAAGCAAACTTTCAACTGTTCAATGAATACCCCTTCTAATGCAGTCACTGGAAATTTCCTATGTGGACTGCAGCACTGTCCTTATGAAGTAATCACAGATTTTTCCTTCTAGTAAGTCCCTGAAGAATGGTGTCAAAAACTGAACACAGCAGTTGAAATTAACTGTTTCTTTTAAAAAAGAAAGGCCCTAGGATTTGGCACACATTCATGCACACCAGACTCTGACTTTATGGTCATGCAACAAAACTTCATGAACTGCATGGAAAGTTTTGGAAAACCAATGTCCGTTATTTTGACTGTTTACAGTCCACTTAACATAAACCATGAATGGTCTCAGAACACCAATTTTCATATTTTCCTTTTGTCCAGCACTGAACCTGTCATTCAAAATCTGTCCATCTCTTTGCATATCATCCTTTTACATGGCACTGTTGACATGGCATCTTTTTCACCTTCTTTCCATGACGAACGCTTTGCAAGAGAATTGCAAACAACTGAGACACATTTCACACGTGCAGTATCGCCATCTGTACTCCACAGCTAAAAGACGAATAGTTAATATCCATGCCCTAGCTCAGGCAGTACTGGTGACAACACAGTGAATGTGTGGCTGAAATGCCTACATGAGCTAAGACCATACTTTCCCAGCTAAATGAAGAGATATAACATAACATCTGAAGGTGATAAGCTGGAACTGTGTACCACAGACCCACCACACACATGTACAAATAGTCAATTAGTTTACAGAACACGCTAAGAAAATTCATCTGACTTTAAAAATGCTTTCAAGAGTAAACAACTTACTTATTAATCACGAAAACAGTTAGTGGCCATATTTCAGAATCTCTGGTACAGACTAAATAACAAAGCAGCCATACCACTTATAAGTGGGAAAGTTATATCAGTTACAGAAGCTTTGACTATGTACCATCCAACTGAACTATGTAATATCCAAAAAAAAACCATAAAATTCTAGGAAAGATCATGTTTCCAGAATATTAAAGCATTAAACAAGACTGTGAAGCACTGCCAAAAATTAACTAAGAAAGAAAATATTTACACACACTTCTTACAAGACAATACATGTCACACACTCCAAAAAAAATCTGCAAAGTTTCCAGCAATTAATGTTTTATGACCGCTAATCAGTACAGTCAATGACCATCATATTTTCTGAAAATGAATATGTGTAGGTTCCATCTTGCTGAAACCTTGAAGCATAACTCTGAGGGAAAAACCACACTGTTTGCACAATACTGCTCAAGCAGTAACACTTCTGACCTGTATTCAGAAGTGCTCATTTTGAATCTCAGCCATGCCACTGCTATTATGACTGAGGCTTTCATGTTTTTCCTTTGCCCAGCCAGGCATATCAGGCTAGTACCTCAAATTAGGCTAGAACTGTTTCCTGCAACATCCTTTCCCATCATTATTCACTATCAAGATACCACAAACCAACACAGCATGCTCGGTACAGTGACTAGGCTATAGGCTGGATGTTCCAGGGTTTCATTTATGGCAAACGCAAGAGATTTTCCTCCCTCCAAAATGTCCAAACTGGCTCTAGGGCCCACCCAGCCTCCTATTCAACAAATGGGAAGGTTCTTTCCCTGGCATGAGCACGGGAATGGAGGGGAGAGAGGGATGTTGCCATGACCCACTTCCATCCAGTCCCACAGTTACAAATGCTTATAGCTACACCTCTACTCTCCTTGTATGCCTTCATGGCGTGCAAACGGACTTTACTTGAGCAGCCTATCATCTGACACTTTGTAATCTGCGCTTCTTACAAAATACAGTTTTCCCTATTCTACAGGGTTCTCACGATGGTGAATGATAAATTTCATTGACTTTATGCACTTTTTTCATCATATGTATTAAAATTTAACGAAGTACTACGACTGAAAATGTCCACAAAGTCAGTGAATTCAAGGTTTTCCCTGTCCACGCCATGAAGTCGCACAGGAGCACAGGTATAGCTGCATTAATTTTTAACCTCAGCATCAGATGGAGATTAGCAATTAACTTCATGCCTGGGTGCTTTACCCCAGGTCTCCACTGCAGAAAAGGCTAGATGAGCCCACAGTGGGTCTGGATGTTTTGGAGAGAAAAGAGTCTGTTGCCCCTACCAAGATTCAAACCCACAGCTTGATTAAATAAACCAACTGCTTGTAGGATACAGAAATATAAATCTAAGCAGTTCTAGAAATTACAGAGAAGTCTGATTACCATTACAGGATATATGATGTTACTGAGAATGTTTTTCATTATTTCAACAGATTCTCTAAAATTTCTACATACAAAAGTTTAAATGGTGGACTGACCAACATTCAGTGCTTCTACTTCATTCCAGGAAGACAAGCCATATGCTACGGCAGTAACACGTCTTTATTTTTTGTCATAAAATACTCCCGACATATTCTGCCATGAATTACACCATTCCTCATTTTGTGCCACAAATCTTTAATGCATCCAGTCCTCAAGAGACACACCTCTAACCTCATACATCATACATCTTGAACTCTTCATAAAAGAAACAAAATACATGTATTGCAAATACCTGGAGTTCCCCCACCACTTCTCTGGGCACCTGGAGGTGGAGGATTATTTAGCCATTCATTAATATGACGGCAGTTCTCTTCATCTTTATCTGTCTTTGGTTCCTGTTACATCAAACAAAATTAAACAGTTTTTCAAGTTTGACCTCATGACTGCAAAACATTTTTCAGTTTACAACGACATTCAAAATACCTGGAGCCAAAAGAAGAATTTCCTACTTGAAGACATAAATTTCAAAACGTAAACACGTCCAGTGGTGCATTGGGCCACTCGTTTAAACTCACAGTCACCTGGAAAGATGATGAGGTCCTGAAAAGGAAACAAATTTTGCTCACCACCCTTATGTCATGTCTATAGCTGCAATAGCGCAGATGCTATTACAACTAGGCTGTGAGCTGGATAACCAAGGAATTGTGGTTTGATTACTGGCAGAGGCAACAAATTCTTCTTTTCTCTTAAGTGTTCAGACCATCTCTGGGGCCACCTAGCCTGCTATTCAGTGTGTACCCTTACCTACAGCTGCATAAGTCCATACACACTGCCTAGGAGCACCACACTCACAGCCTACCATCACCTGAAGGCGGACACCAAACATGATGGCAACAACAAAAGGTAGTGCGTGCTGTAACTTAACATGCAGAATAACAGAGGCAAAAACAGTGAGTTCCAGCAACTGGCTTATCACCACTGTTATGAGGTTAGATAACATGCATTCTCAACCTTGGCAGTGGATGGAGATGTGCAGGGCTGTATCCCCCAGATACTTTGCCCCCAGTACATATAAGACAGCAAGTTAGGTAGACCTCAAAAGCCATCCTGGAAAGTATGATACAGAGAACTTTCTAACAGCCAAATCCAGAATCCTACAACATCCAGCCTGCAGCCTAGTCACTCTGTTGACTGAGCTATCCAAGGTCCCACTAGTATAATGTAAACACACAGTAATGTCCCTGTACATAAGTACATTCTACACCTATTATGCAATTTACACCAAAAAAACCCAAATTTATCTTCTTAACATGTGAATCATTTACTGCATGCATATGAAGAAATGAAACAAACTGTAAATGCTTCTGCAAAAAGACACTGTAAACCAGCTTCAAAACACATGGAATTACAGGGTGTGATATAAGCAAACAACGGACAGGAATGAACTTGAAACCTAATACTCAACACTGGAGGCCTGACATCCATTCATCACTCAGAATCATGTGTCTTCTATCTACTCCACTCTGACTGTTCCAGCACATGATACTCTCTCCACACAGTATCAGTACTAAACACAACAAATTGAAATAAACACAAGCATAAATAAATTCAACAAGAAGTCACAGCATAAGACATGTTGTGAGAGGTTTAACATGACTCATAACCACAAGAAAGTCTTGTGTTTAATGACAACTAAGGGAGTTGAAACATTTTGTTACATAATTCCTTCTTTGCAAAAAACATTTCATGACTGTGTGAAAGTTAGTCTTTCAACCTCACTTCACCGATCAGTGAAAACTTTATAGAACACATAATGTTGTACAGTAAGAAGGGTGTGTACAACCTGGGTTCGATAACCTCATGAGCCTACTTGTAAAACCTACGCATACATGAGTCGATAATAACGAAACGCACCGTACGAGACGTGCAGCATTAATAATGGATCAGAGTGAGGTGGATTTAAGGTAGACAGGCAGCCTTTACGTAACGTTAAGCCCTCCGGCTCCGCAAGAAAAACTCGGAATTTCTTGGCCACTTAAATTTGTACAAACTAGCCTAAAGCTGTCCTGTGCCACGCAGTTGGTCCCCAGTATCACATTCTAGAACTGCCCTACTTACATCTTCAACCGTTCCAGTTTGGCGATCTTTCCAACAAAAGTGCATGAGGGTGTCATCTGCCTGGTGCACGTATAATAAACCTTTTCTTTTATCTGGATGAACCATTTTTCCTTTCAATGACATTTTTCCCGCTTTGCATTCTACAAGGTTTTTGCTTTGTGAGCGAGCAGCTGAATTCCCAAACAATGCACCTCCTACTGGCATTGTAATTATTTTCTCCTAATTGCGTTAGTTCACAAGCAATTTCCTTCAACCTAGAGCATACGAGATACAGAACGTAACAATTCGAATCACAGACCAGGAAAGCTAAAAATATTTCACAGTAACACTACAATTACTTTACAAACTCAAATTACTGCCGGCAACGAACGATCACTCACTTTCACCACTGCATGTTGGCGCAATGGAATAACAGCAGCACCACTGATCTGTGCCGCTGATAGCGCTACTACAGATGCGGTGGAACCGTGCCATGGATCAGATACGAAGGTAAAAATGTGGGCTGCGTGAAATTCTAAGTTCCTGCACAACGTGATCGTTGTCATTGGTAATTCAGCACTCAAAAACAAAATCCGTTCAGTGATTTCAGGCTTCCGCCGCGATGCTGATGAGATCTGCGCTCGTTTGGGATATTCCGCCGCGTCGAATGGTAATCCTTTGCCGACGTTTCGGGACAACGTATCGGTCCCATCTTCAAGGGTCAAGAAGTCTCAGATTAGCATTGGGCGCTGCATAATATCCCAGAAGAGCGCAGATCTCAAAATCGGTTCTGAGTTTATGACACAAACTTTCCTTCAAATTCCTGATAATGCTATATTTCCATCATGTGACTACTTGAGATTTGGGTTGAGGAAAACTTTGGGTTTAGGATTTAAGGACCCTTTCATAACACTACCAGGAAGAAAAGAAACGAAATAATTAATTAAAAAAAGCAGAGCTGACCCAGCATTTAATTTAATCATTTTACCTTCAAGGTTGGAGGTATAACTATATGCAGTCTTAACCACAATGTAGGTAGAGGAATGTTATCAGCTTCATCCCCACCCCCCACTTTACCCAGAAGGTGATGGATACTAAATAGGAAGCTGGGTGGGCCCGAGAGATCAGCTGCAAACTGTACAGAACACAAAAATATCAGCCCCTGCTGGAAATCAAACTGAAATTCCTCCACCATTCAGCTAACTCTCTAGTCGCTATATCGGCAGAGTTACTCTGGCTTTTGAAATATTTACTCCTAAACATTCTGATGTATATTATTCACTGACAGATACCTGTATTTATTTATTTATGTATTTATTTATTTATTTGCCTGTTTATGTTATGACATGATCAGTATCTCAGGCCATGTAATGTCAAATGTTAGGATGGCTGGTGAATGAAGAATTGGAGATTTGGTGTGAAACACTTGTGGTCTAGTCAAGGTACTAGACTGGCATTTGCTTGGAAATGTTCAGAAAAATTACAGAAAATCATCAGGATATTCAATGTCCCAATCCTAACCCCATTCAATTTAGTCGCAGGGAAAGGGTCCCACTGGTACCCATTCAATAGGAGAATGTCTGGGGTTTATGGTCAGTCAGAACACTAAAGAAATGAAAAAAATCTCTGCCCATGGTAGGAATTAAACTTGATTCTGCAGTCCTCAACCACACATCCTAGTCATTATAACAGTTGAGATACCTCCCTTCCAAGGAAACCACCAGACATTACCCAAACAAAATTATCCTAAACCAATGTAACCCTTTCTGACACTGATTTTGGATATAAGAAGCAAAAAATGTGTCTAAATATTGTTGCTAACACTTGAAATGTCATTATTATAACTACTGAAGTTGAGCAATTATTTTTCTTTTACTCCATTAATATACATTTTCTGTTTCCTGTGTCCAAATTCAGTGACAGTAATTTAGTTTACTTAATGTCTGTTAGCTCTCTGTTGGGTCATGAGTGAAGAGTTTCTTTACTAGGAAGAGAAGTGTTTCCCTTCTCACCAACATCTACAATGGCTCTGGGGCCCCAGTGGGAAACAAACATTCTTCCCATATGAGAGACAATGTGAAGTGTTCCACACACTAACCACTGAATTCCAGGTGACTGTGCAGAGGTTTGCTACCACACTCTCTACATGCAGCATCAGGAAAGCTTGGGTATAGCCAGAACTCTTACCTTCAACTTCACCTTTGTGTTAGAAATAGTAAGTATACAGAAAACCTGAAATTTTTCTAAAAGCAAAAGGCTGATACACAAATGTGATGGCTGGGGGGGGACCAACCCCATT